>JAWWEV010000083.1:1277788-1288133 GCA_035583235.1 Hafferia zeledoni | reverse complement strand
GGCAAACCAAGAGAGCTGCTGTGACCAAAAAATAGAGATGGAAAGATCTGCTGGATCAATCTCCCCAGCTGGATCACTCTCCCCAGCCCCTCATGGGAGGTGGATGCTGCAGAACATCACAGGCTTTTCCAGCTTCATCCCACATGGATGGGCAAACCAACAGAGCTGATGTGACCAGGGTGGAGGATAAGAAATCAAACCCAGGTCACAGCCAGCAAAATGTTTCCAATACACATCCTCACATCCTTCATGTCCTCTTTCCAAAGACCAGCCTGGCATCTCCAGCAAAGCTGAGTCCCCCCTGGGGCTCATTTCCTTGCCCAGCTATTACAGGGCTGATCCCATCCCACTCTGGATGTGCCATGGGTGTTACAGAGAGCAGCAGAGGGCACAGGAGCCCCACCATGAGCAACAGACAGAGGAAGGGACAGACATTCCTGCCCCAAGGCGATGCCACCACATCAGATCCCAGGCAGTGCCTGTCTCCTCCCATGAGACATCCTCTCCCAGTCCCTCTCCAGGCACACACTTCAACCACACACATCCCCAGCACCCCCCAAGCTGCCTCACACGCAGCAAAAATGCCATTTGAGATGGCAGCTAACTTTTAATTCAGCCCAGAGAGCCTCTCCTGGTGTCACCTCCCCTGGTACCACCATCCTGGGCTGCAGCAGGTTAAGACTCCCAGCACAGAAGCTCTGTGTTAATTTTTATTGCTGGTTTTTTTCCCTCCTGAACCAAACCCTCCTCCCTTCTGAATCATTTCTACACTCTGGCTGTGTTCAGACCAAGTCAGGCCAGATACCACTGATTAAAAGATAAAAGAAATAAAATTAAATGCTTTTTCCCAGTTCCATGAGGAGTCAGTCAAGGCAGTGCCAGTTAGCTGGAAAAAGTTTTAATTTTGTTTCTGCTGCTACTGGGACTCCACAAGGAGTCCAGACTCCCACAGGACAGGACACAGGTTACATCTAATCCTCCCCTACCCATGAATTCTGCTTCTGAATTTCCCAAGTCTTCCTTCATTCATTCATTCATTCCAATCTCTCTCTCTTTTTTTTTTTTTTAACAAACCAAAAAATGAACAGTACTAACACTGTAAAGAAAAAACAAAACCAAAAAAACAACATATTTTTTTCTCCTAATCTGGCCCCCTGGGTGTGGAAGAGCCTGTTGCTGCTCCCAGTAGCTGCTTTAGGTTGAACAACTCGGTGCTGCTGTGCTGGAGAAGGTCCCAGGGGGTTACTGTGGCACAATAAATCACGTCAGCACATCCCTAAAAACCTGGCACATCAGTTCCAATGGGAACTGCTCCCTCTTACTTTATTATCTTTAAATCATTATTTTTAAAGCCTGTTTCATCCCAGCCTCTAAATAAATTATTTCCTGCTTTTAAAAAAAGCTCCTGTAGGTTCTCCCAATTCCATGATCACTGAAAGGACGTGGATGGAGCACAGAAACATCACCATTCCAGCGGATCTTTCCCCTTTTGCTCCACTGAACTTTCCCCAAGGGTTTCAGGCATCTGAGTCCACCAGCACTGCTCGGCCTGATTTAAACAGGTGCCTCTATGCCATGGTGGGAACAGGAATTTAAAGAGTAAGGAGCTGTAAGAGGTAAACAGAACTTACAGCAACAAACACACATCCCTTGCTCCCCACTGACAAATCCACACTTTATATTTCCCCTGTTTTGGGGGGAATAATTAAGCAAAACCTACAGGAAAATAAGGTTTCTCAGTCCCTGCTTTTGCACCAATTTTCTACAAGTGTAACTCTCCACAGCCCTGTGGGCTTTAGGATGAGTTAACTCTTTAATTAGAAACTATTATTGGGAAAGGGACGCAATTTGGGGATGGTAAATTACAGATTTTCTGCTGATATGAGCTGATTCAGGGGAGGATTTAGACAGAGGTGGCTGAGATGGGATATTTGCTGCTTGCATGACCAGACTGAAAAATTCCTGGTCCTGCCTTCAAATAAGCAAACACACACACAAAAAAAGAAAAGGATAAAATTAAATTAGAATAAAATCAAGCAGCACAATGTATTCAGTAAATCAACTGGTTTGGGAGCAGCTGTCCTGGACAGGGGGACAAGGAACTTTACTCTCACTCCTGGATGGGCAGGGATGTATCCAGAGGATCCCTGTGCCACCTCCAGGCCTGATACCCACGTCCCCAGGGCTGCCCCCCAACTCCAGGCATGGGTTTATATCTTGCTTGGGGATAAATAAAGAGGGACAGGCTGAGGATACATAAAGAGAGAAAGGGATGGCTGGGGGAGTGAGAGGGGAATTTAGGCAGCCAATGTAACAGCTCCCGGCCTCTCCTCCGACTCCCCCACCCCAACCAAAACCTCCTTTGCATTTCCATGGCCTAAGGGGGGGTTTCTCTGCGAAAGAAACGTCTAAAACCGCTGGTTGGCACCGGGAGGAAGGACGGAGGGAAAAAAAATAAAATAAACACCCCAAACCCCAACGTGTCGTCGCTGCCACCCCCCCTGCACACACCTGATACCCCGGCTTGGAAAAGGACCTCCTGCCCCTCTCTCCATCTCCTCCTTCCCAGCCTCGTCCCCCCCGACCGCGGCTTCTCCCGCAGCTCCGGCAGCGGAGAAGGGCTGCGGGCACCGGGGGGACCCTCCGCTCCCCTCGCTGGGTGACAAGGCAATATTTATGTTGGTATTGGAGGAATGCGTTTCCTTCTCCAATCAGGAATGCAACCGGAGTTTCTAATTATAAGTTAGATGGTGGCTGGGAATAAAAGATTGCTTTTTAATGACTCCCGTCCAGGTGCTCTTTCTGCCTGTCTTCCCAAGAACACATTTGCATTTTATTGCCTTTTTTTTTTTTTTTCTCCCATCCCAACGAATTCCCTGCTTTCAGACATACCTGAAATAGTTGGAGAGGCTGCTGCCTTCAACACCCTCACCTCTGCACCGCCGGGCGCGGGGGGGACCGCGGATCCCTCCCGAACCCCGCGACCGGCTGGGGGGAGCAGGGATTAAACGCACTTAGAAAATTAAGTATTACCACGAGGATATATATATATATATATATATATTATTTTTTGTGGGCGTTTTGGGGTTATTCGCAGCGCGGGTGCGCAGCAGCCCCTTTTCCCCCGCGGAGCCTCCGCGGAGCCTCCCCGCGCTCGGGCTTCCCTGAGCCCCAATTACCTCCGCGGGGTAATTAGAGCAGATCGTGCAGTTACATGCCTTGCCCAGCACCATTTGCTTTTTGTGGGGGAGTAAGAGAGAAAAGGCTCTTAAAGGCGTAGGGTGCAAAGCGCGGAAAAGACCAAAATCGGGAGCTGCGACCCTCCCAAAGTGCGATCTGGCCGGGGAAAGGGGCGCGCAGGACCCGCCGATCTTGCGCCGGGCGCATCTCCCGCAGCCCCGGCCCCGCTCCCCGCTCTGCCTTCCCAGCTCCCGGCTTGGTGAGCCTTCACCTCCTTTCCTCTTTCTTCCCATTTTTCCTCCTATTTATTTTTTCATTTCCCTCTAAATATTCCTTAAAGCGAAGGGGGGAAAAAAATCCCCAAACTTTTCATCCTTTCCCCCCCTTCCTTCCACCTGACTAGCTCGAAATCACCTTGAAATGCTCATGTCAACTTGTATCATTATCTCTTTAATTCAGGCAGCGCCTTTTGTTCTTCACAGGAGAGGATCAAAGCACTTAAAAAAAAAATAACTTTCCGATCGCTCCCTCTCGCTCTCTCTCTTTTACAGTAGGAGAAGGAGAGATCAGGTATAACCCAGTCAAAATAAACAAAGTGAATGCATAAATAAAAGAGGTGAAATGCAGGTTCTAAGAACTTGCTGGCGCTGGAACAATCCCACCTCTTTAGCTGAGTGGCAACGAAAGGAGAATTTCAAGTCATCTTAAGCGCAGGGGTTGCAGAGAAAACAGAGGAGGGGAAAAATAAATGAAAATGAGAGGAAAAAAAAAAAGAAGAATAAAACTTACCACCAGATTGGGTAACTTGACAGAGCCTGACTCAACCCACAAAGAAACAGGAAATATCCAAAAGAGGCCATTGATGAAAAGTTGTCTTTCTTTTTTTTTTTTTTTTTAACCAGAGTTGCCAAAAACCTTCCTTTCTTCTGAGGCAGGATGATTATTTTAATAATAATAATAACAATAATTTAAAAAAAAAAAAAGTCAAATGAAGTGAACTCAACCCGACCAGGTAAATCCTCTCTTGCTTCCTCTACTACTCTCAAGGAAAAAAAAAAAAAAATCTCAGAGAGGTAAAAAACTCTTCTCTCAGCCAAGACACTGAAGGCAAATATTAAAAAAAAAAAAAAAAAAAAAAAAAAAATTTTGAAGTAGCTCTCTTAAAAAGGACCCAATCAGCACTTATTGCCAAAGGGAGAATTCTGATGCTTTGGCTTGTTCTGTCAATCAGGAGCGTGAAGTCAGGAATGAGCTAATTGCAAGGAGATAGTGTTTTAATACTCATTAGGGGGCACGTTGGCCCACAAGCCAAGGGATAAAATGTAGTTTTAAAAAGGGGAAGGAAGATTTAGGGGGTTTAAATAGACAGGGGGGACCCCTGTGGATTTGGGTAGCTATAACAACCTGCCCGGATTTCACTCCCTGGGTCGAAGCTACTAAAATGCAAAAAAAAAAAAAAAAAAAAAAAAAAAAAGTGTGAAAGTTTTTTTTTTCCCCCTTCTCAGTTATTATTTTCTCAATTTTCTCCTTCTTGCCATTCTGTCTTCTTCTCAAATCCTCGTTTCCTCCTGGTGTCGGTCGGGACGTATTTGAACTAACTTTCTAGAAACTTTTGGTTGGTTCCTTTTTTTTTGGTTTGGGTTTTTTTCCTCCTTTTTTCATTAAAAAAAAAAAAGAAAAAGAGGATTTACACCCAGACATGCACACACACCCCCAGCCACTCTCACCCCCCCTCAGCCACACATACCCCTTGCCCACCAGTCCAACCAGCCAGACATCCAAGGGCTCCACTGAAGACAACTGCGAAAAAAAAAATCCACTTCTTCCATGCAAATCTCAACAAGGCTCATCCAGATCATCCCAATTTCCAGGAATCCCAGCCCCGGACATTGCGAAGGAGCTGCTGCAAACGACTTCATCCACCAGATCCACCCCACAGGGCACTAGTAATTGATCTCTTTTTTAATTTCTCTCTCTACATATTGTACCAATTTCTCTCTTTTCACTGGCGGTGGTGGGGGGTGAGTTGGGGTGGATCCCACGGGTCCAAAAAAAAAAAAAAGCGGCGGGTTTTTCGGTGGGGTGAAAATAAAGAAAAAAAATAAAAAGAGAGAGAGGAAAAAAAATCATTCTCAGTGATATTATAAAGATGTAGCTCCTCGATTCTGGGTCCGTGGTGGGATTTGCTGCTCCTCTGGAACATATTGTTCAAAGCTTGCTGGATCTGGGAGCAAGTGTCACCCAGCTGACAGGCTTTGCCTTCCCCTGGCTCATTTGAAAGGGGGCTGGAGAGGCGAAAACGAGGGGATGGAGGCACTGGATGAGCGAGGAGATATTTTCTCCCTGGAATAACAACGACGATTCTCCTTCACATGATTTTTTTTTTTTGGTTGTTGTAGCTGCTTTTTGCCTGTTTTTTTGGTCCTGTTTTTTGTCTCCTTAATTTTTTTTTTTTTTTTTGGTTAAGGAGACAGAGGGCTGGCTGAGATTTTATTTAATTTTTTTTGCCTTTCAGTTTATCTGTGAATCAGAAAATTTCTGTGGCTCGCAGGGAACAAAGAGAGGTACAATTTTTAATGACTTGCAACCTTGCATTAGCTCAAATCAAAATGCGCTTTCATCCTCATTAAGAACTGCATATATATTTTCCCTTAGTAGGGAATATTCCTATTTACACACACAGAGCTCTATATTCATATATCTAAAGATACGTTTGTGTTGCGCTAGATGGAGAGATAGATTCATTCTAGTGAAATTATCCGAGAAACGCAGTTCATTCGGGGATATTTAAATCATTGGCAATTTGGCAGGGGGGTCGGGCCCTGATTATTTTCTTTAGGGTTGGATGACAAGTGATTGCAAATGTGAGCTCTGGCAAGTGCTGCGAGATGTAATCGCTCCGTGTAGCCAAGCTCGGCTTGATCCGAGCGGCTTCTCCGCTCCTTTTTGCGGAGGGGGAGCGGATGCTCCGCGCGGCTCTCGCAGCAAATCCCCGCCGTGGTGATGCTGCGATTATATGGAGGGTATTAAATCCATCCCCCCACCGCCTCCTCCAGCAGCTCCCCCACCCCAGAGGAGCCGAAAAGGCTGGAGGAGGGAGTTTTATTGCATAAGGTAGGCTGAGGAAAAGGAGGAGGGGGGGTGGTGTGTGAAAAATCATCTTAAGGACTTTCCCTGTGTATTAGAGAAAATCCCATCCAATTATAGCATTACTGGCAAGAACCAAACACTGAGACTTTCAAAGGAGGGGATTTCTCTGTCTTTTCAAGTGAAATTGCTCACACTGCAGACTGGAACACACACACACACACACTCACACACACACACACAGACCCTCAGACAGCAGCCTGGGCATGGGGGTCCCGGCAAAGCGGGGCTGGAGGGGGAGGAGGATGGGGCAGGACACACATCCCTTCCAGGGGTCGAACTAATCTCCCGTCCTTTTGTTCCTGGGGAGAGATTTAAACATCCCCCAAAGCCTCTGCCCCTCCCTCCAGGAAGCACCAGGCAACTTTACCTGGAGGTACAAATTCAGCCACTCTCCCTTTTCCTCTTTGCTTTGCAGCTGCTGTTTGGGGAGGATGGAGATAATCCACTTTGTCAGAGACACACAGACACACACACACATACGCTGGGGGTCGGATTGATTCCTTCAGCAGCATCAGCCCTGCTCACTCTGGCACCAACTGCTTCTAATGGCACTGATAAAAAGGTACTGGGGGTGTGTAATGGCCATGCCCATCCCTAGGAACGGCTCTTGTTGATTAATTATCTGTTATCAACGCTACCTTTGACCCAGACCTTTAAGCACCAGATTTTGCAATCCATTAGAATCAGTCAAAGGGCTGCCATGGGCCTTAGGGATGCAGGACAGCCTTAGGAATGAGGGACTGCTGGCATTTGGCTGCCCAAACCTGCAGTGTTTTCTCCCAATAGCTGACTCCAACCTGGCAAAGCTCATTCAGGCTGATCCATTATTTTTTTCCATCCTTTTCCCAAATATTTGTACATTATTCAGACATACAGGTTGCAGTGGGCAGGGTCTGCTCCCCAGTGGGGTGACAGCAGCATGGCTTTGGCTTCTTTGCTCTTGATGTTGCTCATCAGTGTCCCTGGAGAAGTTCTGAGGCAACAAGTTGCCTGGAGAAGTTGTGGATCCCAACACTGAAAGTGTCCAAGGCCAGGTTGGATGGGGCTTGGAGCAACCTGGTTAGTGAAATGTGTCCCTGCCCATGGCAGAGGGTGGAGGTTGGAATTAAGTTATCCTAAAAGTCCCTTCCAAGCCAAATCATTCCAGTATTTTATTATTCCATGATAATCCTGCTGCCAGAGGAGGTGGGTAACGTGAGTTACCAAACCAGCAAAGGAAAAAGGGGATGGTAGGACAGAGACTCATCATCACGGGGCTGGAATGCCTTCTGAAGGCACTGCAGGCTGGTTCTGTCCTGCTTACTCATGATGATGGCCCAGCTGGCATCTTCAGGGTCCACTTGAGTGTGTTGAGAGAGCTGGATTTAGAAACATGATGCAGTCAGTCACACCAGGGAACAGCTGCGCTCACCCGTGGCCCAAAAAGGCACATCCAGGATGCTCCCATCCCAGAGAAGTCTCTGGAAAGAGATCAGGGCCTGGGGGAGGAGGTTTGGAGAGATCCAGGCAGGTCACACTTCTCAAATACTCCGTGTGTCACTTCTCTTGCTCACCTTCCCCCTCTGCCCTACACGGTTTGTTATGTCTGTAGGGTGGGAAGATCATCCTCATGGAGAGCAAACACAGAGCCTGGGAAGGCTCTTTGTGGGCCAGAAGGTTTTGGTGGAGGCCACCAGTGCGTTCTGCCCCTTCCCTCCTTCATACTTGAGTTCCCACTGGTAAAATTGAATTAACTATTCGATTTTGCAAATTGCAGCTGGAATTGGGTCTGCACTGGAAGGTGGTTGATCTTCCCCACTTGCAGTTTGCTCACTGTCTTCCCCACACATCCCTCTGGATCTCCCTGGATTGTACAGTCACCATGGCAGTGTGAGAAAGCCACAGCCTGGTTTTCCTCCTATCCCAAGAAGCCCACACTGTGGCTTGTTGGGAGCACTGGGAGCACCAGTAAATCCCCACCAGGTGACTTTGTAACCCACCCTTCCTAAAATCAGCCCTGGTGAGGAACCCCAGGAGCATGTGGGAGTTCCCACAGATATCTGGAGACCCAGATACCAAAACATGCTGTGAGCACTAAACTTCTTCTATCATATTTCTATGAAAATATCCTGTAAATATTGCGATCCTGCATGGCTGAGTGCTCGAGGCCAGGATTTTTCCCAGGTCTTTTGACTTGTGACATAATTCTGCTTCCCTCTTTCCGTTTTAAGGTCCCTGAAGACCAAGATCCATCTCAGATACATCACCCAGGCATCCTGACCAGGAGCCACAGCAGTACAAAGAGTGACAAGGTAGGTTAATGTCCACCTCACCAGATGTGGAGAACAAGGCAGAAGGTGGGCAACATCTGGCTCACGATGTGACTCAGTGGCAGAGCTGGTGAAACGGTGGATTGTGGGGCTAAATTCACATCCCTTTTCAAGGTAAGTCTCTGTGACCAGCTGGTTTTGCTGAAGAAAGGCCAGAAGTGGAGGTTGGATGGATGCTGGAGGTGGAGAGGGGTTTTAGAACTGTGCCAAATATCCTAAAAGGACTTCACCCTTCCTACTACCACTGTCCAATGCTCCTTGCAGACCTGAGCAGCTCAGCCCACTACAGATACCAACGTGTGGTAGGTGGGGTGAATTCCTCCTGGAGCTGCATTCCTCCCTGTTTGGGATCTGCCTTCGACTTGGTGTCTAATCTTCAGAAAGCTGAAGTCTGGGGAGATGCCTCCAGGCCATGGACTCCTCTCTGGGCTCTAAGGAGGCACTGATAGCAATGAGCAAATCAGGAGCAACTTTGGGTGGGTTTCTCAGCTCTTTAGGCTTCAAAGAGATGTCCTCATCTGGAAGAGAACAGCAGACATGAAAGGGATCAGCAGGAATTTGACACTGCCTAAAACACCTCTGGCTGTGGCTGCAACCTGCCCAGCTTATTCCATGCCAGTGGTAAACTGGCATTTTGGCTGCTCCTGAATTCCCATTAGAAATTTTCAACATAAATGTATTATCCTCTGATCCCAGAGCTCCTTAGAGAAATGGGGGATGGCTGAGAGTCCAAGATCTAGTGCTGGCATGTTCCCAGGAGGACAGGAGGGATTAGATCCATGGCATGGCTCTCAGGCTGATGGAGGCAGAGCACCTGAAGTGCTGCACCAGACCTTTTCCAGAGTAGAGCAAATCTGGACTTTCATATTCAGACTTTTCTATTTCTGTCGCTTCAGTTTGGGTGAAAAAGTGTTATTTTAAGGAGGATTCCCTCTCGTGTTGTGGGGGCCTCCAGTTTTCCCTGCTGACTCTGTTTCTTCCCTACCAGGCTCTGCTGAGCATGTCCTGGCCATCAATGTCCTGCTTCAGGAAGGCAGTAGGTGGCAAAGCCAGGGCTTGATGGTGGTGGGGGCTCTGCTCCTGCCTCTGCCACCACTCTGTGATGTGACTTTGTGCCAGTGACTTCACTGGTGTATGCCATGTCCCAGCTGGATTCCTCCCCCTGGGATGGTCACTTCTTTAGGACAGGACACTGTTCCTGCAAGGACTTGAGTGGCAGCAAGACTCAAGGTGAAACTGGGGGTTCTCTGACACTTCTCCCTGCTCCTCCCCTCCATCTCCTGTCCCCTGGTCAGTAGGGACCCAGCAGACCCACCTGCCTTCCCTGTCTCCTGCAGGGCTCTCACCGGTGTAGCTTTGGCCCACCTAGTGGTGCAGCAGGAGAACAAACCTGGAGAGGAAAAACTATGGATGAAAAACACACTCAAAGTGCACAGAGATCTGGTTTCCTTTTCCCACTCCAGAAGAGCTGGCAGAGCCCAGAGTAAGGAAGGGGCTTGTGTCTGTGTCCCTGGTGGATTCACAGGGATATCAGAGAGACCTGCTGGGCAGAAGGACTGTAGGGACTTACCCTGGGAGGTTGGGGGATGAACTATGAGTGAAACATCTTTCATAGAATCATAGAATTAGTGGGTTGGAAAAGACCTCCGAGATCATCAAGTCCAACCCTTGGTCCAACTCCAGTTCCTTTACCAGATCATGGCACT
>JAWWEV010000083.1:1195144-1207260 GCA_035583235.1 Hafferia zeledoni | reverse complement strand
TAAAGGGACTGGAGTTGGCCCAAGGGTTGGACTTGATGATCTTGGAGGGCTTTTCCAACCCAATCCATTCTATGATTTTATGATTCTATTCTATGAACCCAGAGAGTGGCATTCTGCTCACAGGTTAAAATAGCTAAGCCGAGGTACCTCTCTGTGAGTTCAGTCCCCAGGCTCCTGTTAGTGAGTGGAGATGTGGTCAGCACCTCTCTTGGGGAGCCTGGAGAGCTGTTCAGTGGAGCAGGTGCTGCCTCACTGTAGGATCCTCTCCCTGCTTTGGCTCTGCTGAGTCAGATGGGAGTTCAGAGGTGTTTCTCAACTGTAGGTGTTTAAACCCAAATGTTTGCCTCAGTGAGGTCAGCCCTGGCTGGCTGGTGTGATTCCAGTGCCTAAACCTACATGCTTGTTCCTGACTCCATCCACTAGCTGCCAATCCATCAGGATCTGGTTTTCCAACTCATGATGTGCCACACCTGGGGACTCCATGTGGATGCCTTGGCAATGCTGCACCTGCAGTGCCAGCTCTCCCATGGAGCTCTGCAGAGGTGGATCCTGACCAGAACAGCCCCATCTCCAGGTTCCCTCCCTGAATTTCATGACCCTGTCTTGTTCAATCAGCTCTAAATCCAGGAGCTTGTCTCCTAGATGAGCCAATTCCCTTTGGTTTCTTGCTTTCCCATCTCCTGTACAATGGTGGTCGCCTCCTTTTCCAGCTGGAGCAAATGGGTTGGGGGTTTGGAAGTGTTGGGGTTTTGGAAGGGTTGAGGAAAGCCTGAGCTGCTGAATGACTGCAGTGTGCAGCCCCTCTCCAAGGACCTCAGCAATTTTTGCCCAGGTTGCTGATGGTCTGGGCGTGAAATCCGCTGGAGGAGCTTTGTTTCACATGAACTCAGCTCTCACTTCTGGACAAGCAGTGAAATGTGACTTTACATGAGGGACTGTGAGGGCTGGGTGGTTTTTTCCCCCCCCTCCGTGTTGAAACGTGTTCTGTACGCTCTTGTCTAACATTGTGGGATTTCTTGTGGAGTTGGCCAGACACTTTGGCACACAAAGCGTGACAGCCCTTACCCAAGCCAGCCCAGCTGAGCTCTGCAAGCAGCAAAACATCTCCCTCTGTAACCCGCCCCTGGTTTGAATGCTACTGTGTATTATTGCCTTGCATTTGAAAAGGTCTTGGCTGTCACAGGAATGAAGTGTGACCATTGGCCAGGCTTTGCTGAGGGCCGGGTTGTGAGTATTGTCTTTCTAAAAATGTTGCTGGAATACCAGGATTGGGCCGGGCCCCAGTTCCAAGTCCATGACCTCGTGCACATTTGCACGTGGTGCTCCGCGGGATCCGCGCGGCCAAAGAATTTGGAACCGGATGGGCAGGAAGTGGATTGGAGCCAGTGCTCTGCTGTCAGGAGGCCACAACATGGGCAGGTGCCACAGTGGGCAGAGGGGGAGGTTGTTTTCTTCTCTGTCAGATGCCACAGATGCCCAAAGGAAGGGCACTTTCAGTCGGACCTTGCCAGGAGCCAGATCTGTAAAACAAACTCCTATTATGTGCTATTTCAGGGAGTGGTTATACCTTACCCATTTAAAGTCAAAGTATAACCTGTTTTGGGGGAAGGGAGAACTAGAGCTGATAAAAATCAGTTTATAATTGTGGACAAAATGCAGATTATCTGACTGTCCAAATAACAGGTCTGCTCCCACTGTCCATGGAGGAATCCCAGGTGTCAGTCTCTCTCTGTGGAAGGTGCACTGGAATATTCCAGTGCCATTTCTAAGGAGATGGATGTGCTTTTGTGCCATGAAGCATCTTTATTGCAGCCTCTTTTGAAAAGGATGGGATCCTTTGTTTAGCATCAGTCAGGTGATGGGTTTGGGGTCCTTTACAGTCTTCAGGGAATGTTGCCACTTTTGTCTCTCTCCAGGATGAGTAACTGTTGACTCTCTCCTTGTTTTCACTTCCCTTCCTGATACTCCTTCTCCCCGTGCTGCTTTTTCTGTGGAAAAATAACCTTGTCTATTTATTCCCTCCATCTCATTTGTGAACTTTGTGGTTCCACTGGCTCTGATCTTCCTTCTCTATTTACATTTTGTGGTGATTTGAGGAGAATCCTTCCCATACAAGCTCTCCCCAGGCAAGATCTGCCCATTTTGCTCCATGGAGACTCACTTTCTTTTCCTTGGGGCATAAATTAGACATAAACATTTATTTTCTGGTATCTTGAACAAGTTATTTCTCTTTTAAGGGGCTTTGAGAGATGAATCTTATTCCTTGTTGCAACACCTATTGCATGAGTCTGAATTTGAAAAAAAGTAAAAATAATCAGTGACTTAAGAAAGGATTTGAACCTAAGCCTTGCCCTCAATAGTCCTTTTGAACATGCTGCCACATTCTGGAATAATATCCTGACCACAGGTTGGAGAGGTGGAAGCTACCTGGATGTTTTTGGAGCTTGTGCTTTTGGTGATGGTGATTCAGACTGTTGCTGTCGAGAGTTTATAGGGGGGTTTATATATATATATTTCAGCTCCATGAATGTTTTTCTTCAGTCACGAAGTGAGCTGGGTGTGATGTTACACCCAGTCACTGCTGGTGGGAACAGCACAGCCTGACCATGTTGTCACTGAGCCTGTGCTGCAAATGGCTTGAGTTTAAGGTGGTTCTGGTGTGCTGTGTTATTAAGAAGGTTCCTACTGTCCATGCTCATGTTCTGGAGCGTGTGCCACCCACCTTTTGCCACTAAACTGACTCCTTCCACTTGTATTACAATTTATCACTTGGTGTTACTGGCATAGATAAATAAGTGTTCAAATATGTATTAATCTCTTAGTTGCATCACAGTTTCAGATCTTTGTTTACATAATGAATGGCAGGACTGGACAACCTCAGTGCACTTTTCTAGTATCATTAATTAACAAATTAAGCAAAGTTCTGGCAGGTAAATGCCATATTCTGGAAACTGGGACCCTTCTAACACAAGTATTTCATGGAATCAGTTGGGTTGGAAGAGATTTCTGAGAGCATCAAGTCCACCCCTTAATCCAACGCCATTTAGATTACCAGATCATGGCACTCAGTGCCATATCCAGTCTCATTTCCTGCGCTGTGTGTTTTCTCTCCTCTTCCAACAGGTATATTTTGAGTTGTCATCAAAAATGTCTTCCAGAAAATGTCATTTGTGCTCAGTGCGTTGATTCTTCCCCCCATAACTGATCTTCTTCTGGGGCTGTGTGTGTGTCTCCAGGTCATCAAGGCTGGAGTGGAGACAACCTGCAAATGCCACGGCGTGTCCGGATCCTGCACCGTCCGCACGTGCTGGAGGCAGCTCTCTCCATTCCACGAGATTGGGAAGCAGCTGAAGCAGAAGTACGAGACGTCCCTCAAGGTGGGCAGCACCACCAACGAGGCCACGGGCGAAGGGGACATCTCCCCACCCAAAAAATCCACGCCCGGGCACAGCGACCAGCTCCCAAGGACTACGGATCTGGTCTACATTGACGACTCTCCGAGCTTCTGCATGCTGAGCCGCTACTCCCCGGGCACCTCGGGGCGCAAGTGCTACAAGGACAAGAACTGCGACAGCATCTGCTGCGGGCGCGGGCACAACACGCAGAGCCGCGTGGTGACGCGGCCGTGCCAGTGCCAGGTGCGCTGGTGCTGCTACGTGGAGTGCAAGCAGTGCACCCAGAGGGAGGAGGTTTACACCTGCAAGGACTGACCGTGGCCTCGCCGCTCTCCCTCGGCTCGGCGGCGACCCTCGGAGACAAACAGGGTTTGACTGACCTTCTGCAATCTTGAAGGCTTTGTTGAGACATGAGCACTTTGTAGGGTACAGGTGACCCAACTGTGTGTTGCTGTTTTGTTGTTTCTTTTTTTTTTTTTTTTTTGGTGTTGTTTTCCTGTAGACTGAATTTCAATGAGGTCCAACCATGTGGAAATAAGTGCCTGTCACACTGGGGTTAAGACACCAGGTGACCTTCACCTTAGTCATCGACGCAGTTTGACGGATCATTTATGCTTGGACCATCTTGATGGTTTCACCAGTCCTCCATGAACTCCCAGGCTGATGGATTCTCTTTGGCATAAGTTATCTGTACTACTTGATTCCTGGAGCTTTTCCAAGTGCTTTCAGAGCTGAGCAGATAAGATCTTTCTGCCTTGAATGTGATGGTACAGGAAGTGGTTGGTTGTTTCTCCTAAAACTGGAGAGAGGTGTGTTGGGTAATGATGGTTCCTGATGGTTCTTCCAGTGGAGTTTCTGCACATGGAGCAAACAAGGCTCTGACAAAGAGACCCACTGGGAGGGTCAGCTCTTTAATGACAGCCCCACGTGCATTGTCACCAAGTACAGCTCAGAAAAACGGTGGGTCCACCAGTTTGCAGACAGAAATATATCCAAAAAAGAGGTTGAGAAGACAGTAGAACACCAGATGTGCCTGTCCCTTCCAGTCCAATCCCATGTTCCTTATTTAAAACAATTTCTCCAAAGGCAGGTTCTTTAGCACTATGGCTATCTTAAATTTAATTTTTTTTTTTTTTTAAGAACCACTAGATACTTTGGTCTCATTTTTGTGCATGATTTCTTTTTCCTCTCCTCTTCCCACCTCTTGCTGATGGAATTCACCCTGTGGGAACTGCTTCAAAAATCTGGAACTGGACCTTATTTTATGCCAGCTGAGTTTGGATTTGTGTTCCTGAGGAGGAGAAGAGAAATCCAAGTGCCGCTTGGAACCTGGCGCTGTCTTGCCTTGTCCAGCAGCTGTTTTGGCCTGGAGGAGACCTCTGGAGGAGTTGACTTTTCTTTTACTGGGTCATCATTCCATTTTCTCTAAACCATGGCAGTGGTACATGACACAAGCTGTATGTAAACCTTAGGACCTTAAGAGTTTATTTTTTTTTTCCTAACCACTAGCTCGAGAACTGTATTTTAAAAATACGACTGCTAAATCCTAACAAACTCTTGGATTTGGAATAACCAATGGACACAGAGACAAACCAGCCAGAGAAGGCAGGAATTTGACTGCAGTGGTAGATCACTCAGTGTTGAGAAACAAATGGCAACCTTCAGCATTTCTTTTTTTTCCTTGGAAGAAGAGACTTACAATCCAGGATTTGATGCACCAATATGTAAAAGTGGATTGGAAGCAGCCAGTAAATACCTCAGCAAAGCTTCCTGAGGAAACAAATGGAGAGTGGGGGGCATTTAATTTGATTTTTGGTAACAATTTTTGGTCGTCCAACAGTGGCAATTTCCACCAATTTTGTATAAGGCAATCTCGTTCTCCAAAGAGACAGTTTTCAACCAGTAATTAGATCCTAACAAAGAAAATGAGAGCAATTTTCCAAGATGGACTATTATTTTTCAAAGCCTTTTTTTCTTTATTTTTCTTGAATTTTTTTCTCCCCCACCCAAATAGTAGCCACTAATATTTAAGCTGTTCCTGTGCATCTACTGGGAGGAGAAAAAGCTCTATTTTGTTTTTTTCTTGGTAACAAACACCTGCAGTCCAGCCTGGCTCGTTGGCATCAAACCATGAGGTGGCATCGACGCTTGAGGTGGGGCATGAGGAGGGACAGGGTGTTACTGTTAATGGCACCAGGTCCTGCCAAGTGAAGGGAACTGGCTCTTTTTTTGGTGTTTGTTTATTTGCTGTACAATTCTGGAGGTTGGGGCAGTGCTGGAGGAGGAGGAGGAAGAGAAATCCACACAGGGTGGAATTCCCACCTTCTCCCACGCAGGAAGGTGTCACAGTTTTTGGGGGATGAAGTGCGTTGAAAGTCACCCACGAGCAGTTTATCTAATGGTTTAAAAAAATAAACTGACTAGAAAGTTATTATTCAGTGTGTGCATGTGTATATATATATTTATATACACTCACACCTGCTGACACATAAATATATATATATATATAAATATTGAACGAGCATTTATTTATTGTAAAGCCCTTCAGAAGGACCTTCTTATGGTTTCAATGTGGTATTATGTTAAATTCTCTTTCTCCCTCTGTCTCTCTCTCTCACACATTTGTGCAAACTCACTGTTACATTTTAATGTGTGTCCTGGAATAGCTCTTCCCTTCCAAAGTAAAGCTGAACCCAATCCTGCTCAAAACACGAGGATTTTTTGGGTCTGAATTAATATTATTTCTGGCTCCATTCTTTTTATAAAAAAAAATAATTCTTAACTAAAGGATGGGCTGCAACTTATGTGCATTATTATTATTATTATTATTAATTATTATTATTATTGTTATATTTAAACCATGGGCCTCATTTTCCTTCTCCTCACTGGTGTCTCTGTCTCCATTGACCTCACTGGAGTGACCCCACATTGCACTGGTGGGAGAGGAGAATGAGTCCCTGGGACAGGAGAGAAGGTGGTGGGGCCATGAATATCCACACAAGAAATGCTGGAGCAGGATGGGATAGGGAAGGTTTGGTGTGTTTGGTGTGGGGGAGAGAGAGAGGGCTGGGAAATCAGGCAGGTTGGCAAAGCTTGACTCAAAGAAAGCAGCAAAGAGTGAATGAACTACTGAGTGAAAGAGCTCTTGTGTCTATTGTAACTCACGCACTGAAGCCTGGATGCTTTCTGTAAGTATTTAAAGAAAAAAAAAAAAAAAGGAGGAAAAAAAAAGACAAAAAAAAAAAGAGGAAAAAAATAACACAAAAGCACCACAAAAAAACAAAATTGTATTTATGTTCATGTGGATATATTACTTGCCTGTTATATATTGTAAATAGCAAGGTTTATTCTCCTGTGGTTAAAAAAAAAATAATTATAAATAACTAAATAGTAGCGAGGCACATGTGTTAAATGTATAGGCAGTGTATAAAATATACTAACACTCTGAAATCAGGAGAACTTGTCTTCTTGGCCTTTTGACCTAGGGTGGTATAACATATGTGGGTTATTTTTTCTTGTCCCCCTCCTGCACCACGTTGTGTGTGTTTGGGGTGGGGGGTGTTTAATTCCAGCGTTTTCCAATGTTTGCCTTATCCTTGAAGAAAGAATGGGGGGGAAGAGCCTTGTTTTGGAAAAATCCAGCAGGATGAAACAAGTGGAGATGATGTAAAACCACCTCAAAACCTTCTTGAGTTCTTGGCTTGGGTTTTGTGGTGGTGATAAATTTGTGTTGGAGTGGAATTAACTCCTGGAGTAGGAACTTCTGCTTGTGCTGCTCCATAGACAAGTCCTCTAAAAGAGACACTGAATCCTCCTAAAACATTGGGGAGTGTCCTGTAAAACCTTTTTTTTTCATTCCAGCTGGATTAAACTGGATTTTTCCAGAAGGGTAATTCCACCACCACACCATTGGATCTCCAGTGCAATTCCATGAAATTGCTCGTTTTTGTAAAACTGCTACAAAGTAGAGTGAATTTGGGTCCTTGGTGTCATTTCATAGATATAGATAGATATATATATATTAAAAAAAAGTGCAAAGCAACTTTTCCCCTTTTTCTTACCCCCAGAGGAACAAGTTTTTGCTCAGATGTAACTGGAGAAGGACAGATTGGGGTGTAGGGGAGGTTTCTGTCCCCCCAAAAGTGTCAAAGTGTTGGTTCTCCTCAGCTGATCCAGCAAGACTTGGCCAGATCAGTTTTGGGGTGGGGTGGGGGGTGGGGGTGCAACCATTATTTATATAACTTTTTTATTAATTTTTTTAAAAGAGAAGTTAGCTGACGGAAGAATATTTTTATTGAATAGTGCATTTAGTTATGTCAGAAATATAAAAAAAATTATATATATATAATATTTTTGTAAACAAGGCAAACTGCAAACGTTTGCTGTTTTATATTAGAATTTTCTATTAAAAGAAATAAAAACCCACAGAAATAATTGTTGCACCCGTCATCTGTTTTTTTTAACAAGCTTCTATTCTGTGTGACTGACTCATTTATGCCGGATGTGGAGACCTGCAAAACAAGTCCTAAACATTATATTCTCATTGTCTTCCAGTTACCAAAACCTCCCCTTGGTGAAACAGGCAGTGCTTAATCAAAGGGTCTCTTTTTAAATTATTATTATTATTATTATTATTACTCACAGTAAAAAAGAGTTATGAAGAATGAGTAGCTTGTAATTGAAATATATACATAAAAAAAAAAAATGCACCCCAAAATTTCAAGTCTCCCCTTTTTGAGTTGAGCATCTTGAGATGGGTCTGGATGGAGAGAAGCCCAAACCTGTTTGCATGAACCAAATATTTGCCATTGATCTCAGTTGGCCTGGGAAGAATGATTCTTAAAGAGATTATTGGGAAAAAAAAAAAAATCATCTGAGTACATGGGAAGGTTAAATGAAGAGGACCAAATTGCAGGCTTGATCCAACACAAGTAATTTGAATTTAAATCTGTTTGGATGGGGCATTAAATTTGGGGAGCTGGGATTTATTTCCCCTGTGGTTCAGGAAGCTTTTAGAATCATAGAATTGATTGGGTTGGAAAAGACCTCTGAGATCATCGAGTCCAACCCTTTTGGAGTCAGGGAATGAGTTATGGACCCTCTGTTTTCCAAAAGAACTTTGGGAATTGCTGCTTTGAAGACCTGAGCAGGGGCAAAATAATGTCTGAGGATTTTTTTTTTGGTTGTTCTCAACCAGCTTGTTGCCATCTGCCCTCCTTCAACCCAGGTCTGGAATTCCTTTGGGAATCATTTCTCAGCTGCCCCATTCCAGCCAACACACAGTGGGCTCTTTGGCTGTGCTGGGCTTGGATGAGCCCCTGGATGAGGAGACAGATTTCTCAAGGGTACTTTCATGGAGTAGATGCTGCTTAAGGTGATTTTCTGGTGGATTATGGTGCCTGTGAAAAATTCCTCAGTTGATGCTGCAGGAAAATTCGGTCTGTTCTGTACCCGCTAAAACAGGTGCAGTAAAGCTCTTCATTCCCGGTTTATCCGGCTCTGTGGGCACATCTGGGGCGAGTCTGCCTTCCATGCCCAGCTCATCCCAGTTTTCAGGGTGCTAATGAGGTGATGACTTTTGGAGAGCAGTGTTTTCCTGCAGGACATGCAGTGCCTTTCTGGATCACACTGTTGGTGTAACTCAAAGGAGACTCAGTGTGGCACAGGATCAGGTCCTTAGAAATCATGGAATGGTTGGGGTTGGGATCTTAAAGATCATCCAGTTCCAACCTCCTGGTTGAATGGGGTCAACTCCCTGAAATCTGGTTGTTACTGAGGCACTCAAGCTTAGGGCCATGGGTGTTACCACTGAATAGCTTTTAATTCTATTTTTTATTGGTTAACATTGGCTTTGACCAAATTATTTACGAGTTCCAGGCAACAGAGTATTTCTGGACATTTCCAAACAGAATAAACATTTCCAAAGAGAATATTTCTAAATATTTCCTAACATAATATTCCATTATGGGTGAGGAGGAAAAGCAAATGGATGGGCTTCAGGATGGGCTTCCTGTAACTGCATTTCTTCAGGTGCAGGGAGTGAGTGGAGTGTAAATTCAGGCCATAAATGATCCAGACACATAAAATTCAGCTGTCAGGGGGAAACAGCTGAATTTAAGTCTTTTCCTCCATTGTTGCTGAATGTTTTCAGACATGGGAAAAATCCTGCTTGGCAGCATTGGGGAAGGTGATCCAAAAGGACAGGAGATTCCTGCCTTTCATCCCAGAGTTGCTCAGGAATGTTGGGAAAGAGGCTGACCTGGAATTTTCCCCCCCTTAAATCAGGAGCCCTTGGTTTGCAGTCACTGTAGGCACCTCTAGAAGGTGTTTTGACCCACAAGGAGCTGCCAGTTTCTCCCTGGTGACAACAGAAGGCTCAGTAGAGGTGGGGGGGAATTCAGGGTTAATCAAAATGTGTGTGGATAATCCCTCCAGCTCCCTTGGGCATGGACCCATTTGAAACAGCAACACCAAACTGGCACAGGAATTTCCCCTTTTCCCACCCCAGTCTCCCAAGATGTCCTTTGAGGCATGAATATAAAGTCTAGGATTTGTTTTGCACACCTGGGATGGCATTTCCTTTTAAAGGGAGGTGGGAATTCTAACATGAAGGATTAGTATTTTTCTTGTTTTTCTCTGTTTTGTTTGTTTTTGGTTTTTTTTCCAATGTCTTATGGGAGCCTAAGTTATTTTTCTCTACCTCATATGTACAGCTTGTAGGTATAAATCTGATTCTGAGTGACTGTTGAGAATGTATTTAAGTTATTTAACATCTTTGTATAACAAAAAAAAGAAAAAAAAAAGCCAGAACAAATGAAACAATAAATGTATTTTAAATTATACTCAAAGTGTGCTCTTCTTGCTTCACATCTCCTGGAAAAGGTCTGTGTTCAGTGGCTGTGGGAGACCCTTTGCCTCCTTGACCCTGAGATCAGCTCAGTTGGTTAAAACTTGGCTGTAATAATGCCAAGCTCATGGGTTCAATCCCCTGTGTGGGCCATTGACTTGAGTTGGACTCGATGATCCTTGTGCATCCCTTCCAACTCAGAAGTGATTCTGTCTTTTTCTTGACCTCTTAACTTGTCCTTGTGGCTAATTTAAGCCTCCAAAGACCACAAAGCTCTATAGGATGGCAAGAGTGTTGTAGCAGTGCCACAAACTGGAGAAATGTCTCCACACCCATTTTCCATGATGATGGAGTGACTTCTCTACATCAAGGCCAAACCCCCCAGATTTCTGCTTTTTTTTTTTTTTTTTTTTTTTTTTTGCCTCCAGGTCTTCCACTTTCCCAGTGAAACAGCTCAGAAAGTGGCATCTGATTCAGGATTGTTCCAGTGCTCTAATTTGGGGGCAGCATTTTGAGCAATGCAACGTTCAACAAGCTCAGGAGGCCGATGGGCTCCATCAGCTTTCCATGGAATTGCATAATCATCATACTTGTGTGGGGAAGTCATGATACCTTGGCAGAGTGTCACTGTCATGATGTGACTGCAGAGTTACTCTGCTCAAGTGACTGGCCAAAGCTCAGAATAGGTTGGATGTGGCCAAATTTAGTCTGGCTGAATGACAACAATTACAAAAATGGTCATTCCCCCAGGCTACACATTATTGTCTTTCTGATCAAATGTCTTTTTCTTCACAAAGGACCCCTGGAGGAATTTAGTACCTCAAAGTCACTGCAGCTCAGCTTTAAATAACCAGAGCCTGTTGTTCATCTTGCAACCTGCTAAGGACTCAAAGGGGTGATTTGGGTTTGCAAAAACCCCCGAGAAACAACGTGGTGGCCCCGTCTGTGAGTGCATGAAATGAGGTGCTGCTTCTCTGGGCCACAGCTGTGGGATATTCATGGAATATCCTGCATTGCAAGGGACCCACAAGGAGGATCCAGTCCAACTCCTGGCCCTGTCCAACCCCAGCAATCCCGCCCTGTCCAACCCCAGCAATCCCACCCTGTCCCTCAGAGTGTTGTCCAAATGCTCCTGGAGCTCTGTCAGCCTTGGGGCTGTGCCCACTGCCCTGGGGAGCCTGGTCAGTGCCCACCACCCTCTGGGGGAAGAACTTTTCCTGACACCCAACCCAATCCTCCCCTGACAGTTCACAGTTGCTGCTTTTTCATGTGGCTGAGGAGAAAGTTTAGAAATGAACCTGCAGCCACCTGAGGTCCAGCTGCTCAAGATCCTTCTCCAGGCATTCTCTTCTTCCCTGGGGGTCAAATAATCCTGTTAATGTAAAGAACCTTCATGGGATGGGGTAAGAAACATCACATCACCATCAGTGGCCCCTCAGCTGGCAGAGGCAACTTCCCACCCTGCAGTCCTGGCATTGGTTTCACCCAAGTGTCCAGATACTCCTCACCAATGGTTTGACACCCTGTAGAGGCAACTAAGGGTGGTCCAAATGATCCAAATGAGCAAAGAGACAACCCAAACTGTGGGTCAGGCTGACCTGGGGGTGGGATAGAACCACTGAGCTTGGAAAGGACTTTAGCCTCAGCTGCCCTTTGAGTGTGGCCCTGATGAACTGCTGAACAACCCAGGTTAAACTATTAAAAGGCCCACTGGGTTCTTAATGGTGTGCTGGAGGACCTTCTAGTGGAAGGTGTCCCTGCCAATGGCAGGTGGAATGAGATGATCTTTAAGGTCATAGAATCACAGAATGGATTGGGTTGGAAAAGACCTCTGAGATCATCAAGTCCAACCCTCGGTCCAACTCCAGTCCCTT
>JAWWEV010000083.1:1122669-1136069 GCA_035583235.1 Hafferia zeledoni | reverse complement strand
CCCCATCCCTGGAGGTTTTTAAGGTGAGCTTGGCCGTGGCACTGAGTGCCATGATCTGGTAAAAGGACTGGAGTTGGCCCAAGGGTTGGACTTGATGATCTCAGAGGTCTTTTCCAACCCAATCCATTCTATGATCGATTCTATGATGCATTTCTTGTTGTGCTAAAGAATGGACCTGTTGCCCCTCCATCAAGGGTTTCTGGGTGTAGACAGAGCTCCAAAATTCAAGGGAAGAGCTGATGTTCCCAACCTTAGTGGACAAGAATTCCATGCCAGTCACAGCAGGGCTTTACCTAATCTGGATTCCTCTCCCATCAGCCACATCTGCCACAGCTGCTGTTTTGCATCCTGCTTCCCTCTGGGTGGGGTGTATTCCCAGAAGGGGATAATCAGGACTTTCCAGCCTCCTTTCCCAGTTGTGTTTGGGCCTTTTAGTTTAGAAGGGCTCAGAATTCTTCCCCAGGTCTTTCTCTTTCTCTTGTTGACTGCCCCAGCCTGAGGTGACAGGTCTTTCAAGCCATCCCAGCAAGGAGTTGACTTCCCAAAATTCATATTGCCCTTCTCATAATCTCTCTCTCTTAAATCACAGAAACCATTTGAGCTGAATTTATGAATCTGCCTGTTCATGTCAAGTGCAAGGATTGTCAACCCCACACACAAGGGAAAAGCAGGAATCCTCTGCAGAAAAAGAGTGTGAACATGCAGACCTCTTGTTTTTAGCAATTAATTTTCCTTAATTCTTACAGCTCCTTAGTAAACTGTTGATGAGGCTTCTCAGTGGCCCCATAAAATGAGGAGAATAAACCGGCTACAAGTGGCAGATATTTTCGATTTCAAGCACACATATGCAGAGAGAAAGTAGATTGCAATGTTTTTGTGGGGGATGTGTTGCTCTGGTCTAAAAATGTGCTTTTTGTAAGCATTTTTAGTCCCTTTACTCATCTTTTTTTTACAGGCAAGGCTGGGTGAGGGAGCACAGCATTTGCAAATCTTGCAATTCTGTGCAAAATAAAATGTCAGGGTGTATCTGTCAACCTTCATTTCACACAGACAAGGCAGGGCAGGGCAAGATTTCTGCTCAGGATTTGTGGCTTGGCTGCTTTTCAGCCCATCAGGAGTGATGAGGAATCCTAAGCACGGATCTAAAGTGGGTCTTAGGCTTCCTCAAGGACCCAAACTCCAACCTTGGCCTCCAGGTTACAGAGAAACCCTTCTGTGTGGTCACCATTGTGTGGTTCAGGGCACTTTGTGGAGGCTGAGGAAAGCTAAGCTGCCATGTGGGCACCAATTATACTCCCCACAGGCCTGAGTTCTTAATCACCTTCTCCAGTTATGGGATGCCAAGACTCCTTTGCTTTACCTGGGGAGGCAACAACACCTGAGCCAGGTCTAACTGTGCTGCAAGCTCAGTCCAGGAGAGCAATCCCATCTCTCTTCTAAGGTTGCATTCTTTGTATGGTTGGCCTGGAGAGCCAATTAGGAATGTGGCCAACGTCGTATTACATGTTCTATTTGTCCAAGAAGAATTCTCTTTGCTTTCTCCTGTTTCTCTAGGAAGTGGCCACAAATGTCCAGTGTAAGGTTACTGGGCCCACACAACATTTTTTTATCAGATTTTAGCAGCTATTCCTGGAATGACATATTGTTTGGTCTTTTTTTTTTTTCCTGAAGTGAAATGTCAGCAGCCCAGGTGTCAATTTTCATATCAGGGGTTGGTTTTTTAACCCCCGGGGGCTGCTTGAGGAGTTCAAATTTTACTAAGATGACAAAATTAGAACAAAGATTTGGATGCTGGGGGATCATTTTTATTATTATTGGTGATACAGCAGGGTTTGCTGGTTTTTTTTTCTGAAGTTCAATGTTAAATAATGATTATGGGCCTCTTGGGAAACAAATAAGTAGGTTTTGCTACACTTTGCTGGATGAAGAGATCAAGACAGACTTGTCAGTGTCTGTGTGTCTGGAGGTGTTCTCTGAACAGATGGACACCAGCTTGGAGTCCTCACCATCCAGGAAGGGAGAAGGCCTAGAGAGCCACAAAAGTCATCCCTAATTGCTGAGCCCTTTCTTGCCATGTGAGAAGTATCAAGTGTGGGGCATTTCAGGCCTAATTTTTGACACTCCATGGCCACAGAAAATCAAATCTTCAAGATTCCTTTACTTTGTCCATCTCTGAAAAAAACCTGAAATATGAGGTCTTATTGTGGCTCACCCTTAAATATCAGACCAAATGAAGATGGCACAAGGGAGATGTGGATCTGTTGGAATGAGTCCACAGCAGGTGCTGGAGATGCCCCAGGGCTGGAGCCCCTCTGGGCTGGAGCCAGGCTGGGAGAGCTGGGGGGGTCACCTGGAGAAGAGAAGGCTCCAGGGACAGCTGAGAGCCCCTGGCAGGGCCTGAAGGGGCTCCAGGAGAGCTGGAGAGGGACTGGGGACAAGGCAGGGAGGGACAGGACACAGGGAATGGCTTCCCACTGCCAGAGGGCAGGGACAGATGGGATATTGGGAAGGAATTGCTGGCTGGGAGGGTGGGGAGGGACTGGAATGGATTTCCCAGAGAAGCTGTGGCTGTCCCATCCCTGGGAGTGTCCAAGGCCAGGTTGGAGCAACCTGGGACAGTGGAAGGTGTCCCTGCCCATGGCAGGGGATGGAATGAGCTGATCTTTAAAGTTCCTTCCAGCCCAAACCATTCTGGGATTCTCTGGCACTATTTCTACAGCTGAAATGATGAGGCAGCTTCAGGCATGAATGGAACTCATCCCACCAAACTTTTGCCAGTAGACACTGAGGCTCTGCCAAACTAAGCCTCCAGCAGACTAGTTGAACACCGAGTTTTTAGCTAAACTGGTCTAAACCAACCTGTGTCATGGGATAAATCACCTTCTAGAAGTGTTTGCATGTGTTGATAGAGAGGGATTATGGGTGACAGGTTAAGGTGGATGATCCCTTCAGGTGCCTGAGGTCTGTCCCACTGCAGGGGTAGCTCTGACTCTTGCCCTGTTTTTAATATTATATTGGAAAAATAGCCTGGTGAGGAGGTGACTTAAGGCATGGGAATTAAAACTCTTGTGAAACAACTCGAGAGCATTTCTGAGGTGAAAGTTTTGCTTTTGGGCTGACTATTCTGCTTCTCACATTTTCACCAACAAATTGATTGTTGATTTCTAAGAGACCTCAGGTGAGACAGGGTCAATTAGCAAAGTCCACAATGTTGGATGATTGGATAATTATTTGACAACGATTTGTCATCTCAACTAAATGAGTTGTGATGTTTGCTCTGTCACACATGTATGGCTTGAATTCAGCCTCTGAACTCCTGGCACAAAGCTGGGATGTCCCAGTGAGGAGGCCACTGGCTTAGACTTTCCACATGGAGAAACATCTCCAACACAGTTGGGAGTTGCCCCTGCTGAGGCTCCTTCCCCTTCAAAGAGATCAGAGGAGCAGGACCTGAACATGGCAATGGACAGCCCTGAGATGAAGCTGGGATGAAGTTGGCCCGCTTGGATAGAAACAATGCCCTTTGGTTTAGGGAATAATCTCCCTGCTCTGGAGCTGGGCTGGACTCCAACTGTTGGAGCTGCCTCGGTTTGTTGATTGCCGGTTTCAGGTTTTTTTCTCTCTTTAGCATTTTTCCTGCTTTTTTCTTCCCCCTCTCAAAGTGAATCTCAGCAAATTCGACAACCCCCAGCCCCCCCTGATCTGATTTAAACTCCTGCCACCGCTGTTGGTACCAGTGCTGAAAAAAGAACTGGCTCCTGTTCAAGTCCTTCTCCTTTCCAAATGTTTAGGGATTTGGAGCCCATACAGACAATTACTGCGTGTTTCTGGGGAAGAGAAAATAGCCAGCAGCTGTTCAGGGCTGATCGATCAGGAGCTGAGGAAGAGGAGGGACAAAGAGGGGGGTTACAGCTTCCAAAGCTGCACACAATGAGGAGACAATGCTGGGAAGGGGCTCTTGGGGAGGACAGATAGCCTTCCAGTGGATCCTTGAGTGGACAGGTCTGTGGGTCTCTCCTCACCATCAGGAGGTATTTCCCCCTAACCTGCTGTGGGTGTATTTTCTAAGGATTTGGGAAGATGAAGGAGGAAGAGGAGTTGGTCTGAGAATATGAACACTTGACAGGGAGACTGGGGGGTGGTATCTTGGAGGAAGTCTCCATGTCTCCAGTCAACCATTGCACTGACTTCTGTGGCACCTTGGACACATAAATGTGGACAATTTGGGCTGCAAGGTGGATCCTGCCTTGGGGGTTCCACTCAGTTGCCCCCACCCAGGTGTTGAGTGTCATGTGAGAAGCCCAAGGAAGGACACATCGAGTTGGGAAATACCTTAAAATATTTACTGCTCAGAAGTTTTTGAAAGGGACTTTCACTTCCCTCTGGAGTTAAATGCAGAGACTAGAAGGTTTTCCAGAGACCAGTAACCTCCCACCTTTGTATAAAGGAATTTAGTCCAAAATCTCCATTACATTTGGTATAAAGAAAATATTTTCCCCTTAGTATTTTGTCTCACATTTGACCTGAGGTGACTGGAGGGGGTAGTGGGGTAACAGATCCTGCACTTCTTAGCACTACCCAGCAGCACATCAGGGAATCATGGAATGGTTTGGGTTGGAAAGGACCTTAAAGATCATCTCCTTCCAACCCAGGGAAGGGTGGGGACACTTCCAACTAGCCCAGGTTGCTCCAACCTGGTCTTGGACACTTCCAGGGATGGGGTAGCCACAGTTTCCCTGGGTAACCTGTGCCAAAATATGCCCTCTAACTCACAAGACATGATCTGTGCAACCTCCATTTGTTCCATTGGAATGGAATATGTTTCTGGGTGATGTTTATGTTCACCTGAAATCCAGGAGACAACTCATGTAATCTGTGTTTGAGTGTCAAAGGATGCCTGAACATTATCTTGGATCATAACTTGGAGGTTTGGGAGGAAACTGAAGGGAGATGTTTGTTAGGAACTAAATGAACCCATGAACCCATTTTTTATGGAGAATATGGGTCAACTCTGAAGACATCATGCCCAAAATTTTGATGTATTCCAGAGTTTCACCTGTGCACTGTTGACTCAGAGGAACTAAAACTGTTCTCTTTGAATTCTGGAATGGTTGGGTTTGGAAGAGACCTCTGGAGATCATCTAATCCAACTTCCCTGCTAAAGAAGGTTCACCTAGACCAGCTTGCACAGGATCATGTCCAGGTGGGATTTGGATACCTCCAGAGGAGGCTCCAAAACCTCTCTGAGCAGCCTGTTCTGCTGCTTTGCCACCCTCAAAGTAAAGAAGTTTTCCCTCATATTCAGAAAAAACATATTAAGAAGAAAGGGACTGGAGTTGGACCAAGGTTGGACTTGATCTCGGAGGTCTTTTCCAACCCAATCCATTCTATGATTCTAAAAAACTTTCCCTCAAAGTAGGTTCAACAATCTGTGATGAAACAGGCACAGGAGTTTACACCCAATTCCAGGGAATGAGAATAAATGGAAAGATTCAGTTTATGAGGTACCTCAGGGCAAAAACGAACACGTTTTCAAAATTAGTCATTTGTGGGGGAAAGGGTTGGCAAAACCTGACGGTCCAAAACGTGTCATCGTGTGGTTGCATGGCCCGAGATCCTCAGAGCTGAGGAATTCAATGACATGCAGCACCCAAAAATGGGATTCCACAGTCATGAAGCTGCATAAAGGCTGAGTCTGTCCCTCCCTCACTCAGCAACAGACGTTGGTAAGTTCTGTTCAGCTCTGTCATCACCATGGAGACGTTGACTGTTTGTGTCGTGACACGTGGAACTTTACCTGGAGCCTCAGCTCCCTTGCAATTACATCAGATTATTTATCTTCATTAAGATGATCCATCTTCATTATGTAGAAAGTGCTTTTGATCAGGAGCACCTGAAAACGTGACCCAGAAAGCTTTCGGTGCAGAAGAAAAAGAGGTTTGTGTTGCCCTAAAATGGATTTATTATCTCACCTGGTGGCATTAATCTAAAATTTAGATGTCTGGTCAACAGAGTTCTCTGCATCAGTGGAAAAAGCTAAAAAGTACTAATGTGAACTTAAAATATATGAGATGAGCCTTCCCCTGGACATCCCAACCCTTCCAGAGACTGGAGACTTGCAGATGGTTGGCTTTGAATAGCCATGTAAGACTCATCACTAGACTCATCATTGAGAAAGGTGGGTGAGAATCCAGTTTAATGCCGGTCTGATTTGTTTGGAGGCTCTTTAATGGTGGCATTTCCCCCCTGGATGCCAAGCAAATCTGCTGGGGCAGATGTGTCTGTGCTACGTGAGAGCCCCAACGCGTTTCCCGGCCGAGCTTCTGAGCTCAGAGCAATAAACCTGCTCCTGGCACGGGCGTTCTTTAGATTAGAGTTGCAATTTAATTAAGGCTGCTTTGCAGGGACACTGATAGGCCTCCTGGCTCTGCCCAGTCCCATTCAAAGGTCGTGTTCCTCCCCTGGCTCTGTGAGGCCGTTCAGGTTCAACTTGGTCCTGGTGTCCCAGACCTCGAGGCTGCTCCAGCCCTGGGTAGATATTTATTGGGCCATGCCCTAGTTCAGCAAAGGGGAAGTTGAAGATGAAAAATTACCTTCTCAGATGGCCCAGATTAGATTTTTCCATGGTGCTGTTGCAGTTTCCACCCTTCCCAGGTGGCTTGAAACCACCTTTGCCATTCCTCTTCCCTGACTTCCAGATTTTTTCATTCCACCTGGGCCTCCTTCCCCTCCTCCTGGTAAGTGTCATGGGCCTCTCTCTGCTCCTCTGAACCTCCCCCAGAACCACCACAGACCTTCTGGCCTCCGAAATTGCCCTTCTTGTCCTTCAGTGTCTTAAACCAAGGAGAAGGATTGGGTTCAAGAGAAGATTATCACGTTCCCTTCTCCAGTCCTTGATCTATGGACCTATTTTTAGAGGCTCCTGGATATTCACACCTGGAAGTGTTTCCTGACCTGCAGGATCAGCACAGCCTGGAGATGCTCAATCAGGGACTTCTACAGCAAGTGAAACAGCTGCCAGTTGAGCTCCCTTGGCTTCTGGGACACTCATGAAGGCTTTTTCTTATATAATGGCTACATTTTCCTGACTATTTTTTCCTGACTGTTCTCCCCTTATCCTTTTCCCCTTTTGGTATTCAGTATAGATTTTATTTTATTTTATTTTATTTTATTTTATTTTATTTTATTTTATTTTATTTTATTTTATTTTATTTTATTTCACTTCATTTCATTTTAATTTATTTCATTTTATTTTGTTTCGTGCCCAAATGTGACTGTCAGAGTGGATTTGGTTCAAAACACAGATTTTTGTTTTAGTAAACAGAGGCTGAAACTTTTTAAAACTACATTCTGGATATTTCTGGCTGGAGATCTGCTGGGGGAGTCCATCAAGTTGACAAAAAAACTCTACTTAACTTTGTGTTTCTCAGGGAAAAAAAGGTTGTGTTTTGAGGAAGGGCAAGTGAGCAGAACTGCTTTAATTTCTTGCTTTGTTACTGACCTTTCAAATAAAGCATTTATTCAGAAATCAGTTTTTCTCCTGTTTGTTTTTTTTGTTTTTGTTTTTTGTTTTTTTTTTGTTTTTTGTTTTTTTGTTTTTTGTTTTTTTTTAAAGCTGATCCATCAAAGAATGCCCAAAATCCATCCCAAGTTTGTTGTTTGGGCTCCCTGCATAGTCCATAGAGAGACAAACATGTCCAGAAGATGAATCTTCTAAACTTCCACTAGGTATGTAATGTAATTTGTAATTAAAAAAAACATCCTTCGGAGATGTTCTTCTTCCCAGGGATTTTCCAAGAAGTCTACACAACCAGCTCAGACCACACAGTGGACTGAAGAAACTCCTGTGACCTTCATTAAATGCTTTTAACATGAATGATTTTTCTTCCCATGTCTTTGGTGTTGAAATGCTGGGATTGCTCCTTCCTCATCTCTTAGGAAAGTTAAAAAAAAAATTTAAAAATGCCCAGAAATCATCTTCTCCAGTGGTGAGATCCCAGATTTCCATCCCATTCACCTTCTGGTTGTCCTTTTCCTGAGATATGTGAACTTTAGACAGTTGATATCTTGTTCTCCTTCTCACCTGAACACAGAGATGCTCCAAGCCAAGCCAGATTTTATGGCTCAGGCAGAAAACACCCAAAGCTTTCAAGTTCAGGTCATTCCAGGCTGATCCTTCTTTTCCTACAGAAGAGATTTCAGGTAACTTTGGCTGTATTTGCTGTTCAAACCCATGTGAATAATTCAAGTTCCCCCTCCTGTAGCTTAATTTACTTTACCCACTACAGGAATTCTTTCCATTCCCTCTTCCCATCCTTGTGCTCTCCAGCAGACACTTTCACCAGGTTCTTCTTGGTTCTCCACTATTTCCATCTTCAAACAGAAAATTCTTGCACCAAGACAATGATCCAAAAGAAAGAGCAGCTTTGTGTACCAAAGTAGTACCTGGTAATGCAGAGAAAAACCTGCCCAAAACTGTTGATTTTCTCTTTTAAAATGTAGCAACTTTACGTTCATTTCTCATTCTTGAGGTTTCCTCTCCATTCAAGTCCCATCCATGCAGCTCCCACATTTCTTTCCCCATCACTTCCTGCTGGGACTGCTTGAAAATGCATTTCCAGTTTGTTTCCTCCCCAAAGGTTTTGTGTTCTAAAAGAAATTCAAGATTTAGCAGCAGCGAATTCAGAATATTGAAGGAGGTGCCCAAGTGGGATTAATTTTTTGCTTCATTATTTTATGTGAAACACATGAGGTGAAATACCATTTTCTTGGCTCACAGGAAATCCTTTGAGTTTTGAAGCAGAAACTTTCATATCAGAATTTTCTGACAGACTTGGGAAACAGCAAACATTGCTCTGTGTCCCCTGCAAAAAAGAAGCAGCTTCAACCTTTTTTCCTCTCTAAAATAATGTTTTCTCCCTAAAATCATGTTTCCTCATCTCTCCTCACTTTCCACTCTTTCAGTGGCTTTGACATGAATTTCCCAGTGCCAGTGGAATTCCCAAAGTGCTCAGAACTTTATTGAACTTCTTAGAGTTGGTCAGACCTCAGTGACAACTCCCCATTGGAGTCTTTACTAAGGACGAGGTGAAGGAAACAGCTTCAAACCATCCATGTGCAATGATGAACTGGGAATGTGTTTCTCTGAGTCAAATCCTTTCTGAGCTCCAGTTTTGAAATATTCCTTTTGATCACCTGAGGCACTGCAGGAGAAGGCAGAGTAACTGTCAAAGCACTGCTGGTCCTGTGGAAAAAGTGAGGAGAGTGTTGACTGTGGTCCTTTGACCTTCTTTGGAAATGATCCCTCATTCCTCCACCCCCCCAGACTGCCTGGGCTTCAGGGTGGCTGAACACTGAGTGAATTCCCAGCTGTGACACCTCAGCATTGATGTGTCCAGGCCATGGCAGGGAACTTGAGGGGAAAAATAAAGGAGCACAGACACAGACACTGGAAAAAGCAACACCTCCTGAGTTCCCACCACCACTTCCCGGAGCGGTCGCGGTTGGGTCTGTTGGGGAAAAGCTCCACCTTGAGCCAGCTCCTGACTCAGCCTGGCCCCATCTTTGTGTCCAAGAACTAATAAGATCAACCTGAACTTGCTGACATTGGGGTAGCCCAGGGAGTTTCCAGCCAGGATCACCAACCCCTTCAAATCCATCTGGATAATCGTCACCCCCCCATTATTAGAGATTTACAGTCAAGGTGTGTTGTGACCTCGTGTGGGCTCAGAGTTGACATGGAATGGCTCAACTGTGCAGAGAGTCAGTGCTGGAAAGTGGAATGAGGGTTCCTGGAACCTGAGTTTCTCCTTTCACATCTGGATTAGTACCTTAAACTGAGTGCAACTCTGAACTCTGCCCGAAAACATCCCCCTGGTGTTAATTTTAGACAGGCCCATAAGAGGTGCTTCCTTTGGGAGAAGGTTTTAGGGGAAGCAGAACTCATGGGAAAAGTAAAATTCACCCTTGGGAGTGATCATGGATTTCTATCCTAAATTCTAATGAACCAGGGCTGGTGACACCACCTTTTATTTAGACCCCTGCTGGGAAGTCGAAGTTCAAGTTCTCACTAAAGGTCTGCATTGGTTTAGAGATATTTTATTTCACCCTTAGCAGAGCAGCTTTGCATTTCCCCCCCCCTTCTTCTAATTAAAATCCCCTAATTTTTCTCACTCTTTTTTTCTCTTTCTGTAGCAAAATTCTGTCTTTTACAAGGTTTTTTTCCAGTGTGTGAAAGGACCTCGGTTGAAGCTCCTGGAACTGTTGTATTGATAATAAAAACGTAATTTTTAGCAGATTTATTCTGCCTGACAAAGTTCAATTTGGCTTCTCACGTTCAGTCAGAAGAAGCAGGTGAAGGCTGAGCAGATGAACACCAGGACCTTTCTAGTTTGTGGTTTCAGATGAACTTGGAACTGCAATAACACAAATCCAGAGAACTTTTGCTGGTGGAATTGTAATCTGCAAAGAAAAATCGGTGCATGGAAATCATATTAGCGCCGTCTTTCACATTCACATTCTCAATCCTGCTTCGTTTAAGGGTTTTTAACTCTTGACCTCATGGCAAATTTCTCCCTCATTTAATGCTTAAGATGTTTAGACCATTAGGTAAAAGCAGCATTGTTAGTTGGGTTACGTGTTGGAAGTCAGAGTGCTTGGAAAGAATTTTGCTTTGTGGTTTCCAGGCTGCCTCCAGAAAATTGGAATTGCAGGGGAGGCTCTCGGTGGAGTTCGAGAGGGAATGAAAATCCCAACCCCAAATCCAGACTGCAGCAAACCTGAACAGCAGGAGGAATCAGTGCAAAAGGTTGAAAAATTTTCTCTTCACCTCATCAATATCTGTCATTTCCTAAAGGAAACCAGGCAGGTTAATTGTGAAAAAAAAAAAAAAAAAAGGTATGTACATATATTTCACATATATATGTGTGTACCTGTGCTTGTGTGTGTAGATATTCATTTCCCCCCTGTTCTTCTTCCTATCAGACTTCACCATATGGCACTAAACCCATCATTTAGTGTGGAATTATGAGGCTAATGGAATGTGGGGGATGAGGTCTTGCTTTCCTATTGGCCACCGGGCTCCCCTTCAACTGCTGGGGGAAGACCAAACGTATAAACAGAGGTCTGTGACCATAGAAACACTCAGATCAACTTGGAAATTGCATCACATTAAAATAATTGGCTTAATTTTTTCTTTTTCTATACATTACAGAGTCAAATAATGCCTGGCATGTGTGTTCAAATCTATGTATTGTCCAAATCTATATATTGTGGTTCAAAACCTTACAAATCAGATAATTCATCCCGGGGAGAGGTGCCAATTTTTTGCTCCATTCAGTCATCAGTAACTCATGGAAATGGAAGTAAAATTCAGATGAAAAAAAGCTCTTTTTTTCAGTGAAGTTTTTAACTTGTTCCTGCTGCATTACAGATTTGGTGTTCACTCTCCCTGCTCTTTTCCCATCCCCTTTCCCAGCTCTCTGCACACAAGTTGGCATTTGGATCCCTAAATCCTTGCTCAGAAAAAGGGCTGTATCCAAACTCAGATCCTGTCCTTGTCCCCCTGAATTTTGAGGATATTTTTCCTTAAATTTCCCCCCTTTTTTCTTTTTTTGGAACTGGTCACTCTTCAACCTTCAGCTGCAACTCTGAGGAGCTGCATCTCCTCCACCAACCCCATTTGTGGAGTGAAATCGTGCGATTTATTCCCTTTTCCAGTGGGCAAATCTCATTTAATGCTCCCTGCCAAAGGAATTAGATGTACAGGTGTGGATGTGGGTGCTTTTTATGGAATTCCAAGCTTTTTCCAGAGGAAGTTGTTACTTCTTAGTGTGTATCCATGACCCTTTGTGGTGTTTGTGCATAAATTTGTGCTTTATCCTCTGCACATTTCTGTGTCTTTTTCTTTGATCTCCTGTAAAACCCCATCTTCCACTTCTCCTATCCTGTGCCTTTCCCTGTGTCATCCTTCCCTTCCCAAACCTTGTTCTTCACTCAGATACAGCTAAAATTGTAAATCCAAGCTATTTAGTTTATCTATGTTTGACATAAATGACATTTTTTTCCTTTCTGTACTCCTGTCATAGCTCCCAGTGACTTCCTATATATGTTGACATTTTGCCTTCAAATGGTCCATCATGTTTGATTCATCACAAGAAATGCACCAAGAGAAAATGTGACACTTTTTCCACCAGAAACCTCCAATCCTACTTTGCATTCCTGTCCCTGGAAATAATCCTTTCTACAAGTCTTGTTATGACCCCAGCTCTCATCCAGCTTCTTAACACTCATCCAATCCTCCATCTTTCCCAAATTTGATTTCTTAATGTACCAATATCCATGATTTGCTCAAAGGGAGTCTTTTTATTGAAGACAAAAACCTGACTGACTCTTTTGTCTTTCTGAAGTTCTTCCTATGTCTGTCTCTTTCTCTGATTTTCATGCTTATTAATCACATAATTATCTCCTTTCTTCCACATTTGAACTTTAAGTGCCTCCTCTTAGGCCTCCTGTTCTGAAATCAGCCTCACCTTCAGTGTCCATAAAAACTGGTCTCAGTGTTGGTCAAACAAGGTCATTGGAAACTGGTGCAGGTGCCATGAAAAGCTCCATGATATTTCCACTGATTTCTGCAGGCTCTGGGTTAAAGTTCATGTTTAGAACTATTCTGATAACATATTGATCAATACTTCTTCTTCAACCTCCCTATCATCACATCCCTGATCTGTTATTTATTGGCATTAATGTCTGCTACGTGACCACAGCCAAGATCCAGCTCCTGGAGTGACCTGGAAAAATGCACAGCAAGAAACAGACTTTGCCCTGGAGAAGTTATGAACTGGGTAAGGAAATCAGACCATGAAATAGAGGCTTTCCAAAGCTGGCAGGGACAACTTTATGGCCAGGGACTTGTCTGACACTCTGTGTAACTTGAATATACCCTGGGATGGCAGAACATGAGGCTGTTGTTCCAATAAAAATGCTCATTCATTCACCTTTACTATTTGCACAAAAGAAGAGAAGCCTGAGGAGACAAAGTGCCAGGTGGAAAACTTGATGCCAACAGAAATTCCGTGCCCAGTTCAACTCTATTTTCATTCAAGTGCTCCAGAGAAGGCCCTTGGACCTTTTCTAGCCAGTGGAAATGGTGCTCAAGCACAGTGTGATTAGGGAATGTCTACAGAGTTGTCTGATTTTCTGCTTTTGGACGGGATGAATCGGACCCAACACGACCAACTCTTTTGACTAGAACTCTCCTGACTGCCAAGGGAGCCCGGGTGGCCAAGAAGGCCAAGGGGATCCTGGCCTGGATCAAAAATACCTTGGCCAGCAGGCCCAGGGCAGTGACCCTTCCCCTGGACTCTGCCTTGGGGAGGCCACACCTTGAGTGTTGGGTTCAG
>JAWWEV010000083.1:1084399-1096263 GCA_035583235.1 Hafferia zeledoni | reverse complement strand
TCTTTCTTTCTTTCTTTCTTTCTTTCTTTCTTTCTTTCTTTTCTTTCTTTTCTTTCTTTTCTTTCTTTTCTTTCTTTTCTTTCTTTCTTTTCTTTCTTTTCTTTCTTTTCTTTCTTTCTTTCCTTCTTTCCTTCTTTCTTTCTTTCCTTCTTTCCTTCTTTCTTTCTTTCTTTCTTTCTTTCTTTCAGACAACTCTAATTTTTCATTTTTATGGCCTTTTAACATGAACTCCTTGCAAGTACATAACGTGCTGCATGATTGAATACACAGAAAAACAAACCCCCCCAAACAGGCTTAATATGAAAAACAGTGTTAAATCTTAGCCTTGCAATGGAGGAAAATATAAAAAAAAAGTCAAACTGCCACCAGAAGGTTTTTATTTTAGCCCCTCCCCCAGCTCAGGATTTGTGTTTCAAGTAGTTTTGTTGAATATCCTGTTTAACCCTTCTCAGAATGAAGCACTGGTGGGTGAAGGACATTTTGGTGGGAGGGCTGAGATGTTCAGAAAAGCCCATGGGACACGAGGCACCCTGTGCTGGGGGTGGTGGGACTGCAGGGAATCACTGGCGGCACAGACTGGAGTGGCTGCTTGGAATGGGAATGGAAGGGGAAATAACACAGGGATGAGAAAAATCTATCTCACCAGGATGGGCTCGTTCCACCTTGCTGCTTAGTAATCATGCACTTCTCTAAATTAGGGCTTGAGCTTCAGGTGCTTCATCCCCTTCCAGTCCTTACCAACCCATCTGGTCTCCATCTGCTGTTGCAGGAGGGTTTAGACCTCCTGGAGGGTATGAGTTGTTCCTGCCAGCCATGTGTGTATTCCCAGACAACCCCAGGCATCCTCCATGCCACAAGATGTCTGTGTTTAAGCAACTGGATTGTGTCCTCATGATCTTCATGCAAAGGGAGACAAACTGGTCCCTCCTGAGGCTGATGGACTCAGTTCTAAGTGGTTTAGACAATGGTGATGGATTGCCTTTTCTCTGCTATGCAAACCCCAGACAATTTAATCAGAAACTGAAGGTTGGGTGTAGCTGCCAAATCTCAGGTCTACAGAGCCATTTGAGATACCTCTGGGTGTCTGGAACATCTGGCAGATGAGACACAGGACTTGAGGCCGAGCAAGATGTGCTCAGGCTTCTACCAGGCTTAGGAAATTCCTGCCTCTCAAGTGATGGGGCTCTGCTGCCTAAATGCAGGCACCATGTTCCAGTTCCAGGACCACAGGTCACCCCAGTTTGCCTCCAGATGACTCTCCAAAGGACACAGTTCTTCCAAAAGTTTTGGTTTAAGGGCTCCTAATATGGTGTTCTCCAAATTTCCTGTGTGAGGCTCCAAAAGTGCCTGTCTTGCTGACCCGGACCTGACTTGGTGAGCCCCAGAAGACTCTTTAGCAGCAGCTTTCCATAAATATGGGCTCTTAAACAGCCATAAATGAGCAATTTCTCTGCCAGTTCCCCATCAAAGCATTGATGGCATCCCATGGGAGTGGCAAACTTCATATGGTGGTGGGACAAGGTACTTTTGCCTCTGATGCCACTGAGACCTCTGTCCCTCAACTCAATCAGAGGATTTTGATCTGCCTGAAGTGAGAGACCAAGGGAGATACCATAACATGGAGTAGGAGTATCAGTACCTAAGAGGGATTGGTGGTTTCAGGTGATGCTTTTGGAGGAAAGAACAGACTTTGACATAGGACACCAGCTCAAGCTGAGAGTGTGTGGAGTGGTCTGAGACACAGGAGATGTTTGTCATAGTCTGAGCACTTGAATCCACATCTCCAAGTCACTGCTTTGGCTTCAGTGAACGTTCACTATCCCTGCTGTCACAAAATTGACAAATATCTCACTATATTGAGACAGTCAGAAATGAATCTTCTAGAAATTTAACCTCCTGATGATTTTTTATTGTATTTTCTGATTGCTAACAGCTTGTTTTGCATTTTTCATCTGCTCTTAGACTCAGATTTCCTCTTTTGAGGCCAAAGTGAATGTTTTGTATTTCAGGTTGTTCCATGAGTGAGATTCAGTTAACCAAAATCAGACACCTAAAGGGAGGTGAGACCATGTGAGTGAAGTGTCTAATGGAGGCTTTCTTGAAGTTAAGTGAAATCACTTCCTGGTCTGAGCTGGAGGTGTTGACCAATATCCACTGGCTCTAATAGCCTAAACAGGGGCATCTCTGCACACATCTGGGAGGGTGGGAGATGTTCTGTTGCTTAAATACTCTGTTATGGGGTGGTTTAGGTTGGATCTCAGGGCAAGGTTCTGCCCCCAGAGGGTGGTGAGCACTGACCAGGCTCCCCAGGGCAGTGGGCACAGCCCCAAGGCTGCCAGAGCTCCAGGAGGGTTTGGACAACACTCAGGGACAGGGTGGGATTGTTGGGGTGTCTGTGCAGGGCCAGGGGTTGGACTTGTGATCCTTGTGTGTCCCTTCCAGATCTAGATAGTCTGTAACTTCTATTTTTATCATCTCTGCTTGTTTGGATCATTTGGACCACCCTCAGTCACCTCTACAGGGTGTCAAACCATTGGTGAGGAGTATCTGGACACGTGGGTGAAACCCATGCCAGGACTGCAGGGTGGGAAGTTGCCTCTGCCAACATCACTGTTGGTGATGTGATGTTTCTTACCCCATTCCATGAAGGTTTTTTTACATTAACAGGATTATTTGACCCCCAGGGGAGATGAGAAGGATGCCTGGAGAAGGATCTTGAGCAGCTGGACCTCAGGTGGCTGCAGGTTCATTTCTAAACTTTTTCCTCAACCATATGAAAAAGCAGCAACTGTGAACTGAGTCAGGGGAGGATTGGGTTGGGTCTCAGGAAAAGGTTCTTCCCCCAGAGTGTGGTGGGCACTGAACAGGGTCCCCAGGGCAGTGGGCACAGCCCCAAGGCTGCAAGAGCCCTTGAACAATACTCAGGGACAGGGTGGGATTGCTGGGGTGTCCGTGCAGGGCCAGGGATTGGACTGGATGGTCCTTGTGGGTCCCTTCCTGCTAAGGATGTTCTATGATTCTGTGAAATCACTGAGACCCACCTGAGATGCCATTGGGTTCTTTGCCTCCAGCTGATGGTGCAAAAGGACACAAGTCTCCTGTAGGTCCTCAATTACATCTCCCAGCCTTGTGCAGATGTTGCCAATGTCCCCAAAGTCCTTCAAACAGCACTGGATGACTCTGTGTGAGGGACTGAACTGAGCCTTAGACCTCCCTGCTGTACACAGAGCCCTGAGAGCCTCCAGCCCACCTGAAGAACTTCATGCAGATGTCCTGACATGCAAATTTAATCCCCCAGTGTGGGGGATAAACAAGAAGTGCAGCCACCTGGGGACATGATGCAAATGTGTGTCCAGCCCCAGAGCTGAGATCTGCCCCCCAGGGACTGTGGCTCCCAAGCAGCTCCTCTGCCCTGGAATTGCTCCTCAGCTGTGCCAGAAAAAAACTGAACTCCATTTGTCTCTGGTGGAAGTCATTCCTCTCACAGTTCCTCAGGTGTCAACACCACAGAGCAAGAGTGTCACAGAGCCATAAATCAAGTCGATTTGGACAGTGAAAGAGAGAGCAGATGGATGGAATAGAGACCCTTCCTTCCTTCCCCTCATCTGTTCCTTCTTCCCCACCTGCCAAACAGTGTTTTCTCTCTGTGTTTTGTAGGGCTTGGGTTTCACAGGGTTGATTTTCACTTCCTTTGCTTTTTTAGGTCTCCTTTGCTTCCTCAGCATCTTTGCAACCCTTGGGAACTGGAGAACACGAGCCCTGAGCTGAAAGGGATGCAGAACACGTGAACTGTGCAGGGGTTTTGGCCAAATCCAAGCAGAGGAGCTGCAGCTCCCCTGACAGCTGTGCCTCCCAGACCCACGGATTTTACAGAAATTGCACATAAAAGAAATCCTCTTCCATGATATCCACATTCCTTCTCTGACTGGGACCCATCCTTGATAAGTACTGGGCAGAAATGGGGGGAAACAGGAGAAAATGTAACATAAAAAACAAGGACAGTGGAAATATAAAAGATGAGGATGGCTGGGAATATGTGAAATATGAAGGGGAAGAACAAAATAGTGATCACAAACTAAGAAATCCCTAAGACTCAATAAAAATGTGAAACCTGCTCTGGTGGAAGGTTCCCTGCCCATGGCAGGGGGTTGGAATGAGGTGACTTTTAAGGCCCCTTCCAACCCAAACCCAACCATGATTTTATGATTCTTTGAAAACAATGGGTTGGTTTGCCTTTCTAACCCTGGGCATCTGTGAATATTTAATCTCATGCTCTTTCTTTTTAGCAGGTCCTCTTAAAACCAAGTAAATCACCCAAAAAAACCCCAGATAAAAATGCAAGTATGGACAAAACCCTTTAAGGAATGAAATAGGACATTAGGATGCCATGTGTGGGCAAACACACACAGAGCACAGATTTAGTTTCTGAAACTCCAAAACAGAGAGAGACCCAAGCTCAGTTGGTTAAAACTTGGTTGTAATAATGTCAAGGTCATGGGTTCAATCACCTCTGTGGGCCATTGACTTAAGAGTTGGACTTGATGATCCTTGTGGGTCCCTTCCAGCTCAGAATAGTCTGTGATTCTGTGAAATATGTCCTGCCACATATCTGTCCTGTGCTAATTTGTGCCATGAGATCCTGTGAAGGAAGAGAGACCTGTGGCAATGAGCAGTGACCAGGAGATGTGCACGTGGGAGATGTCACCTCCCAGCCATGCCTACAGCACCTTCTTGTCCTCCTTGGCCAAAATGACTCAATGAAACAACTCTGCCAGGTCTTGTCCCATGTTTGTGGCAGAGAAAAATGAGATGATTGAGGATATCCACAAACACCCACATGGAGAAAAGAGGCAGAGCTGAGAAAGTCTTTAATTTCACCCATTTTCAACCGGGTTTTTTTCCAGTTCTACCAACTGTGGCAGAATTGAGGTTGTGTCTCAGCTGCATCTGGTGGGTCAGAGCTGCTGCAGTCTGGGCAAGCCTAAATCCCAGGAAAACACAAGAACATCATGTATTCCTGCCCAATAACTGCTCCTTTCCCTACCAGAATTCCCATTTTCCTTTGGGAAAGCTCTCCCAAGGAGCACTTGGCCTCCCACATCCCAGAGCAGATTTTAGAGATGCCCTGTGGGACTCAGCAGTGGAGCAGAAGAAGGAAAGGAGCCTCAAACTCCTCAGTGCTGGTGATTTTTCCAAGCTTCTGCTTTAGATGTTGGGAGAAGGTCTAATTCATTTCCTTGTCCTATAACTCTGCTGACTAATTTAACGATGGTGCTGATAATAATAAAAGAATTTATGTCCTTAGACATTATAGAGAGGGTTGCTTTCCATCCAGGGGTTTTCCCAGCCCTCCTTCCAGCAGGAATTTATTTTCCCCCTTTTTATTTCCTCATTGAATTACTCACAGACACACAAATACCTGTGAGTGCACACACACTTTTCCTCTGCCATGAGGGAGAAGATGCCAACCACAATTAGCACCAGAAACTGCATTTCTTTCCTCCCCCAGGGTTGTCCCCTGTGGAAAAGATCAGCCCATGGCATTAGAATGTGAATTGTGTAAAAATAATAATTAAAAAAATGCCAAGAGTGTTAGAGGCTCAAGTTTCTCCCTTTAATTTGTTGATAACTTGGAAAAAGAGGGAAGAAATTGAGGCTAAAGATTTGGTCTTCTCTTTCACTGAAATGATGTATTTTGTTTCAGCATAAATGAGGTGTTAGACTTTGTATATTATAAATTAATCCCTTTTTAAGTACCAAACCAAAATCATGGCAAAATTAAAAAAATATTATTGAAAATATCCCCCACTTTCTTGTCAGATTTAGTCAAAACTGTCCAAAACTGAGTTTCCTTTTCCATTCAACACGTTGACTTTAATGAGTCTTTCACTGAAAACAATATGAATTCATAACCTATTTCAGTGGAGCCAAATATGCTTTTATTTTCTCACTGATTAGAAGTGGTTGACAAAGAAATGTCACCTTGTGGTGTTGGTGCCTCTGTGACAAAGAGCAAAGGGTGTTTCTTCTCCTGATTTCTGCTAATTTTGGTAGAGTTGGTTGTGAAACATCTGTGGAAAAAATGGCTACAAATTATGGAAGCTTTAAAAATCCTGCAGAATTGCTTCTCCTGTAATATTCTCTTATTTTTTTCATGGCTTTTTCCAAATTTGCAGTGTATTTATGACAGACTGGAAATATCCATGCAGGAAGAAATGGAATAATCTCTTTGTTTCTATCACAGTGAGGATAAAAAGTCATGGAATTAAACTAGAGAAAAAAGACACAGGGCAAGTGGGGCAAAAATTTCAACACAAAAGACTCAACAACAACAAAAAAAAAAAGAAAAAAAAGAAAAAAAAAAGAAACCACCCAACCCTCAAAATAAACATCTCATTTAGGTGGGAAAAGACCCTTAAGATCATCATGTTCAACCCAACACTGTCAAGGTCACCACTAAACCATGTCCCCAAATGCCACATCTAAATGTCTTATAAATCCCTCCAGGGATGGGCTCCACCACTGCCCTGGGCAGCCTTTTCTGCTGCTTGACAACCCTTTGGGTGAATCAATTTTCCTTAATATCCAATCAAAACATTCCCAAGTACAACTTGAGGCCAATGGAGTTAGAAATGCTCCATCCCATCAAACACCTCATTTGTCCCCTGGAGGAAACTCCTAAATGGGGAAGGCAAAGGGGTCAGTTTGTTGCCAGTTAAGGGCTAAACTTGATCAAATGGTCAGAGCTGACCAAGTGGCTCATGGTTGCCAGAAGGGATGACCCTACTGGCCCACTTTGCACCACTATGGGAACCCAAAATCCTTCAAGTCCAGCTCCAGAAGGGAGATCCAGCCTAACCAACACTTTCTTGTTTTCCTGGATGCCTCTGGAGACTTTTTGGTCAGAAGGCCATGGAATCACAGGACCATTTAGGTTGGACAAGACCTCCAAGGCCATCAAGTCCAACCTTTGGCTCTAAACACCACCACATCCACTAAACATATGCCCAGGTGCCACTTCTGCTCATTTTTGAGCCCTTCCAGGAATTGTGGCTCCACCACTTCCCTGCAGACCCTCTTCCAATGCTTCTCCACTCTTGCAAGGAATGATTTTTTTCCCAACATCCAAACTGAACCTCCCCTGGCACACCTTGAAGCTGTTCGCCCCTTGTCCTCTCTCATGTCCTGGTGAGGAAACAAACACCACTGGAAGCCCCAAAGGAATTTTCCCCATCTAATCTCGACAAGTAATCACTCCCTGGAGGTGCTGATATTTCTCCACCAAATAAACCTGGAATTTATTAATCCCCACACAGTTTGCAGCCCCCCCAGACCAACCTGCCCACGTCCTCTTTGCCTGGTGATGTCAGAAATCCTCTCTCCTGGCTCAAGGCAAAGCAGCCACGTAAGTGTTGGACATCTCCTTCTGGACAGAGGAGTTCTTGGACATCTCCATGGTGGCCACATTCCAGGGACAGCTGCCAACTGTACACACTGGTGGAAAGATCACAGAGGAGATGCTGCCTCACTACACCCTGCAGCAGAAAAGCAGCTCTGCCTTGAGCCTGCACCAGGCTGGAAACTGTCACTTAAGTCATTTAAGTCCAATTATCATCTCCCAAGCATCCTGATCACCCGTGTTTCCAAGAGGGAGACCCCAAAGCCATTCCTCATCTTCCCCAGCTTGTTGCAAACTGCTCTGCTGGATGTAGAAGACCTGACTTAGAGACCCTGCCAATAAGTGGTGTCCTCAGGAAACACTGGGGAATATCCTTTGCATATATGCCTCTCTACCTTGCTGGATAATTCCAGGGCCTGTTCCAAAGACATGCCTTGCACTGGAAACAATTAACAGCCAATCTACCTCAAAAAAAAAAAAAAAATAAAAAAAAATAAAAAAAAAATTGAGGGATTCCTTGTACCATGAAAATAGGAGAGAAAAATATTTCTTGTCTTTGTACGAGCTGCTCACTCTGCTCCAGAGCATCCAGGGGGAACAAAACCATCCTTCCCTCAACAGGCAGTTGCTACAGGTTTAAGCAGGGCTTAAAATTCATCCCTGTTCTGCTGGAAATTCATTCATTTAGCTGGAAATTAATTCATTCAGAATTCATTGGAAATTCATTCATTCATTTCATTCATTCATTCTTTAAGCAAGACCTGAAGGGATAAAGTCTTTCAAAAATCCTCTGGTAAGTGGATGGCAGAGGTGGGAGGAAAAGCAAGCTCAGAGACAGGGAAACCCTTCTGCAGGTGTGAAAGTAGAACAATTGCTCTGAGTGGAACTTAATGATGTTAATTGCTTGCAGAGTGGATCCATGAGGAGCAGGAGGATGTGTTAGAGAGGATGTGTTAGGGAGGAAGGGATGAGAAGGTCATTAGTGCCCCTGGGACAGGGAAAGGGAGAATTACCCCTTGTGAAACAGTGAAAGGTGAGTGCAGGGTCAGGAGTGAGGATAATTGTGCTATAAAATCAGAATCTGTGATTTTTAGCGTGCAGTGGATTAATGATTTATCAGGATAATCAGTGAATATACTGGTAGATATTTATTGGGGACTGGGACAGAGCTGGAGGGATTGTTTGATGGAAAAGTTTTCTCCGATAAAAAAACTGTTTCTGGCCTTCCTTACATTCTGCAACAGCAGAAAACTTTCCACTGCCTCCCGGGCCTCAGTGAATCTCTGCTTTGCACAAGTTGGTGTCTCAGTGCTGGCTCTCAGCCCTGGGAAAGCTGCTCTCTCCTCTTGGCACTGTCCTGAGGATGTGTCCAAGTCACTTCAGTCACCTCTGCTTGAGTCAGCCCCGGTGGAAAAACGAGATACAAAATGATTAATCTCCTTCAGGATGATGTATGGGAAGGGCAAAGCCTCTGTGGTTAAGGTGGTTCTCAGTCCTGCACCTGAGACAGCCTGGGACAGGTCCTGCTGCCTTGGGCCTGGCTTTAGTGCCACCTTCTCTGGGTACATCTGCACTGGACATTGTGCCAGCTGGTGAGTCACCTCAGCAGTAAATGACACTAAACCAGCCCATGAAACATCCTCAGGTGGAAAAGAGCTTCCACATCAACCCCCCCAGCACCAAAAATGAATCCAATCCAGTCCTGGGGTTGGATTTCTTAAGAGGTCACACTCAGAGCAAGAGAAATCCCAGAGCAGCACTTTGTTAATGCTGCTCTTGGCTTTTGGAACGTGGTCATTGACCCTTTTCTTCACCAGAGCAAGCTCCTGGATGTTGAAATTAAAGGAAGCCTACAAGAGTTAATTCAGATTTAGTTAAGCTTTAGTTAGTTAACTTTGGGCAGAAAAAGCTGGTAGTTGTTTAGGCTAAGGAAGAAATCTTCTGGTTCTTTGGTTTTGTTTTTTTTTTCTTCTTTTTTTTTTCTTTTTTTTCTTTTTTTTTTTTTTAATGAATGTGTATGTTGTCATTGCTCCCTTAAATAACTAATTTATACCTGCTGTCTCTGTACATCTTCTTCTTTCCATGGTGTTATCAAGTGTCACCTCATCTGGAGACTTGAAATCAGCCTTGTGCTGGACCATTAGGAAGTGGAAGGGCAGCAGGTCCTTCCAGCTCCCAGAGAGCCTCCAGTGTCACAGAGAACACCTGGAATGTCCTGGATTTGTGGCATCTGCAACACAAACATGGAGAGTTGGTCTGTCATCATGGAATCATGGAATGGTTTGAGTTAGAAGGGACCTTACAAACATCTAATTCCACCCCATACCCACCTTCCACCAGCCCAGGTTGCTCCAAGCCTGGGACACTTCCAGGGATCCAGGGGCAGCCACAGCTTCTCTGTCCAACCTGTGCCAGGGCGTGCCCACCCTCCCAGCCAAGAATTCCTTCCCAATATCCCATCTCTCCCAGCCCTCTGGCACTGGGAAGCCATTCCCTGTGTCCTGTCCCTCCCTCCCTTGTCCCCAGTCCCTCTCCAGCTCTCCTGGAGCCCCTTCAGGCCCTGCCAGGGGCTCTCAGGTGTCCCTGGAGCCTTCTCTTCTCCAGGTGACCCCCCCCCCCAGCTCTCCCAGCCTGGCTCCAGCCCAGAGGGGCTCCAGCCCTGGGGCATCTCTGGGGCCTCCTCTGGACTCTCCAGCAGCTCCAGGTCCTTCTGTTGTTGTTCCCCAGGGCTGGAGGCAGCTCTGCAGGGGGAGGGTCCCCAAGAACCAAGTAGAATGTGGGAATCACTTCACCCACCCTTCTGGCCACCCTTCTTTTGCTGCATCCCAGGATCTGGTTGGATTTCTGGGCTGGAAGGGCACATTACCAGGTCTTTTAGCCCATGTATACATTCCTATGGATATGTAAAGCTACAGAAATGTAATTCCCAGCCCTTTCCTGTCTCTGATGCAACAGCTTTGGGATGGGCACAGGGACCAGAGCATGGACCCAAATGAGCTGCTTTGCTTTGGTTGTCCACCTTCCACGTGGCACAACCTGCATTCGTGTGAAGCCCTCAGGAAAAGTGGCCCTTGCTGAAAAGAGAGACTTTCACAGCATTTTTTCATTCCTGATTAAACTGAAGGTAAAGCAATCTGCTGTCAGGCAGTAGGACTTTCTGACAAACTGACCTTTTTCAGGGGAACATTTTACCAAGTGGAAAACATTGCCAACTAATCCTATTAAATTCGTGTGCAGACAACAATTTTCCTTGAATTTCTTGCTTTTTCTGCCCTTAAACCTGTCCCCAAACCTCGCTGTTATCTGTTTGAATTCAGCAGTGTGCCCTCTCTCTTCTGTTCTTTCCACAGCCTAGAGGAATAAAAATAATAATAATAATCATAGAAACCTCCTCAAATCCTCTGTTTAGTCTCATCTCCTTGGTGGTGTTGCTGGTCAGTCTGGCTCAGCCCCGAGCTGGGAACGCGAGTCTGGAGTGTCAGAGCTCGTTAACGTAAAGAGGAGAGAATGGAAAAACATTCCAAGGGCTGCATTCACACTTACTCTAAGGTCCCTTTTTACTGCTTTGGCAGTGGAAAGACACCAAGAAGTGGGTGGGCATGTCATTCCTGCTACATTCCCATGTTTACAGCACAAGTAGTTTCTCACTTTTCAACAGCTCTCCCTACGTTTGCTCAGATGGACGACTGGAGATGTGGCTGCAAAGCTTCATTCATCAAACAGCTCCTGCTTTGTTGAGTAGCCATATTTAAATCCCTACCAGTAGCAGAGGAGCAACTGAACTCATGCAAGGAGGGAAATCTTGGGTCATGCACTATTTAATGTCCTCCAGATGAAGATCAGGGCTGGAGTTCCTTTCATGTAACTGTAGATGCTTCAGCACCTTCTATGGAGTTGGGTTCTCCTTTCCTACTCAGAGGAGGTGTTGTGGACCCCCTCAGTGACATCACCATCTCTTCCTAAAATACCTGGTGAAATAGGTCAGAGTGTCTGTGCCCAAGAAGTTTATTTCTCTTTGTTGGGATCCAAGTGTGTGAATTCCATCCACATGAGATGACTCCTCACCACCCACTGGATTTCCTTCAAGTTTGACCTCAAGGCCTGAGGCCTCCTGAGTCTCTGTTGTGTCCCACCTGGGTCTGTCCAGCTGACATCCTGCGGGGAAGTTGGGCTGCCAAGGAGCAGTGGGAATGTGTTCATCTGAACCAGGAATTGCCCTCGGAGAATGGGTTTTCCAGGGCATGTTCTAAACTCACCGTGGTTTTTGCTGGACAGAAGTGAAGGAGAAGTTTATACACAACTAGTCATGTCCCTCAACAGCACAGTGGCAAATCAGGGTAAGGATGAGGAGTCACCTCCAGGGTCTCCTGCTCAGGGGAGGGAAAGGTAATCATAGAATCATAGAATGGATTGGGTTGGAAAAGACCTCCAAGATCATCAAGTCCAACCCTTGGGCCAACTCCAG
>JAWWEV010000083.1:1023380-1034713 GCA_035583235.1 Hafferia zeledoni | reverse complement strand
ATGGGCCCTTGGGAACAGTTGGTGGGCAATGAATGGAGGGGGGAGAATGCCCAGCTTTGGTCACACCCACACAGGGACAAACTGGGCCCACCTGCTGAACTGGGACACACCCCAACATCAAAACTTAAACCAATAAATTTTGGTTTAAGGGAAAACCCCCTTATTTTCATTTTTTTTCCTTGTATCAAACACTGAATCCCATGTCTGGCCCATGCAGAAATATTTTGGACCTTGCACTGCTAAACTGTGATATTTTTGTGAAAATAGGGAACTTTCAATGCTGTGCCATTGCTTGAACAGCTGCTTGGAAAGTTGATAGGAACAAAATCAATACCTGATCTGAGGAAATCCTACTCTGTGTCTTTCCTACATGATTTGTTACCTTGAAACCTGTGCTGAGTTGTCCATGTGTTGGTAAATCCTGCCTTGTTATGATCCACTTAAAAGTCAATTTATTGCCTTCAAGGTTTTCTGATGTAATGGGTGATAAAATACACTCACTCTTCCAGAACAAAGCTGGTACCAACATTTTAGAGTGATTTGGTGCTGGCAAACCCACCAGAATGATAGACTTGGAACAACAAATCCTCCTTGCTAAGTCAAACAAGGAAGTTGACATGGAATGTGGAGAAGACACTTACCTGTAGAGGGGTTTTTAAATACATCAGCAAGTTAGAGTTAAAGCTTGGACTTGCTGACTTGGAGCCAGAATCAATCCTAAGAGGTGTAGAAAACTCATGTCTGGGACAGAGAAGACACAGGAAGGTTCTCACAACCTTCACATGGACCAGGAGGTTGGATTAGGAGCTGCAGGCTCTGTGTTGGCACATGGAGATGTTCACCAAGGATGGCAGAATGACAGATTTCAGAAGATCAGGATGAACAGTGGCCTTAAAAGAGGGGGAACTATAACTGGACTTCAGAGTTCCAGCCTCTCTGGATGCTGGGAAAGGTGAGACTCCTGTATCTCATCTGCCTTCAACATCTCCATTCAGGCAATGGAGATGGTGGGGACTCAGTGGTGGTGACCCAGCACCCTGTAGGATCTGAACTGGAGACTCCTGCCTCTCTCCACTCCTTGCAAATGGTCTAGAGAAGCTGAATGTCTGATCTAAAGGGGACTCACCAAGATACAAGGTTTGTTTGGAGTTTGCTTTTATGGGAAGATCTGGAGCTGGAGCAGAGAGGACCTCCTGGGGTGACCTTCATTGTAAAGAATGTATTGAGTGGACCAAGAACCTCAGACCCACTGGGAACTTCATGAGGAACTTGCCAGTCTTCCCTGCCAAGGGAATCTTTGGCAACTGTGCCATGATAAGCAGAAATGGCCCTGATTGAAGTTGTGTTTGTAGCCATGGGAACATCCAAGTAATGGGACCTTCTGCTTCCATGAAATGCCAACAGAGAACAGCAAAATTCACCAACATCTGGCCCATCTTCTGCACATGATTTTCATTCCCAAGATGGACCTTTCCATCCCTGCCACAATATTTCGGTGGGAATTTGCTTGGTATTGATTAACTTTCCAGTATAAAGGCTCTTCTGGACCTGAAGAAAGACTCGAAGAAGGAACCATAAATTATCCCTGGGGCTGATTTTCCCTCATTCCCTGGTGCAAGTGGGCGTTAAAATGGACAGAAATGGCCTCTCCCTTCTCTCAGTCATTTATCAAACCCCCCCTGGCTTTTTTTAAGCTGATTTATACATTTTTCCCTGCCTTCCCACTCAATTTGAAGTGGCTGCTCCCTCATCCCCAGCTCCCAAAACATAAATGGGAAGTGACATAACTTATTGTCCAATTATTGGCTTTTCTGTTGGTAAAAGTGACACCTCAAATTTTGTTCCCTGGAGCTTTTTCTCCCCTAGTAACACAGGGGAGAATAAATGAATTTTTTTCAGCTTTTATTTGTTTTAATTTGACTTCACTCTCCTTTTCTACCTTTGGAGAGAAGTTTCCTGATCTCAGCAGACACGTCATGCAGCTCAGAGTGAATAACCAGGCTCTGCAGTGCCTGTTTTCCTGGGTGTTCCCTGCTGTACCAGCCAATTTTTCCCCAGTTGCAGGAAGGCAGCCAAGATAAGGAAATATTCATCATCTCTGTACTGTATTATTTCAGTGGAAACAAAAGATCACGCTCTGTGTGTGTGTGTGTAAATGTGCATTGGTTGTAGGCTCTGCCTTTCCCAGCCCAGGATCTCAAAACAGCTTTGGAAGCTTCCAGTTCTTCATGGAAAAGCCACCCAGATAAGTGAGGGAGGCTGTGGGTTCAATTTGGGGGTTCTTCCCCCTGGATTCATAAGCTCATCTCATCCCCACTCTTGGTCTGCACAAATGTTTGTGTGGCCACTCCTTGAACCTGATCAAAAACTGATTCAGTTGAAAAAGAACCCAGAAAAAATAAAAATAAAAAAAATCAGAGTTTATTTTTTTCCTCTAGATCAGTTCCTTGTTTGAGTTCACTGTCTGGTCATGAAAACCTGAGGGCAGGAAGAGCTCTGGGGACAAGTTGAGGGCAGGAGAAGACAACAGGAGAGGGTGTTTAAACTGGGGCTCACACCAAATTAAAAAGGCCTTGATGAGCTTCATCCTGACGAGGAGTTGTCTGAGTTGACCAAGGGTAGAATCATGGAATTGTTTAGGTTGGAAAAGCCCTCTGAGATCATCAAGTCCAACTGTTCCCCCAGCCCTGCCAAGGCTAAATCACGTCCCCAAGTGTCACATCCACCCATCTTTTTAATCCTTGATTGATGGTGACTCCACCACTGCCCTGGGAAGTTTTTTCCAGGACTTGACAACCTCTTCTGTGAAGAATTTTTTCCTAAAATCCAATCTATGAGCTCCAAGAGATTATGATATAAGAGATTATTATGGAAGCAACAGTCTGTGCCAAACACCCTCTCCATGTACTGGGAGAGAGAGGAGAAACCAGCCAGAATTCTGCTCTCTGAGATAAATCCTGCCAAAGTTCTTGCTGAAAAATCACTCAAGTCATCAAGGTGCTTGGAATCTCCACCTCAAACCAGGTATTGACTTGTTCAGCCTTGACCAAAATACACTCAGCACTCCAGAGAGGAATGAAAAGAGAACAGTGGAAAAAGTTTGACTGAAAAATAACATCTCTCAGGACAGAAAATGTCTAGAATAAATTTAAATAAAAAAATAAAATATGTAGTAATTATAAAGAGGGACAACCAGGCTGGGCTTAAAGGCAAGATGAACAGCTGGGGATATTTCCAGCTGTGCAGAAAGTGGAAATGAAATGATTTTTGCAAGCCTTGAGCAAGTAATCAATAATTAACAAGTGTTACCCCATGAAAAATGAAGCAGCAAAAAAATTTAAGTCGTGCAGAGGAGACTCTCTGCAAACTTTTGTCTCATTCCCATGAAAAACTCCTCTTCAAATGTCCCATTTGTGCAAAGACAAACTCCAGGGGTTGTACTTGCCTAGTAAATCCCAGCCTAAGCCTCATTTATGCAGCTTCAGCTCCTAAGGGAGCAAAGGTTGGGGCACAAGGACATAACCAGTGAGTAAGAAGGTCTAGTCAGGAAGGAAGGCTGTGGTAATGTGGTAATTAATTAATTTAATGGCTGGGCAGGTACAGAACAGCAATCAGTGACATCTCTCCAAGGACATGGAACCACATGTGAAAAAATTACACATTCTGCTTCCTTTCCCTGGACATCAGAACATCAGAAATGCTCTTTAGTTTCTGGCCAAAATAGACCTTTCCATGGCTGAGATAGCAGAAAGGAAAAGGAGAGGCAGGGAGCAGAAAAACTCCCATGCCATGTGTCATCCCAACCCAGATAAAGTGTCTCTGACAGCAGAACTCTAATTATAAGGATCAGGCACCTCCAGCATCCTCCTGCTAATCTTAGTCTCGGTTTTGGGATGTGCATCAAACATGTGTAATGTCACTGGACCCTGGGAAGAGAAATATGAAAATTAAGTAACTTATTCAAAGCTCTGAAGGAAATGAATATGAGGTCTGTGAGCACCTGGTGAGACTCTTGGGGATGGGCCTGTGCAGGGCCAGGAGTTGGACTCTGATCCTTGTGGGTCCCTTCCAGCTCAGAATATTCTGTGATTCTGTGGCTCCAGTGAAGCTGAATCCCAACCCTTCATCAGATCATCTTGTCCCATTTTTGAGAAATGAGAGTGTTTGAGGTAATCCCACAGTTATGGAATGGTTTGCGTTGAAAGGGATCTTAAAGATCATCCATTTCCACCCCCTGCCATGGGCAGGGACACCTTCTACACCCCAGGATGCTCCAACCTGGTCTTGGACACTTCCAGGGTTGGGGCAGCCACAGCTTCTCTGGGCAACCTGTGCCAGCCCCTCCCCACCCTCACAGCCAGGAATTCCTTCCCAGTATCCCACCCAGCCCTACCCTCTGGCAGTGGGAAGCCATTTCCTGTGTCCTGTCCCTCCATGCCTTGTCCCACATTCCTCTTCTGCTCTCCTGGAGCCCCTTTAGGCACTGGAAGGTCACAATAAATTCTCCCCAAAGCTCCTCTTGTCCAGGTGAACAATCCCAACTCTCCCAGCCTTTCCTCCCAGCAGAGCTGCTCCATCCTGGTATCTCCTCTGGACTTGCTCCAACAGGTCCATGTCCTTCCTGTGCTGGGACCCCAGAGCTGGACCATGAAGCTCCATTGAAGTCAGGGAGGGAAGTATGAAAGGAATCTATAGGATGGATGGACATGTAAGGACAAGCTGTAAGAGGAGAAAGCATTTAAGTTATGGATTAGCTTTGGGTTTAGGAGTGTGGAGGTTGTCATGGAAGGTACATCCAGACATGCAGAGCAGTGGGATGGCTATGCATTAATCTGCTTCAAGATGGACACTGTAGACCCTCATGGCTGCTACAGCCTGGAAAAGAGGAGCAGCACTTGGAGCAAAAGCTGCATCTGGAGGAAAAGCTGCTCATGTCTTGTCTTTGTTCACATGAACAGGGTCCAGGTTGAAGCCAATTCTGTGACAGAGTTATAACCATGTCTCTTCCTTGGCCTCAAATCCATCCATTCTTCCTCCACTTTCATGCAGTGTGGGAAGGTTGTTAAATTCCCTCTCAACAGTTCAAGGAGACTGTACAAAAATCTTAATGAGAACAAATGAGGGAGGGGTTTCCTCAGAACCTGGAAGGGTGGTGGTGATGCAACATGAGATTTGTAGAGTAGGAAAGAGAGATAACAATGCCAGAAGTAATGAAAAAGGAGAAAATGTTCTTTACTGGATGAAAGTTTGGAAAGGAGCACACCTGGATCGGGATGTGTGGGAGATGCTGTGAAATGAGAGTGTTATTACAGCTCTGCTTGTTTGTGGTGGGGTTGGATGCTGGGCTGGATCAAGGAGGGATGTTTCTTGTGTCTGAACTGTGGAAACGACTCCAGCCAGAGCTTACTGTAAAACAAGTGATTTCAGCTCTCCAGAACAACTTGCTCATGTTTTGAGAAGGATTTTTCATGGGCTGATAACTCCTCATGTGACACTTTGCAGACTTAGCATTGTCCATGGGGTGACATTGATCATTCAGGGCTGGGGGAATCTCCAGATTTCCACTGGCTGGGAAGTTCCCCTGATGCACAACTGCATCTGCTCTATATGGATGCAGAGCTTTGATTTTTCCTCTTGGCACTCAGGAAGATCTTGGCCCTCCCACCACCATTTCTGTGCCCTGGCAAGGATTGGGATGCTGGGTCTCAAAGCCATGGGTGTGGCCTCCTTTATCCACTTCTCCTCCTCTCTCCTCTGCTTGTTCCTGGCCATTAATTGTGTGGGGCCTGGGGCAGGAGCAGTGTGTGCTCAGGAAGCTGCCAAACACAATGTAGGCAGCCAAGTGGAAACTAAAAAGGTCGGGTTCAAAAGTCTCAGCGAGAAAGCCGAAGGTTTTCCGTTGGGTTTGACATCTCCAATGGGCTGATGGATGTTTGTCCTGTGACCAGGCAAAAGTCCTATGGAAATGCAGGCAAAGCCCAGACTTTCCTACCTTTGGCTGATCCATAGCTAAGGTATCTGGGATTGTTTATCCTGCTTTATTATTCCTTGTGCCACATCAAAGGGTCGCCCTTCCCCAAGACTGGAGCCCTTGACGCTCTTCGGAGACGTAAAATACACGCAATTAATAAACAACTTTCTTCCACGATTCCCATAATAACATCTTTCAACTGCAGAGGGGGAAAAAAAATAACATGAAGAACTTCCAATTCTCCATTCAATTCTCCACCCAGAAGTCCACCAGGGACCCCTGAAAACAACTTACCTCTTGCTTCTTAATTTGAAGCCTTACAGACGTAGAGAGAGTGTGCTCTGCACTGAGTGAGTCACAGAAGTGCAGATAAAAGAGGGTGTGGTGGTGGAAGGAGGGAGGGCAGGAAACAGATGTGTCTGTGGTTTTGCTGTCTGCTCAGATGGGTGAGCTCAGGGATCGTTAATGAAGGCCTGGGATAGTTCTTGAGTTGATGTCAATTAAGGCTGTCAACGTTAAAGTGATTTACTCCAGCTCAGCATCAGCCCTTTGGCTGGTTGTGTGGGGCATTCCCAGTGCAACACTGGACTGTGGCTGGTCTGTCCCTCCTCAAGTGAAACCTCAGCTTGAAGAATTTCTCTTATCTGGATTCTTTATTAAATTAATTTGGCAGTTTTGTGAAATCAGAGGGATCTGAGGTGATTAAAAATGCACACCTGGGAGCTCAGAGGCAGCTGAATGTCCTCTGCTCTGCTAGAACAGGCTGCTCCTCTCCCTGTCAAAATAAAGAGGCAGTTTCTTTCCACAAGCCATTGGAAAGTGATGGGATAATTGGTTTCCTTTAAGAGCAGCCCTGGAGGGGGAATACAGAGACTCTCAGCTCTCCTTGCCTAAATCATCTCTGCAGCTCCTCTCTGGGCCAGCTCTCAATGCGTGTTCAGTGATTATCCCATCAGTGGGAAGGACACTGGGAAGCACCTGATGAAGAAACACAGACTCAGGGAGGAGGATCCAAAGCAAACAGGAGTGGGGAGCAGAGCAGCCAGCTCTGAACATTGTATAACTTGCAGCCTTTAATTTGGAGAAGAAAAGTTTCCACTTCTTCAGTTAAAGGTCACATCTGGCAAACATTGGGAGAGTGTTAACAATTAGAAAAATGAAATATCTTTGCCTTCGATTTTAGTTGACAAAATAAATACAAGAATTCCATTGATCCTTTTAACAGCCCATTGTGTTATTCTTTGGGATACAGTGAATTTCCAGCCTATTTCTAATCTTACCCAATTAGAGGAAACGACGCTCGAATGGCAAATCCTGAGGCCTCTCCCACTTTGGATCCCAAACAACTCTCTTAAATGCCTCGAGGAATTGCTTTTATCCCCTGGTGACTCAACAGGATCCCTATAAAAAGGGAGATGACGCTTTAGATGGGCTGTTGGGGTGTTTTACATGGATGGACATCAACACTGGGATCTGCAAAAGGGACATTTTTTAACACCTTAATTCCCCTTCATGGGCTCCCTGGCCCTGTAACACCTTCTGGGGTGGGGTGGGAGATCTGAGTCCTTAAGACACCTTCAGCTGTGGGGCTGTCTTGGCCACCAGGGTGGGTGGTCTGAAGAGTCTCCTTTTGATGTTGACTCAGGAGAAACAAGATATTACTTCTTCAGTTATTCTTGTCCCTGCTCCATCATTTAGGCACAATTTTTCCAGAGCATCTCGAGTCTTCCCCAAGCTTAATGAGTTGCCCTGACACTTTGCTAAAAGGGTTATAATCATGGTGGTTTGGCACAGTGCACCTCAGAGCGGGGAGAAAAATCCACTCAAATGTTCTTATAGTCATTAAACAACCCTCTGCCATGCTGGATTTCGTTGTCTTGTGAGCTGAGGGTCTCACCTTCCATGTGGGCAATGAAGATGAGGTAGTGGAGAATAGAACCATGGAATGGTTGGGTTGGAAGGGACATTCAAGATCATCCAGTGCCACCCCTGCCATGGGCAGGGACACCTCCCACTGTCCCAGGTTGCTTCAACCTGGCCTTGGACACTCCCAGGGATGGGGCAGCCACAGCTGCTCTGGGAAATCCATTCCAGTCCCTTCCAGCCAGGAATTCCTTCCCAATATCCCATCTGAACCTACTCTCCATCAGCTTGAATCCATTCCCACTCATCCTGTCACTTCAGGTCCTTGTAAATAATATCTTTCCATCTTTCTTTTAGCTCCTTCAGGTACTGGAAGGCCACAATGAGGTTACCCCAAAGCTTCTCTTCTCCAAAGCAATTGACATAAAAATATGCAGAGTTTTAATTTCATTTGAAAAAAAAAAAAAAAGTATGTTTCAGTTGCATGAATAGGTTTGATTTTCTGATTAAAAAATAACCCATATTTGATGACATATTCTACATTCTGAAATACTTTACAGTGTCCATTTCAAATATTCTGGATTTCCATCAACTTCCTTGTTTGTAGATCTTGAGTTCTTTGACATGAGGAGTTAAAACACAAAGAATCAGATTTAGGTCACATAAATTCAACAAAACTTAGCAGAAAATAAAGGTATTTTTAGAAGACTTAGTAAATTTTTTCTCTCAACTTGTCACATGGTGTTTGTTTTTTGCTCCCACAGGTTTTCACTGAAAAACAAACACTGAAGAAATGAGGAAACTTTGGATTGTTCAAAACATCTTTCGGGAAATTATTATCTTGATTTCAGTCAACAAGAACTGGTTTTGTTTATTTTGACTAATTTTTTCCTTTATTTTTTTTATTGGTTTACTTATGTAGAAATATCCAGAAATTAACAAAATAAAATGAAACCAAAACAAATTATGATTTTTTTCTTTTAATTTGCAATGGGCAAAAGATTTTCATATAAAAAAAATAAATAAAAAGGATAAATAAATAAAGCTGCAATACACCTTGTGCTTTGAAACAGTCTCTGAAGTTTTTGTAGAGTAACAGCAGGACAAATAAAAGGAAAAAGAGTTAAAAATAATAATTTTAATCACTGCATAAAAGTTCCCTGAGTGTTCCTTGCAGTGTGTGCCCAGATAACCCTCCATGGGCTGCAGGTACAGTGTCAATCCCATAATTCTTCCTCCCCTACAACCTTTCATTTCTGTTTGGAATTCCTCCCAGAACATTTTAACTCTTTTCCTTGATCCTGCAGCCACTCTTTGATTGTTTGCAGCTGACTGAAGTTGAAGACAAGACATGGAACATCATCAGAGAAACTGAACTTGAAGAGCAAAACCTCTAATGCCGTAACAAGCTGAGATTATTCCTGGGGAAGGGGGAGGTTTCCCACACCTTGGCTGAAGGAACAGTGGGATGAGCTCTGTCTACCAGGCACTGACATCCTCAGGAAGTCCATGGGCCTCCAGTCTGGATGGCACTCCACAGCTTTGCCAGGAGAAGCTGTGGCTGCCCCATCCCTGGAAGTGTCCAAGGGCAGGTTGGAGCAAGCTGGGACAGTGGAAGGTGTCCCTGTCCATGGCAGAGGGTTGGAAGGAGATGATCCTTAAGGTCCCTTCCCACCCAAACCATTCCATGATTCTGTGATTTATACAAGTAAAGTGAGCAGGTTCCCCAAAAGAGGTGGAAGTGGATGGGTCCCTTTTTACAGAATCACAGAACACGCTCAGTTTGGAGTGACCCACAAGGACCATCCAGTCCAACCCTCAGCCCTGCACAGACCCATCCCCAAGAATCACCCCCTGTACTCCAGAGCATCATCCAAACCCTCCTGGAGCTCTGGCAGCCTTGGGGCCGTGCCCACTGCCTTGGGGAGCCTGGTCAGTGCCCACCACCCTCTGGGGGAAGAGCCTTTCCCTGAGATCTAACCTGATCCTGCCCTGGCACAGCTCCAGCCCTTCCCTGGGTGCTGTCCCTGCCCTGGCACATCTCCAGCCATTCCCTGGGTGCTGTCCCTGCCCTGGCACAGCTCCAGCCATTCCCTGTGCCCTGACCCTGCCCTGACACAGCTCCAGCCCTTCCCTGGGTGCTGTCCCTGCCCTGGCACAGCTCCAGCCATTCCCTGGGTGCTGTCCCTGCCCTGACACAGCTCCAGCCATTCCCTGGGTGCTGTCCCTGGTCCCACAGAGCAGAGCTGACTTCCTGTCCCTCCTCTGCCCCTGCCAAGGAAGTTGTACCTGCACTGAGGTCTCCCCTCAGCCTCCTCTTCTCCAGCTGGACACACCAAGTGCCCTCAGTGCCCTCATATCATTCCCCAGTTGCATCCCTGGACAGCAAAATCTCTTCCCACACTTTACTGGGGAGGCCCAAAAGCTCAAGTTGACTGATCTATTTTCCTTACCATTCCTTAGCTTATCCCACCAGCATTTCAGCACATGGAATCACAGAATCCCAGAATGGTTTGGCTTGGAAAGGACCTTAAGGGCCATCTTGTTCCAACCCTCCATCATGGGCAGGGCCACCTCCCACCAGACCAGGTCCTGTTCTGTCAGAATAAAAGAGCTGGAAAGACACAGTGACAGGGAAGGAGTTCTAAGTAACAAATCAACTTTCAGCAGAGGTAATTCCTTCAAAAAATCGACTCATCATTGCAGTTCTCTGTGTTGAAAATTGTAAGGAAATGCACCATATTCATATTTAAAATAAAAAGGAAAAGAGAATTTTTTTGTTTTACCATTTGATGGATATTTCCTTCTCTGAAGGAATATCAAAAAACCTCAAAATATCTTTAAGGAATAGAAAATTCTTATTTTTTTGAGACAAGGGTGATGCTGCTCCAATTCTAAATGATTAGGATTGAAAATATGTTTTTAAAACACATTTTTTGGGGGTGGAAATAGAAAACCTTCCATTTGGCACCGTTGGATTGAGACATTTATAAAATTAAACTCTTACATTTATTGAAACAGAAGTCCCTGGGATCTAATTACACTATTTTAATTGTACAAAAATTTTGGCCTAGTAATTATATTTCTGTGTTTTTTCCAGGACAGAATAAGCTGTTCCATAAAGAGAGAGGCTGAGGAGAAGGACTGTCTGAACTCTGTGTTTGAGGAGGACCTGGCACAGCGAGAGCCTCCTGTGCTGTCAACCATTGGGGCAAAAACAGCCAAGTTAAAAACATGATTATGGGTTTTAACTTCAAATTCAGCCACAAATAAACAGGTTGAGTGTAAAGACAGGAAGGAGAGTTTCCCTCACCCCTCACTTTGGGAACAGGTGGCTCTCTAAGTTCCATGGTGGACCTTCTTGACACTGAGCATAAGCTGCTGCACATGAGCTGGTATTAAACCAGAGAGTCCAAGTTTAGAGTCCTGTTTAACATCTTTATTGATGATTTAGATGAGGGGATTGAGTCCATCATCAGCAAATTTGCTGAGGACACCA
>JAWWEV010000083.1:996163-1009866 GCA_035583235.1 Hafferia zeledoni | reverse complement strand
GCCAGGAGGAGCCCACCACTCTGGCCCAGACTGTGCCATCATCTGCACCAACAGGTTTGTCCCTTCCTTTTCCTTTGTATTCGGGGGAACCCCGTGGGGCTCAGCACAGGGGCCACCAAACCCCCCTGTGTTTGTGCCCCAGGGGGCTGGGTTTTATACCACTGGGTTTTTTGGGTTAAACCAAATTTCCCTTTGAGTCATTGCATTTATTGTAATATTGTTATTCAATCGTAACTCTGACTTATAATCTCTTTTGTGTTGGGTTCATTTCTCCTGCTGGTTCACCTTTAAACCAGCACAGAAGGCAGCACAGCTCCCCCTGCACTGCAGCACCACGGCTGGCACTGCATGTTGCAAAATTCCCCCAAGGAAATGCTGCCTGGAGGTGGATTTTGCATCAGAACCCTGGGCTGAGGGTGATGCACGAGATCCTGCACCATCCCAGCCCTGTGTCAGCTACAGAGCACAGGCCTGGTGCAGAAACCAGGAGGAAAAAGGTCAGGGATAAATCTCCCACCGTGTGTGGGAGATGAGGTGACCACCACAGCTCTTGGAAGATGTGGTTTGTTATCTGAATAAAGTTTAGGGGCTCTGTTTTGCTATTGCAAGAGAAATAATTTCATTTATCCTTTTCCCTCTGGAGAACAGCTGAGGATTCATGCTGTTCCCAAAGGATAAAGCAGGAGAGGAGCAAGAACTTGTTAAAGTCAGGAATCCAGGAGTTCCTCTACTGTTACCTTTTGGTCTTAACTCTAGTGCTCAGCATTTCCAAACCCTGGATGGAATCAGTCCTGGGTGCCAGTTTGCTCCTGAGTTCAGTGAAAATCATCTTTGGGACCTTTTACTGTCCAGCTGAGCCTTCAGAGGGCTCATGTGGTGCCTGTTCCTCCAATGAAATAAGGTACTTTCTTACCTATGAGGACTTGGGTCTAAACACCTTTAGGGACTTGCCTTCCAGTTAGGAAAAATCATGGAATTCCAGAAGGGTTTGGGTTGGAGGAAAACCTAAAGATGATTCAGTTCCACCCCCTGCCATGGGCAGGGACACTTTTCACTAGCCCAGTTTGCTCCAAACCCTGCCCAACCTGGCCTTGGACACTTCCAAGGATAGGACGACCACATTTCTCTAAAAAGAGGAACATTTCAAAGCCCACCTGACCTGACTCCTTTCCCATGACAAATGTTTGAACATCACCCTCACCTTTCTTCTTTGCCTGACCACTCCATTTAGAGCTGACCACAGTCCATTCCCCAGGAGACTCAGGACAGGGGCAGGAACCCAAATCTGTGGTTTCTCCACCCATGTGGGCCAGGAAGGAGCTCACCAGTTGCTTTTGGCTGCTCAATGTGCAGCTTGGCTGTGGCCACGTTTCTGTGGCTTGTTCTCACCCTCCTCTCTCAGTTCTGATGCCTCTTTTTTGCTTCTCCCCAACCCACCTGACTTTGTTTTTGCCTTGTGGGATCCTTGCCCTGTTTGTACACACAGAGTAGACACTGTGGCTTCCCAGTCTCTTGTCTTGCACTTGCACTGAATCATTCCTTGGCTTCTCTGCTTTCTCATTTTGGCTTTTCCCAACTTGTCGGACTTGGCGTCCGTCCCCTACAAACCAGGTCCAAGAGCCTGAATCCCTCACTCAGCCTCAGCACTGGTCAGAAGGACAAACCCTGAGGCAGAGTTTGTGCTTGTTTTCCCTCAAATGAAGTGTGTTTTCCCCAAGGTGAGGTGATTTGGATAAGGAATTTTAGAGGTTGATCCCAGGATATCAAAGGGTCATTCCGTGGCTCTGCTCCTGTGCACCCAAATCCCAGGAAATGCAAACTGTGGCCAAGCAGTGACACATAGAAAAGAGTGAGAGACATAAACATTTTGGGTGTCCTCAGACTCAGGTCAGCCCCTCCTCAGAATCAGTGGAAAATTTTTATATAAAGATCATTGGATTTCCTTTAAGTCCTGAGGCTGAAGGAGTGTGGTGGAAAGGATTCTTGACCTTCTTAAGCAATAAATCTGAGATTTGCAGAAGGGTTCCCATGTCTTAATATCTCATTATTCATTCATAGAATCATAGAATATCCTGAGCTGGAAGGGACTCACAGGGATCATCCAGTCCAAGTCTTGGCCTCTTTGGACTACATTTGGCCCCATCACATGGTTGCTCTCATGTTCCTTCCTCTTTAATCCTCCAAACAGCCTTGGCTGCTGCCTGGATCCCAGAGGGGCTCTGAGTACCTCTGGTGGCAATGGGAGCAGGGATTAAGGGATCATCTCTAGGAGACCCTTCCCTCCCTGTGACCTGGGGACATACAGAGAACTGTCACCTACACAGTGAAAGTCCAGGTAGGAACCAGGTTTCATATCCAAGATGGAGTTCAACTCCACAACAAAGAGTACCAGAAGACTGGAGAAGAGGAGGCTTTGGGAGGACCTTATCGTGGCCTTTAAGTACCTGAAGGAACTACAAGAGAACTGGAGAGGGACTTTGGATAAGGGCATGGAGTGACAGGAGAAGGGGGAAAGGCTTCAAACAGACCGAGGACAAATTTAGATGGGATATTGGGAAGGAATTGCTGACTGTGAGGGTGGGCAGGCCCTGGCACAGGTTGCCCAGGGAAGCTGTGGCTGCCCCACCCCTGGAAGAGTCCAAGGTCACTTTGGAGCAACCTGGGACAGTGGAAGGTGACCCTGCCCATGGCAGGGGGTTGGAATGAGATGATCTATAAAGTCCTTTCCAAAACTAACCATCAAAGCATTCCATGATCTGGCATTTGGCCATGAGGAACCACCTCAGGTGACATCTACAGCTGACTAAAATCTAAGACCAAGGCCACAGAGGTGAGTTGGTGGCATATCCAAAGGTAAATCCCATCTGAAGTCTCACCTGCTACCAGACATCCAACCTTTTCCTTGGGAATGGCAACTGGATGATCTTGAAGGTCCCTTCCAACTCAAACCATCCCACACTTCCATGATCCCCACCACACATTCAATCTTCTCATTTTTCCCAGTCCCTGACCAGTGTAATATTCCTTATAAAAAAAATCCCTCCTAACTCCAAGGCCACTGTGAACGTGCAGGGGATTTATAAAATTCTGAAGAATGTCTGCAAAGAGGAGGAGAAGGGGCCAGCTGAGGAATCCAGTCTGGAGACACGACAGTGAGAGTCACCTCCCCTTGGATGGAGGACGGGAATCCACCCCGCTCGTTAGGACTTCAATTAGCAAAGTGCTACCAAGGTAACGGCCCTCTCCACAATATTGTCCTGACCAAACAACTCACCCCAGGCTGGGCTGAAATAATCTGTTTTTTCACCTGCAGGAGTGAACCATTCAGGACGACATTCCAAGACGGAGCTGGTTAAGGCCATAAAAACTTTGTGGTAACCTATATATTATTTTTATGCATACGCTTAACACGGTGTGTTTTATGACTGTGCTAAAGGGCCATAAATCACCTGAAATGTGGTGTCAGACACTTCAGGCTCTTAGCAGGGTATCAGATGCTCACACATATTCCATATATCCGTGGGTTTGTGCAGATGCACGGGAGTGGAGACTTGAAACCTGTGGAAAACGGGAGGCAGATGGGAAGAACTGTTTGCTTGTCTGCTGTGTGGGAGGTCAGGAGAGCAGTCACCCTGTCTGTGATGGATTAGCAGCGAAAATGAAGACAGATAATGTGGAGGAACAGCACAGCTCCAGCAGTTACTGGGTGTAATCCCAACAGCTGGAGAGAAGGACGGAGTTTCACAGGAATTCTACCTCAGGAGAGAGGAATTCTGTCTCTTCCAGTGGATGAAGACAAATACCCTGAAATTTGTGCTTCTGCAGAAGATCAGCATGAGAAGCCTTAAGGAAAACTGAAACTCTCAGCTGGCTGTTCTTGGGGTCAGGATACAGAGGGGATGAGCCCCTGATTGATCCTCTGTCCCCAGTTACTCTGATTTTATGATTCCAAGACTGGAGCACCATTCCTTACCATGTGCTGGCTTCATCTGTCCACATTTCCAACTCCAGCAAGTGGGACATAAGTTTAGATGTTTAAGTCAGGCTGGAAAAGCATCCAAGAAGCTACTCAGGCTCGTGGAACTGGAAATATTTGGAATGAAGGTGCTTCAGAAGTTTTCATGGCCTGGACACTGTTCATCCTCTGCAAGCCATGTTGGAAAAATTGATGGAAAAGAAATTACTCTCTTTTATTTAAGACATGGGGTCATAATGATAATTTGTGATCTTAATGTTTATAAAATGTTAGAAATGAGTTAGAAATGAGGAATTCTTACAGGAGGTGGGGCAAATGTTCTTCAGGTTTGGTATCATATTCCAGGGGTCATCAGTGAAGGACATAGTGAGGTTGTTGGGGTTGTCCTGAGCAGGGCCAGGAATTGGGAATGTGATCCTTGCAGGTCTTTTCTAACTCAGGATATTCTGTGCTCTGTGATCCTGTATCCTAAAGCCTTAAATGTGTGAGAATCAGGCAGACTTCAAAAAATGATGCTCTGAGCAGAGAAGGGAAAGAAGTGAGAATTTCATTTAATGTTTCCACAGAATTGGTTTTTGGGCTTGACAGTGAGGACAAGATCAACACAACTGGCATCAAGGAGCCCTTTCTGACGGAGCTGCTGGTGATTTCAGCAGTCCAGGAACTCAAAATCCTTTAACCACCAAGTTTAGGGTATTTATGTGATGAGAATAAGAAGAGAAGGCACAAAGAAGACACCACTTCTTACTATCAGAGTCCAAAGCTCTAAACATTACCCAGACTTGCTTCTTCGAGCACAAGATCTGCTTCCCCAGAGCTGCAGGGCTGAGACCTCAGTGGCACAACTGGATGCAACTGAAAACCAGCAAGAGCTGAAGTTTAAAGAGCTTCCCAGGTGGCTCAGCCACCTTCCCTGTTTCTCCAGCAGCTCCAACAGGCTCTGCAGGCATCCTGTGCCCATGGAATGGTAAGTCAGCTCCAAGAGAAGCATCAGATGGGTGGAGGTGGCAGGAGGGCTGGAATCATCCCAGAAAGTTTCATATCCTACCAATGCTCCACCAAAGCCAACCCATTTCCACAGAGCACTTGACTCTCCTCTAGGTGGGTCGGTGCTTCCCAAAGGAAAAACATCCCGTGGGCAAACTCATGGCCAGACCTTATAAAGGGTTGATTCAGACCCCTGGAAAATTGATTTGGGTTCTTTGACATCCCAGGGATGTCCCCTGGGACCAGGTAATTTTGTTATTGTTTTCACCAATTAATTTGTTTAGTTTTACCAGAGGAAACTCCCGTTGACTTTGGCTGACCTGATGGTTCATCCCTGGGAGAGGCCAGAGAGAAGCTCAGTCAGGGGTTTGGAAGTGTGTTGGGATGATTCTTGGAAGTGTTTTGGAACGATGGAGAATCAGGGTGGTCCTTTTTGCTGGGGTAGGAGTGGGTGGGAAAGGAGAAGCAGGAGGAGAGTGGCATGAAGAAGGTCTGGAGAGCAAACCCTGCTCCTCTGCTTTGGGTGGAACCAAAGCCTAGGCCTGATCCTTAGGATACAGTGACTAATTTAGAATTAGTCTCAAATTCCTGCAAACCCCCAAATCTCAGAGATTCCCAAACCCAGGAGAGCCAGGAGAGGGGATGGAGTGGCAGGAGTGGGTGGTTTGAGGGAGTGTTATTGGTAGCCAGGGATGAGCCCAGGTCTTGGCTATGCCTGGAGTTTGGGAAGTGTAAGGAGTGACTCAGGGACATTCATGGAATCACCAACCTGGCAGGGGCATCTCTGGGCTGATTTGGAGTCAGTTTGGCTACTCCAAAAAAATCCAGTTTTGGTGATTCTCCAAGCAGAGGTCCATGTTGTTGCTTTGGTTTTTTCCCTATGTTAATTCTTTTTACATGAATAAACAGAGTTCAATTTCTTTCTGAGAACATCTGAAGGAATACAGTTAAAAGAGAAAATCCAATTAATCAGAAAAAAAAACCCCTCAACCAAGTGCTACTTCACCTCATTCTTTTTCAAAAATTACTTCCCTCACTTGATGTTTCTTGCAATCTTTCCTAAAGGAGCTTCTTGAGAAAATCCCCAGTGAGGAACCCCAGAACTAAATTGGTGGGAAAAGGAATTTATTGAAACCACCCATATTTAAATCATGTAACAGAGTTTTGGCAGCTCAGTTAAAGTGTCTGTGGAGGAGAAGATTTATTTGAACAGACCAAAAAAAAACAACTTACGTGGATTCTCACTTAAAATTTGGGGATATTTTGCTTTTGGTCCTGCTGTGAACATTTTGAGAAGAAAGTAGAACATTTTCTTTGTTTCTTCCTCAAAGTCTCAATTATTAAAATGGGATTAAAATAGTTATTTATTACAGCATGGGGAGGGATAATTCTGAGCAAGGCTCCCTTTTTATCTCTGCTGCCAAGAGCTGGAAAAGTCACTTCCCATGGCTGGCTGAGTTTGAAATGTCTGCCAAAAGCACAGAGATCCCCAAACTGCTACTGTCTTCCAGTGGTCCATGAAAAAGCAGCTTCAAAATGCTTCCAGTAGGCAGACAAAATAATCAGCCCACTCAGAATTAAGAATTTCTTGGGAAGATTCACCAAAACTTCTCCCAAGTCTGAACTTGGAGACATCAAACCTTGGACGAGCCTCATGTCCTGAATTTCCAATTATTTAAAGTCTCATGGCTTTGATTTTTTGATGTTTGGGTTTTATGTCTTTCTCTTCTTACTTAAGAGGCCCTGGAGTGTTTGAAACATGAAATCTGGCTTGACCTGGTGTCTTTAAGCACATAATTCAGGTCACACAGAGCTCCAGACAACATGGAAATAGGAATGACCTTTCATCCCTTCCCTATTTCCCATTGGAAATGGGGCTCTTACACAAGATCTGCTGCTGCTCCCTCTGTGAATCAGCCACTCATGAGCTTGTCCTGAGCTGCAAGTCTTGGAGCTGCACTTAAGTTGGGGCTGAACCTGAATTATTTCATTGTTGAGTCACATATTTCCTTGCTGGAATTGTTAGAGAGAAGGGGAGAAGGCAGGAGGGAAGAAAGAAGGGGATAAAAAAAATAATATCCCTGACACTATTTTGTTTTCCAATCTATTTGCTTTTTTCTTCCTTTTTTCCCCCCCTTCAAGCATTGAAAAATAAGGGCAAAATATTTTTTTTAACTTTAGCAGCCTGTAAAAATCCAACATCAATGCAATAAAAGTTTTGCAGGGTGATGAATCTGAACCGTCTCCCTTTTCCACTTCAATTCCTGCGTGTTGCCAAGTGAAGTGGGAAAGGGAAGGATCCTTCCAGCAGGAAGAGCACAACAGGCTCTGTCCAAGGTTCTGGCCCAGCTTCCCACTGACAGCATTCCCTGATTTCCTCAGATTTATACTGGAGCCATCTCAGGAGGCTGCTGAAGGGAAGTATGGTCAGGCTCCTTGTTCTGGGATTGGAATTCCTGGTGGGTTTTGCTCCAGTAGAAATGGCAGAGTCTCTCTCCAGTGAGCTGGCTGAGGATGGGCAAAGGGGGAGCAGAAAGTAGGGAGAGTTTCATCCTCCACTTTGTTCTTCATCCTCCAGTTTGTTCTTCATCCCCATTGGGGTTTTTTTAGGATATTGTGAAGTTCAAAACAAAGAAGATTCAGACCAAGGAAACAGTAGAAATCTTGGGAAATGACTAATTAAGCAGATCTTAATCAACATGTATAAACATGAATAATGAAGTGGCATTTCCTTGGTGGTGGTGACAAGGTGACACTGAGCTCTTCTCTCTGGTGAGCAATGACAGGACATGAGGAACAGCATGAAGATGTGCCAGGGCAGGGTCAGGTTGGATCTCAGGAGAAGGTCCTTCCCCCAGAGGGTGGTGGGCACTGACCAGGCTCCCCAGAGCTCCAGGAGGGTTTGGACAACAGCACAGGGACAAGGTGGGATTGTTGGGGTGTCTGTGCAGGGCCAAGGCTTGGTGTGGAGGATCCTTGTGTGTCCCTCCTGACTCAGGATAATCTGTGATTCCATGATTCTATGAGCTGGAAATGGAACGGGATGCTCAGTTAGGATTCAATCCTTAGCACCAAAGTCTGGCAGAGCTGCCTCTCCTGAGTTGACTTTGGGCTTGGGACACAGATGTCCTTTCAAGCTTGGAAGTCCAAAGTTGCTGGATTTCAGCAGGGAACACGTTTGGGGGAGCAGCCACCTCCTGGTGCGGAGAGGACCTTCATGTTGCTTCCTCAGCTGCCCAGTTCAGTTTCTCACCAGCAGATCCTCAGTCCAGAGCTGCTCCTGCTTCTTCCAAAGCCACCGTGAAGATCTAGACTTGAATCATCCTCTCTGTGGAGGTCCCTGTCCTGAACTCTGGCTGATGTTTCCTCAGATGGCATGTTATGGAATGGCCTTCCATAAAACACCAAAACCCCCTAAAACTAAGCTAAAACTACCAAACCCACTAAACCACTAAAAACTGAACCTCTGCTGCTCAACCCAATCCAGCTCATTGAGATGCAGAACCATCACACGGACTGGCAAATCTGAAGGGTCAGTAATTGCTACTGGGGTGGGAGTGTCACTTCACTGGGGTGGGATTGACACCTCACTGGGGTAGGATTGACACCTTCCAAACTGCTCTTGGAAGTGCAGATGTGTCCTGAGACACCACCTGAAAAGAGCTGATGGTAAATTCCCTCTCGACCTGACCTCCCAAAGTGCCTGAGCTCCTCTGAACAGGAAGGTCCCACATCTCCATGGGTCCTAAAAGCTTCAATAGAAGCTGCCACCATTCCTTTCCCACCTCCCTGCCTCCCTGGATAAGCAGAGATAAGGAACTGCAGAACTCTGAGACATCTACACCCCACAGGCCTGTGAGACTCCAAGCAAATGTATTCCAGGCAGGAATTCCCTTTGGATTATCACACCTCAACTGTGGAGCCTGTCATGCCACACAAATGTCTCTTTCTCCAGAACCAGCCAAACTCCACAAGACATTACCCTCTCCAAAGTCTTAATCCCACCAGTGACCTTGCTTTGATCAGGATGGATGTACAAACTCCTGAGGTCCCTCCCAACCTGGATTATCCTACAGTTTCATAGTGAAGATGGGGTGAAGTTTCACTGAGGGCAACAGGGAGACCAATGGACAATTAACAGAGGCAATTACAGTTTACAACATGGAAAAGGGGGAAAAGCAAAGAAATTAGAGGTAGGGCTGAATTTTCCTGCTCTGTGTTGCAGAGTTGTCTGAATCCATGGGAGATCCACAGGGAACAGCAGGGTTTTTTCTGAAGAGTGCAAAGCTCAAGTACATTTGTGTCTTCTCTGAGGCTTCCCACAAGTGTTTTGTAGTTTCCAAAAGGTCCTGAGTAGATCCACAAGGGTCCAGTAGGGTCCACCACCACAAGGAGAGGTGATGGGATATTTGTTGTTAACTAAAGCTTCAGTGGAAGCACAAATCACACAGAATATTTTGAGTTGGAAGGGGCTCTGCAGGATGGAGGTCAGTACCTGTTGTGCAGGTGAGATGGGCCTCAGGGGGATGGCCATTTGCAGGAGAATAAAAACTGGAAAGTTCCAAGAGCATTTCATTCCCCAGCTCCTTTCAAAGCCCAGATTTTACATCTAATGTGCACAGCCACATTCCAGCTCTCCCCCTGCATTGTGTTGGTCTTTGTGGGCAATTTATGAGAGGAAGCAAAAAAAGTATTATTATTATTATTATTATTATTATTATTATTATTATTATTATTATTATTATTATTATTATTATTATTATTATTATTTATTTATTTATTTATTATTATTATTATTACTGGGAGTGCCAAGTGTTGCTCAGAATAACAGATTTCATTGGTGGCAACAACCATGACCAACTTTCCTTTCCATAGCCCGGGGAGAGCCAAACTTGGCCCAGCCAAAGGGCAACTTCACCAGGACCATTTTGCTGCTTGAAATAACACGTTGCTTTGTGTATTCCTTGAACCAGCCCAGGCGGAATTTAATCTTTGTAACTGAGTCACACCACGCTGTTGATCTGAGTGTTCAATAAAAGAGGATATTTCATGAAGGTTAAAGAAATCTGAGCCTTGTGCAGACTAGAACAGGGAGAGCTGAGGTGTTTGCTGTAATGAAAGCCTTGGTGGTTTGTAACCAATCCTCAAAAATAGTTTTCTTGCCTAAATATGTGACCTGAAAATACTTGGGAAACAACAAGTCTGTGGGACAACCTCTGTGCTAACAAACTGAACAATGTTCATGGCTCTGGAATTTCATTTTCTCTGTTGAGTTCCTGGAATAGTCTGTGGCAGCAACTTCTGGCATTCTCCCAGTTCAACACAAGACTTGGGAGTTTGAATATTACTGGTATTATGGGTTGTCCAGAGGAGGTCTGTGGCTGCCCCAACCCTGGAAGTGTCCAAGGCCAGGTTGGATGGGGCTTGGAGCAACCTGGGCTGGTGGAAGTGTCCCTGTCCATGGCAGGGGGTGGAATGAGATGGGATTTAAGGTCCCTTCTGACCCAGGCCATTCTATGATTCTCTGATTCCTAGTGGGTAATCTGAACACTTCTATCCTGGATTTGAGGCCAGGTTTGGTTTGTTTGGTGAAGATCACTCTGTAGCAGCTGATCTGAACAGGCAAGGCCCTCCTACATTTAATATCAGAGTTTAGACACAGCCCCTCTATATTTATAGAGCTCACTCAGTGGAGATATAATTTTACTGGAGATATAATTTTACTGGAGGATTTTTGGAAAGGCATGATAGAGCTAATGAGACAAAAAAAGTTTGACCTGAGAGTCAAACATCCATTCAGGACGAGGACAGAGAGGATGACTCATTTGCACCTGTATGTCTCACATCATTTTAGGGGATCTGGTCAAATCCTTCCCTTGGATCAAATAATTGGAGAGAGCAGAGCAGAAAAGGAGCAGAAATGGGGAGAAATACCAGTGGTAGAAATCCCTTTCCTGGTACATTAAGATGTGATCTGAGCCTGATTACAACTCTGGAGCTTCTTCACAGGGTCACAGATTATTCTGAGCTGGAAGGGACCCACAAGGACTGTTGAGCCCAGCTCTTAAGTGAACAGCCCCTACAGGGATCAATCCCACAACTTTGGTGTTATTGTTCATATGGAGTTCTCACATTTCCTACTCCTTTACACATCTTTCCTCAGATTTTATTTCCTGATGTTTCTTCCCTTCTGCTGGTAAGACAATGGTGGCTGCAGGTTGTCCATGAGTTGTCCCTTTTTTCCCCTCTCCAAAGCCCAAACCAACCCCAAGGCCTTGAATGAAGCTCTCCAGTTGGTGTTGGCTGTGCTCGTTTCCTCCCCAAGGATGTGGAGCAATCAATGACCTCATCACTGAGCAGAACCTGCTTTGTTGCTGCATTTGCACAGCCCAACCTCTGCCAGTGCCTGCAGCTATTTATGTTCAGGGGAAAGGGCCAAAGCTCTCTTAGATTTTCCCCTTTTTATTCCATGTCTTGGGGGTGTTCTGGTACAGACAATGCAAAGGTTGAGGCCTCCAGAGGTGGTTGAACCTCATTGCTGCAAAGTCATCTTCTCAAATCATCTCCATGTTGCTGCAGTGTGAGAAGGAGAAAACTTCCATTTTACAGAGCAGTGCTTAAAATTTTGGCTAATTAAAGGCTTGAGGAAATGAGCAGAAATCTGTGAAGGGCACAAGTAGTTTAAGTCTCCAAACTTCTGTGTCCAGCTCTACTAAACAGCTGCAGGTTGTTGCTTTTCCTCAGCCAAACATCACAACCCTTTTTTTTCCCCTTCATATTTCACTTTAATTTTCTTTTGGTATAAATTGAGTGGGTCTAGATGAAGTCAAAAGAAATTAAACCCTTTTATTTTCATATTTCTTGGGGAAGAATGGTGTCCTTCTCCAAGAGGTGATGTTTGTTTCCTTGATTATTTGTGTCAGAGAAAAATCAGTGGGTGATGCTGTTAAATAGCTCAGAGATGAGTGCAGAAAAATTGCCCTCTCAAGGTCCCTGGAAGAAACATCTCCAAGGGTCAAGAGTTCCCAAGTATTTCTCAACACCTCCACAGTCCTGTGCCTCCCAAGAGTCAAAACCAACAAAATGCCTGACTGCAATGACAGATATATTAATTAAACACATCACCTCCCAGGAATATGTCTGTTGTCACCTTCAGAAAAAGGAGAGGGATCTTATGGTTCATGGAGCGTGTGGAAAGTCAAATGATGTAAGACCTGTGAAGAAGTTGCCCGTGAAGAGCTGCAGACAAGCCAAACTCTGTCCTTCCCCCAGCCAGAAGGGCAGTTTGCAAACCCTGCAGTAGGAGATGTTTGTGATTCCAGAATCTCTTCCAGGCACTTCCTGCCTGGCAGTTTTTCTGGCTTTGCTCCCCTAGTAAGGCAGGACTTACAGTCTGGCTGGGAATTGTACCCTGGGCTAGTGAGAGGTGTCCCTGCCCATGGAACTGGATGATCTTTAAGGTCCTTTCCTACCCAACCCAGTCTGTGATTCTGTTCTTAAATCTCTGTTTTCTCTTTGCTCCAACCTTAGGGGTTACCTGGTTGGTGAGTTACTTCCAGTAGAACAACACCCTGTTGAAGGACTCAGCTTTTGCAGGACCTTCTAACCAAAGGCAATTCATTTTAATTAAGACCATTGACAAACATGTGGATAAATAAACTACAGCATTTCCTGTCTTTATTTTACTACCCATCTTGGACACACCTTAAACTCTGTTGTAAAAGGAACTCCTCAAGAAAGGGGAGATTATTTAATCTGCTGCTTCTTCATGGTTTGTTTGAAACAGGAACTGAGTCTCACTTTTCCAACCATAGAGACAACACCTCTTTAATAGTTATTTCTTCTTAATTTTTCTCAAAGTCAGGTCCTCCAAGTGCTCAGAGACCAAAGCCAGGTGAGCCATCCCTTAAGGGAGATCAGCTTCAGACTGAAAGGGAATGGGTTTAGATGGGACATCAGGAAGAAATTCTTCCCTGGGAGGGTTGGGAGACCCTGGAGCTGTTAAGCCATGGCTGCCCCATCCCTGGAAGTGCCCAAGGCCAGGTTGAACAGAGCTTGGAGCAGCCTGGGATGGTGGAAGGTGTCCCTGCCCATGGCAGGGTGTTGAAATAAGATGATCTTCAAGGTACCTTCCAGTTCAAACCATTCTTGGATTATATAATTCCATTTTTTTTTTTTCTAGCATCCTCAGTCATTCAGACCTGCAAAGTCTGTTTGTGAAGGGCTGTTCCTCCAAACCTGATGCTCACCAAGTCTGATACATACTTTCATTTATTTCCCTCTGTTTTACCTCATGTTAGTGTGGTATAACATGTATTAACTTCAAGCCCAATCTAAACCCCAAAGCCTAAATTTAACCCACCTGGCCAAACCCATGACACCCAGCTAGAGTGGCAAATGAGATTCATGATCTCTGTGAAGTTTGCAGTTCTCCCAACAAGTAAAAAGTTCCTGGGGTGGTGTATTAAACAGCCTGACAGCCCCCAGTGCTGCTGACCCTCTGGGAGCTGAGCAAGTGGCCTCTGGAATGAAAGCCACCAATTGCTGCAAGGTGAGCTCATGCTCCCCAGGTAGAACCCTCAATTTTGGATTCTGAGCATCAGGCTCCACTAAAGAGGTGTGTGACTGTCCTAGTTCAGTAGATGGGCCCAGTTTATCCCTGTGTGGGTGTGACCAAAGCTGGGCATTCTCCCCCCTCCATTCATTGCCCACCAACTGTTCCCAAGGGCCCATTGGCAGC
>JAWWEV010000083.1:772615-783869 GCA_035583235.1 Hafferia zeledoni | reverse complement strand
AGGGGGGCTGGGGCTGGGCTGGGCTGTGGGGGAGCCCCCGGGGGGAGGTAGGGGAGCCCTTCGGGGGGATCTTTGTGGGAGCCCCTGAGGGGTCTGTGGGGGAGCCCCTGGGGGGGGGTGTAGGGGAGCCCCTCGGGGGGGTCTGTGTGGGATCCCCTCATTGGGGGGGTTGTGTTGGAGCCCCTCGAGGGGTCTGTGGCTGGGCTGGGGTGCTGTGTGGGAGCCCCGTGGGGGGTCTGTGTGGGCCCCCCGGGTGTGCTGACCCCCGTGTGCCCCCCAGGTGTCGGGCGCCCTGCGGCGGCGGCGGAGGAAGGCGGGGTCGGGGCCGGGCGCGGCGCCGTCGGAGCTGCAGGAGCTGCGGAGCCGCACGGAGCACGCGGAGCGGCGGCTCTCGGCCTGCGAGAGCCTGGTGGGGCAGCTGGGCAGCGGGCTGGCAGCCATGGGCACCCTCCTGCAGGGCTACGGGCAGCTGCAGCAGCGCCTGGAGAACGTGGAGAACCTCCTCAAGAACAGGAACTTCTGGATCCTGCGCTTCCCCCCCAGCTCCCGCGGGGAGATCCCCAAGGTAACGGTGTTGGAGGGCCCCCAGAGCACCCGGGGTGTGCCCAGGGATGGGGCTGGGGGTGCCCCAGGGATGGAGCTGGCAGTGCCCAGAGTTGGGGCTGGGGGTGCCCCAGGGACGGGGCTGGATGTGTGCCCAGGAGCTGTGGTTCCAGCTGAGCCCCCTGAGGTGCCACCTGAGTCCCCCGTGGTCCCAGCTGAGCCCCCCGTGGTCCCAGCTGAGCCCCCTGTGGTTCCAGCTGAGCCCCCCGTGGTCCCAGCTGACCCCCCTGTGGTGTTGGATGAGCCCCCCCGTGGTCCCAGCTGAGCCCCCTGTGGTGTTGGATGAGCCCCCCGTGGTCCCAGCTGAGTCCCCTGTGGTCCCAGCAGAGCCCCCCGAGGTCCCAGCTGACCCCCCGTGGTTGCAGGTGCCGCTCACCTTCGATGATGTCTCGGTGTATTTCAACGAGCTGGAGTGGGCGAGGCTGGAGCGGTGGCAGAAGGACCTGTACAGGGCTGTCATGAGGGGCAACTACGACACCCTGGTGTCCCTGGGTAAGGCTCAGGGAATCAGGGACACACAAGGAGCACGACTCCAACTCCTGGCTCTGCCCAGGACACCCCAGCAATCCCACCATGTTGTCCAAATGCTCCTTGAGATCTGGGATCGCTGCCCTGGGGAGCTGTTCCAGTGCCCAACCACCCTCTAGATGAAGAATCTTTTCCCAATATCCAGCCTAACCCTCCCCTGGCACAGCTCCAGCTGTTCCCTCAGTGGCAGAACCCCACCCTGGGCTGCCAAACCTCCCTGTTTGCCCTCCTTGTGAGCCAGGAGCAGCACCTGGCAGGAATCCTTGGAGTAAATAACACAAAATAACTTATTAGAAATATCCATGTGAAATGCTGTTCCTTCTGACTGTGGAGGTGGATTCCAGAGTCAGGGAGCCACTGTGATACAGTGCCAGGACACAGGGAATGGCTTCCCACTGCCAGAGGGCAGGGATAGATGGGATATTGGGAAGGAATTCCTGGCTGGGAGGGTGGGGAGGGACTGGGATGGAGCAGCTGTGGCTGCCCCAACCCTGGGAGTGTCCAAGGCCAGGTTGGAGCAGTGTGGGATGGTGGAAGGTGTCCCTGCCTTCCATTAGAGGGAATTGTTCCAGCCAATGAGGCATTTTAGTTCATGTTCTGTTGGTTGAGATCTTTATCCCAGGTGGATCTTACCCCAGGGCCAAGGAAGCTTCTGTGGATGGAGCAGGGATGAGGTTTCTGTGTCTCTGCCGGGGCTGGGGAGAGGGGAAGGGTCCCTTTGGGAATCCAACAGGATAAAGGTGCAGCAGCTCCTGATACCCCCCTGTGCTCTGCTCCCTGAACAGACTATGCCATGTCCAAGCCTGACATCCTCTCCCAGTTGGAGAAGGATGAAGAGCTCAGTGACCAGGAGGATCAGGAACCCCCACGCACACGGAGTGGGCACGGACAGGAGGCCCCACAGGCCCCACAAGAGATGGACCAGGCAGACCAGGCCCTGGGACATGAAATCCCCATGGACACTGACCCAGGTGGGTGCCAGGAGGAGGGGGCTGTTCCTGGGGATCTCCCAGGGTCTGCTGACCCCATGGATCAAACTATCCCAGAGTGTTTGTGCTCTGGCAGATGGATCCCACGGGGAAGAGCAGGCAAAGCCTGCAGGAGGGGCTGGGCTGGGGTCTGGAGCAGTGGGGCTTCCAGAGACATTCCTGCCTGCAGTGGTGAAAAAGGAGACTTGGGAAGTGAGGAGGGAAGAGGAGGCTGGAGCTGCTCTGCTTGTCCTGCTCTGCTGGCAGGGTTGGAGCAGGGATGAGGTGTTTGAGTGTCCATCAGGGCTGGGGAGAGGGGAGAAGGGTCACTTTGGGAATCCAACAGGATAAAGGTGCAGCCAAATCCTAATAAAGCCCCTTCCTCTGTCCCAGGAGCAGACACTGCTGTGTCCAAGCCCAGCAGCCAGTCCTGGATCAAGAGAGATGAAGAGCTCTGTGGGAAAGAGGGTCAGGAGTCCACATGGACACACACTGGGGACAGCCAGAGAGCCCCACAGACCCAGAGTGGGGACAGCCAGGAGGCCCCACAGACCCAGAATGGGGACAGTGAGAAATGCCCACAGACCCAGAGTGGGGACAGCCAGGAGGCCCCACAGACCCAGAGTGGGGACAGCCAGGAGGCCCCACAGACCCAGAGTAGGGACAGCCAGGAGGCCCCACAGACCCAGAGTAGGGACAGCCAGGAGGCCCCACAGACCCAGAGTGGGGACAGCCAGGAGGCCCCACAGACCAAAACTGGGGACAGCCAGGAGGCCCCACAGACCCAGAGTGGGGACAGCCAGGAGGCCCTCCAGACAGGTGTCCCCAACAATCAGAAACCCCAACAAGCACTAGAAGAGATGGGACAGCAGGAAGAGGCTCTGGGAGAAGGTCCTGACCCCATGGAATCTGGTCCAGGTGAGTCTCAGAGGGGTGTGTTTCTCTGGGGCTCAGAGAGGAGTGGGAGCCTTGGGATGCTGTCACAGGACAGTGGAAGGGAGGGGGTTGAGGGACATGGGATTACAGCCTGTGGAGATGGTGGGATGAGGCTGCTCCCTGGAGGTGATGGCACTTTGGTGTCCTTCCTCCCAGCCCTCCCTCTGCTTTTGGTCCCTGTGTGCTTCGCTCCAGTTCCTCCCAACACCTCCCAGACTTCCCTCAGAGTCCATGAGGTTGGAAAAGCCCTCAGACTATCAACTCCACCCATTCCTTCAGCACTGCCAAGGCCACCACTGACCATGTCCCCAAGTGCCACATCCACAGGGCAGTTAAATCTCTCCAGGGATGGGGATCCACCCCTGCCCTGGGCAGCTGTGCCAGGGCTGGACAGCCCTTCCCAGTGGGAATTTTCCCAATATCCAATCCATGCCCTGGCTTTCTATGGCTCTTCCACACACTCAGCAATCACCAGTTCCTCAGGCCTGAGCAGGGAGCTGGGAGACCTCCATGGGTCTTTCAAATCCCTCTTCCCTGCAAACAGAACTCCCCATCCTGGTGATGAATGTGGTGTCCCTGGGGGACCATCAGCTGGGGATGGAGACGGAGGAGGATGTGGCAGATCCTGACACGGGTGAGTTGCCCAGGGACGTGGGGCCTGGGGGGTGGGGAGCAGCTCCCAGAGCACTCACGGCTGGAAATGGGGAGGGAGAACGAAGTTCTCAGGTGTGTTGGTGGCTCCAAAATTGCTGAAAGCCTGGTCAGTGCTTGGGAACTTCCCATGACCTGAGTACATCCTGGGAGCAGAATTCAGGGAATTGTTGAGGGTGGAAAAGGCTTCAAAGACCATCGAGTCCAACCATCCCCCAGCACTGCCAAGGCCACCACTGACCATGTCCACAAGTGCCACATCCACATGATTTTTAAATATCTCCAGGGATGGGGATCCCTCCCTGCCCTGGGCAGCTGTGCCAGGCCTGGACAGCCCTTCCCAGGAGGAATTTCCCCACTGTCCACCCTGCCCCTGCCCTGGCTCAGCCTGAGGCTGTGCCCTCTGCTCCTGTCCCTGTTCCCTGTCCCTGCTCCCTCTGCTCCTGTCCCTGTTCCCTGTTCCCTGTTCCTGTTCCCGACCCCCCCCAGCTCCCCCTCCTGGCAGGGATTGCAGAGCCAGAAGGTCCCCCCTGAGCCTCCTTTTCTCCAGCTGAGCCCCCCCAGCTCCCTCAGCCCCTCCTGTTGCTCCAGCCCCTTCCCAGCTCTGTTCCCTGCCCTGGACATGGGAATGTCTGTTGTCAAGAAGGGCCCCAAACTGATCCCAGCCCTGAAGGTGCCTCAGCAGTGCCAGCACAGGGACAGGCACTGCCCAGGGCCTGTGTCACACCACGGTGACACCAACCTGTGTTCCCCTGTTCCAGAGGAAGCCTCGTTACCAGAAGATGAAATGCTGTATTTAGAGGCTTCTCCCGAGAACCTGGAAGTGAAGGAAGAGCAGCCTGAGGTGCTGCCAGAGGATTCCACACCCTCTCCCAGCTCGGAGATCCAGAAGTGCCCCAAAAATGAGTCAGTCAGAGCCAAGAGCAAGAAGAAGCCGACCCGGTGCGGGACCAGCAACCTCCTGATGGGGAACTGCCGGCGTGGGTACGTGCGGGAATGGTCCCACCCCTGCACGGAGTGCGGGAAGCGCTTCCGCCTCAAGATCAACCTCATCATCCACCAGCGCAGCCACGCCAAGGAGGGGCCCTACGAGTGCCCCGTCTGCGAGATTGGCTTCACCAACAAGCGGCACCTGGACCTGCACCGCGGCATCCACGTCAAGGACAGGGCCTTCGGCGCCAAGGTCTGGGGCAACGTGCACCCGGAGCTGCGCATCCGCCCCCGGAGGGACCTCTGTGGCGGTGCCCACGGGCTGGGCAACGGGATCGGCGCCGGGGGGGCCTGCCTGGCGCAGCCCAAGGAGGAGCAGGACAGAGGGGGCCTGCCCGGCGCCGCCGTGGCGCGGCCGCCCGCTCCCAAGCTGAAGTGCATGCACTGCAAGAAGATGCTCTCGGGCTCCACGTCGCTGCAGCGGCACCTGCGCACCCACCTGCGGGACCGGCCCCACTGCTGCAGCTCCTGCGACAAGTGCTTCACGCGCCGCACGCACCTCCTGCGCCACGAGATGATCCACCAGCGAGCCCTGGCCGTGCTCCGGCAGGCGGGCAACGCCCAGCCCGGCGCCGCCATCGCGCCATCGCGGCAGCACGCGGCGCCGGAGCCGGAGAGGAACATTGCCAAGGGGAACACCAGCCCTGCCGCGACAACAGCGGGTCCAGCTGTGGGGAGCGACACACCTGGAGCGCCCGGGCAAGGGCTCCCTCCTTCCCAACGGCGACGCCAGAGCCACATGGCTGGGAATGAGGGAGGGGACTGAGAAATGACCACGGCACAGCCCCAAACTGTGGGTGGTCCCGGAGAGGAGCTGTGAGTGTTGGGTTTGCCCAGGGTGGGCACCGGGTTGGGAACCTGCTGCGTTTTAGGAGCTTCCCAGAGCTGTAGAAGGAATGGGAAGGTTGGAGACAACCACGGAGAGCAAACTGCAGGAGTCTCCAGCAATGCAAAACGCTTCACCATTCCACTGACTCGTGTCTGTTGGCTGATGCTTGGAATTTTCCCAAGCTGACATGCCAGGGAGATCACCAGGTCAAACAGCAGCTGAGCTTTCTCATTCCTCGACACTGGGCCTGACCCAGGTTCAGGAACACAACTGAAGAGGACAGGGAGAAGGGAACAGAGTGGCAGCATTCCCAAGGAGCCCTTTGCTCCACTGACCAAGCTTCCTGACCAAGACACCAGATGAAGAAAGCATGGCATCTGTGAGACCCCACCACGTCCTGGCCATGCTTGTCACACCCCATCCCAGGGAGAAGGACATCCACCAACCTCTCCAGTGGGGTTGGAACACGAGCTTTGCACTGCAAGATCCACAGGACAAACCAAGCCCCACTGTTTTTATCTTGCATATTCCAAGGGTCCTGGCCAGTCTGTCAGGGAGTTCACAGGCACCCTTGGAACCACCCTGCATGGATGCAGAGTCATTTTGGGAATACTTGATGGGTCAGCCAGCCAGCCCTGTGCTGCAGCAGCATCCTGAATCCTCACAGACCCACCGTGGTGGCCACCAGCTCCTGCTCCCGCCCTCCCATCCCAACCACAGCTCATCTCCTTGCACCCCAGATCCCACAGTGATGAATCCTCCGGGAAAACAGTTCTGCAGCTACCTCAGCCAGAAGGGAGGGACACCTGCCCAAAGGCAGCCAGGGTAAGCCAGGCCTGGCACCGCTCCAGCCTCCCCTGGAGCCACCAGAGTCCTGTGTTCATCCCAAGCACTGTGCACAGGGAACATCCCTCCTGATGTCATCACCATGTGGACCCAACAGAGTTGGGACTCTTGAATTTAGTTTTCCAGGGGGTTTTTTGTTTTCCTTGAGTTTTTTTATGTAGTTATTTGACATCCCAAAGTTTCTGTCCCTCTCCAAGCAGTGAGTGCTGGGAAACAGTTGGCTTCTCCCAGCTTTCATTCCTGGTCATTCCCAAGGTGTGATGGTGCTGCTGTGGGAAGCTTTGGGAGCTGTGCCACATCCAGGTGTGATCCTCAGCTGCCTCCCCGTCCCCTGGGAGGGACAGCAGTGTCTGGGAGACAGCTGAGGCCTTATGGATGGCATATGGATTCCCATGGATCTGGCAGGGATCCAGTGGCTGGTTATCCCTGCTGGGGCAGAGATCCCAGTCGATCCCAGGGGATCCCATTGAGCTGGTGGTGCTGGCAGGTGATCCCCCCCAGGCCAGGGATGTGCTGGCCCCTTGGGCCAACAGCCCTGACTGGGCATTTCTGAAGCTGTTTTGACCAGGACCAGCATTTCCTATGACATTCCCAATCCCTTTCTCAGGATGTGGAATTAATAAAGTACTTGTCTCTATGTCTGGCTGCCGTGTGGGGCAGGAGTGGCTGGGGCTGGAGGAACTGGGACCAGCCGGGACAGCTCTGACCAGGACGGGTTTTGGGAGTCACTTCCGGCAGCTCCGTCCCTATGGAGCCCCCAGGGGAGTGGCCCCACAGGAGACCCCAGGCAGGAAGGACGAGGCCTCTGCAGGCAGAAGGATTAGGGACAGGCAGGGGATGGAGCAGTCCTGGCTCCATGGGTAGGGGGGACGTGTCCCTCAGCACTGCCAGGGACTCCCGTGCTGCCCAGATCCTACAGAGGATTTGTGGGGCATTCCTGTGGGGCCACTCTGAATTCCCATTGGGCAGCTCCACATTCCTCTGCCACAAAGGCAACCCCATCCCTCTCTGCAGCCCCCATCCCTCTCCCATGTGGGGTGACCCCTGAGCCCACCCCCTGGAGCACAACAGGACACCAAGTCAGCCCAGTCTTTTATCAGAGTCTCTTCCCAGCGTGTCCACTGATCCCAGCTGTGGCACAGCCCCCACAGCTGTATCCAGGCCACTGACCACCACAAGCCACTGACCATCCCAAGGACACTGACCACTCCCAGACCACCTCCCTCCACGCTGGCAGTGTTCAAACAACCCTGAATTCCGCCATTCCCCAGGATGGACAAAGCTGCTCCTCTGCTGAATCCACAGCAGCGCTGCCTGGTCAGCTCCAGCCACTGACCCTCCTCTGCTGCCTCATGACCAGTCCCTGGGCCTTTCTCTGCCCACGCAGCACATCCTCCTCCTCCTCCTCCTCCTGGAGACCCAGGCGGTGCCACAAGTCCCACAGTGATGTGACACCAGTTCCCTTCCCTTCTCCAGCCTCCTGGCTACCGATTGTCCTGGCCCAAAGCCTCGCAGGGCTCCAGGTCCCTCTCGTGTCCTGGGAAGCTGCCAGCCGGCGGGCTGGCCACGGCGTGGACCTTCTGGTGGTGGTTCAGCGACTGGCGGTGCCGGAAGCTCTTGGTGCAGCCGTGGCACTGGAAGGGCCGTTGCTGGGTGTGCCGGCGCTGGTGCTCCTCCAGCGACACTTTCTGGGGGAAGCTCTCGGCGCACTCGATGCAGCGGTAGAGCCGCTCGCCGGCCGCGCTGGCCCTCGCTGCCCGGCCCGGCCACGCGCCCCGGAGCGGCCCGTGGATGCGCTGGTGCTTCTGGAGGTGGTGCTTCTGCACGAAGCCCTTCCCGCAGGAGGGGCAGCGGTACGGCCGCTCCCCGGTGTGGATGCGGTAGTGCTTGTTGAGGTTGGACTTCTCGTTGAAGCTCTTGCCGCAGGCGGGGCACTGGAAGGGCCTCTCGCCCGTGTGCAGGCGCTGGTGCCGCAGCAGCGCCGCGTGGTGCGCCAGGCTCTTCCCGCACGACGAGCAGATGAAGGAGCCGTTGTTCTTCCTCTGCTGCCGCGCCAGGAGGTTGCGGGTCAGCCGGACGCTCTTCCAGCCCGGCGGGAGCGCCCTGGGATCGTCCCCGGCGGCGATGGCATCGTGCTGCTCCCAGCCGGGCTGCGGCGATGCCCCCTCGGCGCCGGGGTCCTCTCCCAGGGGCATTCCCTGGGGAAGGGCGAAGGGCTGCTCCGTCCCCGCGCCCAGCGCCTGCTCCGTGGGGAAGGGCAGCCCCGGCGCAGGGTGAGCCTCCACCGGCACCACCACCGGCTTGAATTCCCCCAGCGAGAACTCCCCCAGTCCCGCTCCGGCCACCTTCAGCCCGGCCATGCCGTGGCTGTCCCAGGGGACCGGCTGCTCCTGGCTCAGGGGCACCTCCTCGTCCAGCCTCTCCGTGGGGACCATGGGCAGGGCCAGCAGCTCAGCCCCGTCCTCCTGCGGCTGCTGCTCCTCCGTCTTGATCACGACCATCTCACCTGCAGAGACACAGCAGCTCGTTCCCAGGAAGGGACGTTCTCCCATGCCCACAGCTCCAGAGTGGGAGCAGGAGAGGAGCTTCCCCAGCACACGTTGGTGAGAGGAACCAGCAAAGAACAAAACGGAGGTTTTACTGGGAAGAAGACAAAAGGTGGAGGAGGATTGTCTGGGCAGCTTGTTGGACCTCAGAGACGTGGAATCATGGAATCACTGAGGCTGGAAAAGCCCTCTGAGATCATCAAATCAATCATTAACTAAGCACTGCCAAGGCCACCAATAACCCATGTCCCCAAGTGCCACATCCACATGTGTTTAAATCTGCCCAGGAATGGCAACTTCACCACTGCCCTGGACATGCTGGACTGACAACACAATCCTCACAAAGAAACCAAACCAGAGGGAAGGTGAAGGCAAAGCTGAGCTGCAGAGTCCTCTGTCCTGGAAGGAACTCTGTCAGGATTGGCAGAGTTTAGGTGGGCAATCCAGGGAAAAGGATGAAAGCAAAACCTCCCCAGAGCATCCACCCACAGGCACCCAGTCCCAGAGCTGCCCTCCCTGAGCTCTGCTTCCCATTTTCCATCCTGATGGACCCTGCCCAGCCCAGATAGGTCCTTGGTGCCCACCCCCAGCCCCCACTGCTGTCACTCACTGTCACCGAGCTGTCCTGGCACTGCTCCCTTCTCTGGCAGCACAGGGATCCCAGGATCCTCCCTGTCCTCATCCAGGGGCAGCAACGTGGCTTTGGAACCACCATCCCCGGGCCCTGGGAAGGAGGGAGTGATGGGATGCACTGCTGGCAGTGGGGACCAGCCAATGGGGGTCCTGACTCCCAGGATGATCCAATCCCACAGGCCAGAGCCAGTCAAACCATGTGATTTCCCAGGAAGTATCTGCTGGATGCTCAACCTCTAAAATTTGAGCCCCAAAATTAATCAGTGCTAAAATTTAGGGCTCTCTGCAGCAAATCCCTGCATGGTGGTCCATGTATGGCCCATACCCCAGAAAAAGGTGGTGCAGGAACCCCAGCTGTGGGACACGTCCCCTGGAATCCCCCCACATTCCCATGGGAAGGGCTCAGGAGGTGGATCAGCCCAGGGATGATGCTGCCTCTGATGTGACCTGACTGATCCTCACCAAGAGGGACCGTGGCCTCGTAACTCCCCTTCAGGGCGATGCCGTGGAGCTCCCGGCTGTCCACGGTGCCCCATTCCTGCTCGGGCAGACCGGCCGCCTCCGCCTCACCCTCGCCCGTCGCCGGCACCTGGAAACACAGGAGGCTCCACCAGGATCCCACCCTGCTCCCCGTCCGGGCCCCACCGCTGCTCCAGGAGAGCCCTGACGGGTCCAGAGCTCCCACAGACGGAGATGTGTCCTCAGGGACGTTCCCAGATATACCAGGGAGGCTCAGGTGTTCCCCCTGGACTCATCCTCATCCCTGTTCCCCAGAGCTTGTCCCTGTCACCGTGGGTCTGTCCCTGTTCCCTGGGTCCCATCCTTGTCACCATTCCTTAAGTCCCATCCCTGTCCCCGTTCCCTTATGCTGGTCCCCATTCTCCTGGTCCCTGTTCCCTGGGACAGGTCCCCATTCCCCGAGTCCCATCCCTGTCCCCAGGTCCCTGTCGCCATTCCCTGGTACAGGTCCCCATTCCCCGAGTCCCATCCCTGTTCCCAGGTCCCTGTCGCCGTTTCCTGGGACACGTCCCCGTTTCCCGGATCCCATCCCTGTTCCCAGGTCCCTGTCGCCATTCCCTGGGACAGGTCCCCATTTGCCGAGTCCCATCCCTGTCCCCAGGTCCCTGTCGCCGTTTCCTGGGACAGGTCCCCATTCCCCGGGTCCCATCCCTGTTCCCAGGACCCTGTCGCCGTTTCCTGGGACACGTCCCCGTTTCCCGGATCCCATCCCTGTCCCCGTGGGCCCGTCCCTCTCACCGCGCGCGGCCGTCCCGGTTCCCCAGGCCCCTTCCCGTGTCGGTCACCTGTGTCCGCTCCGGGCCGGGCCCCGTGCCGGTGTCGGTGTTGGTGGCGATGCGGATGCCGGTGCCGGTGCCAGTCCCGATACCGATGTCGGTGCCGGTGTCGGCGCGGGCCCGGCCGGCCCCGCAGCGGCAGCGGCGGAGCTGGCGCTGGAGGCGGCGGAGGCGGCGGGAGTTGTCTCGGAGCAGCGCGGCCAGCCGGGCCCCGCCGGCCCGCACCGCCCGCTCCAGCCCCGCCACGCGCTGCTCCAGCCGCTCCAGCTGCTCCAGCCGCTCCGCCGCCCCCGAGCCCTGCCCGGCCTCGGCCGCCCACTCGGGGTCGCGCTGCGGGGGCAGAGGGCGGTGCGAGCCGGGCTGGCCGCGGCCCCGGCCGGGTGCGGGAGTGCGGGAGGGCCCCGCAGCGCTCGGGGGCTCCGCCGGTAC
>JAWWEV010000083.1:752753-767250 GCA_035583235.1 Hafferia zeledoni | reverse complement strand
GGGATGCACTACTGAGAGGTGGGATGCACTGCTGAGCTGTGGGATGCATTACTGAGCTGTGGGATGCATTACTGAGCCGTGGGATGCATTACTGAGAGGTGGGATGCATTACTGAGAGGTGGGATGCACTGCTGAGCTGTGGGATGCATTACTGAGCTGTGGGATGCATTGCTGAGCTGTGGGATGCACTGCTGAGCTGTGGGATGCATTACTGAGCTGTGGGATGCACTGCTGAGCTGTGGGATGCATTGGGAATTGGCAGGTTCCAGAGGGCTGGGATCACTGGCACAGGCACTGGTCGGGGGACTGTTCCCTGCTGGTTGCTCTGATTTGTTCATCAGTGGTTTGGTTGAAGGGGTTGATGAGGATAAAAAGCTGGGAGGAGCAGCTCGTGCAGCTCAGGGGGTTGTGCAGCCCTTCAGGGGGACCACAACACCTTAGAGGGATGGGCTGAGAGGAAACTTCTGGAATTCAACAAGGGCAAGTGCAGGTCTTGCACCTGGTGAGAACCCTGAGCACCAGCACAGGCTGGGGGTGACCTGCTGGAGAAGGACCTGGGGACCAAGAGGCCAGTGGGATCCGGGGGGGCATTGGGAAGAGCATTCCCGTGGGTCAGGGAGGGGATCCTGCCCCTCTGCTCGGCCCTGTGAGGCACATCTGGGTGCTGTGTCCAGCTCTGGGCTCCTCAGGACAAGACATGGAGCTCCTGGAAGATGATTCTCCCATGGAGATGCTGAAGGGATGGAGCGTCTCTGTGGGCAGGACAGGCTGAGGGAGCTGGGGCTGTTCAGCCTCCAGAGCAGACCCTGAGAGGGACCTCCCTGTAGGAATAATAAGAGATTTTTGAGTTAAGAAAAAGGGTTTTTAGAATAACAGACAGAGTTTTGAGGCCTCCTAACAGGTGCAAGTTAATTCTGTGGGAAAGGGGCCAACAGTTAGCAAAACAAGATAAGAAGGTTTCAAGTCAGTCTATTCATAGGAAAGGAATTTCAAGAGATAACTTTTCTCATAGCAAAAATGAACATCTGCTAAATGTGTCATCCAATTAAAGCTGCGATGAGTTTAATGGACACTGTGGTTTCAACCTATGGGATGCAGCGATGGGTGGGAAGAAGGTTAGGATATATTCTCTAATTAGAAGTTAGTTGAGGCTTTTTACCTGTCTTTTGTGTCTCCATGGAGTTCTTGAATAAAACTGTCTTTGAGGGTGACACCTGTGAGCTGTGGCCTAATTAATCCTCTCTCGTCTCCAAATTTTCTACGAACTCACGAAGATTTTTAACAGGTGTTTCTTTTACACCTCCCCATGGCTGGCAGTGCCCGCAGGGAGAGGGCAGGGATGGACCAGGCTCTGCTCGGGGGGTTCAGCAATGGCACAAGAGGAACGGGCAGGAACTGATGGCCAGGAAGGTCCACCTGGACAGGAGGCAGAAGAACTTGTTCCTGTGCAGTGACCCAGCCCTGCCCAGGCTGCCCAGAGAGGGGGTGGAGTCTCCTCACTGGGGATATCCCAGACCCATCTGGACACAATCCATGTGCTCTGGGATGGCCCTGCTGGAGCAGGGAGGTGGCACCAGATGGGACACGGTGGGCCCTTCCAGCCTGGCCCAGTGTGGGATTCTGGGATTCTGTGACCCGCGGGGAAGCGCCGCTTCAGGGACACCTCGGGGGGCTCCCTGCCATTCCGATCGGCCCCTTCGCAGGGACTGACACCTGCCCATCCCCGCAGGGGCCGCCAGCCGGCGGGGCCGCTGTGTCGCGGAGGAAGAGGAGGAGGAAGCGGAGAAGGAAGAGGAGGAGGAAGCGGAAGGGGCGCTTCTTGGCAGCAAGAAAGGAGCGCGGCGTGGGACAGCTGGAGCAGCGACGGGGAGCGACGGTGGGCACCGGGTCCGGGTGGGAGTGAAGGGGAATGCCGCACCAGGGTGGGCACCGGGGCCGGGTTGGAGGGACGGTAAGGACCGCACCGGGGTGGGCACGGGGTCCGGGTGGAAGGGACGGGAAGGAACACACCGGGGTGAGCACCGGGTCCGGGTGGGCACCGGGTCCGGGTGGGAGGGACGGGAAGGACCGCACCGAGGTGGGCACCGGGGTCGGGTGGGAGGGCTGGGACGGATCGCCCCGGAGCGGCACCGGGTCGGGGTGGGAGGGACGGGAAGGATCGCACCGGGGTGGGCACCGGGTCCCGGTGGGAGGGACGGGAAGGACCACACCGGAGCAGCCCCGGCGTGCGGCGGCCGAGCCGCGGCTGTCCTGACCCGCTCCGTCCTGCCCTCAGCTCCGCAGCCGCAGCCTCTCCCTGGGCTCCGAGTCTCCCGGTGCGGGGATGGAGCTGTTGGACGGCGGCACCATCTCGCTGTGGACCGTGGTGGGGGCCGTGCAGGCGCTGGAGCGCAGCGTGGCCGCACACGCGTCCCGCCTGCTCAGCCTGGAGCACCGCGCCGGCAGCACCGAGAAGAAGCACCTGGAGTGCGAGAAAGTAATGGGAGAGTTTGGGAACCAGCTGGAGAGCAAGTGGACAGCGCTGGGCAACCTCGTGCAGGAGTATGGGCAGCTCCAGCGGCGCCTGGAGAACATGGAGAACCTGCTGAAGAACAGGAACTTCGGGATCCTGCGGCTGCCCCCGGGGGCCAAAGGGGAAGTGCCCAAGGTACCAGAGGGGTCTTTGAGCGGTCTGGGGGGACACACGTTGTGGGGAGACTGCTCTGCTCCTCACATCCACCTGGCAGCCTTTCCCCATGGAAGTCAGTCCATGGATCCTGCCGGGATGCAGAGGCACCAAGCAGGGAGCAATCGCTCCTGTGTGTTGTTGTATTCAGCTGGTTTTCCCTCCAAAAGCACGGGCTGACATGTTTGCACCAAAACCAGGAGGTTCTTCCCTGTTCTGAGGTCCCCAATGGGATCAGGCTCCGCACAGGGGGGAGTAAGAATATTGTGGAACTCACAGCTCCAGGACTAGCAAGGAGCTATTACTTTCTGTGGCTGGAAGATGCCCCAAGGAAGGAATTTTCTTTCCCTAATGCCTGGTGGTGGGGATAAATAGGAAGGAGGATTCTCCGTGTTCTGGGCATGGTGCCAAGCATGTGGCTTTTGGGATTGCAGGCCCCGACCCAGGTGCTGGAAAGTGACACCACCGGCTTTTCCACTCAGGAGTGGGAGAACCTGGAGGAGTGGCAGAGGGAGCTGTGCAGGAAGGTGCTGGCAGGGAAGAGCCAGGCCCCGGTCCTGCTGGGTGAGTGTCGCTGTTCCCGTCAGTTATTGGTGCTTCCAGACTGGCTCTGGTTTGGGGAGGCTTCCCCACAGCTGGGAAGCAGATTTGTGGGAGCACAGAGAGGCCCATGGGTGTCACATCGTGTCCTGTTGGTCACCTCTGTGCCCAGTGCCAGCACAGGCCCCTTCCCTTGGCCCACGGGGTCTTTCCCTGCTGAGTGGGGTTGGCTGGTGGGCTGGAAGCTGCTGTCTCATGGTGAGCCATGCAGAGGGCTCTCTGTGCTCTGTTCCTCCCTGTGGATGCAGCACAGAAACATTCCTGTCTCTGTTCCTTGTCAGATGATGCCATGTCTGAACCTGCCCTGCTGTCCCGGCTCCAGGGAGGAGAAGTGCCCTGCAGTGAGGACGAGGCGGCTTCTAGAGACATCCCAGAAGACCCAGATTCAGGCAAGAGATTAATTAAAGCTTTAATCCTGGGGTGAGGATCGTGTGGTGCTGTTACCAGGAGTGGTCCTGGTTTGCTCAGAGGGAACTTCTTGGATCTCAGGAAAAGCAGGGGAAGTAACAGAGGGTGATAAGAAATATAACAGGTCTGATTTTTAGGATCAGAGATCAGGAAGGAATTCCTGGTGTGAGGATGGGCAGGCCCTGGCACAGGGTGCCCAGAAAAGCTGTGGCTGCCCCATCTGTGGGAGTGTCCAAGGCCAGGCTGGACAGGGCTTGGAGCAACCTGGGCTGTGGAAGGTGTCCCTGCCCATGGCAGGGGGGTGGGACTGGATGAGCTTTAAGGTCCCTTCCAAGCAGAACCATTCTGTGATCTGATTCCATGATTTTTGTCACAGCAGAAGCTCTGAAACTGCTTGAACTCGATGTGAGCAGCTGGGACTGCAGAGAAGAGCAGGAAAGCCAAGAGGTGACACCAGAGCTGGCTGAACCTGGACATGGTGAGTGTTGGGAAAGGGCCTGGTCTCCAGGGCACGGGAGACCCTCCAGAAGTGGAGAGTATGGAGGGAACCACTTCCCTCCCAGAGCACCCAGAAATGGGAGATGTTGCTGAGGTCATAATGTGGCAGCAGGGTGGGTGGGTGGGCACAGCAAAGGAGTCAAGTGGTGCTGTAATAACCAGTAAAGGAGTTTGTTCTTTCCCAGTAAAGAAGTTTCCTGTTCCCCTCAGCAGACTGCAGCATTCCAGAGCCGAGGTGTGCGGTCACAGTGAAGCAGGAGGAGCAGGAGCAGGAACAGGAGGAGGAGGAGGAGCTGTGTGTGGAGGAGAAGGGAGCCATGGAGGGTGTGGAGCTCTGTGAGCGCAGTGTGGGTGAGTTCCGAGCGATCCCACAGCGTGTTGTGCTGCTGGAGGTGTGGAGAGTCCTTGACATTCCTGCTGTGGGACAGTGTGTGCCGAGCTGTGTGGGCTGAGGAGGGGCAGGCAGGGCAGGGGGCAGAGAGCAGGAGCCACACTGAGCTGGGAGGTGGGCAGGAAGCACACGGAGAGTTTGCTGTTGGGAAGGTTACAGTGCTGGGTGGACGAGGTGCTGTGGGACAGGAGATGGACATCTGTGAAATGAATCCAGTGGAACACAAGGATTCATTAGGAGGGAAGTGGACAACAGTTGATTCTCAAAGTCTTCTCCATAGATGATGTTATGCCAGAGTGTCTGGGAGCTGGATGAAGTTCTGCTCACTCAGTCTGGACAGGAATGTGGCGGTCAGGGATGTGGTCCAGAGTGGGGAGGGGGAGAACTGCTGTATTGGGAGAGACAGAATGCAGCCTGGGAAAGGGGTGGCAGGGAGGGGGACACAGCACAGGGCTGTGTCTGGTGAGCAGCACTCAGCAGGAGCTGAAGGAATCCAGCAATGAGCCTTTAGCCAAGTGGGACAAACTCGGCTATGGCAGAGTCATGGAATGGTTTGGGCTGGAAGGGACCTTAAGGATCATCCAGTTCTACCCCCCTGCCACAGTCAGGGACACCTCCCACTATACCAGATTGCTCCAACCTGGCCTGGGACACTCCCAGGGATGGGGCAGCCACAGCTGCTCTGCCCAACCTGTGCCAGGGCCTGCCCACCCTCACAGGGAAGGATTTGTGTTGGACGTGTGTGAGCCCAGAAGGCTCCACTCCCTCGTGGCTCCTGTCTTGTGTCCTCCAGAGCACATCTGCTCTTCTCCCGGGATTTCTCCTGTTTGGTGGCTGCAGCCTCAGAGGAGGAAGCTGTGCTCCACAGCAGTGCCCCCATAGCTGCTTAGGGAAGTCACCAGTGAGCTGGACTATTAACATGGAAACCAACCTCCAGTCACAGTCCCCTTTGGCAGATCTTACCCAGGAGCAAAGGGGTTTAGAACTATCCCAAAAAGTGGGACTGATTTGCTGCTTTAGTACAGGAAGAAGGAAAATTACACTCCGTGTTTTTTGGCCCAGTCAGAACTCGGTTCATTTTATGGCTTAATTTTTTTTTAATGTTTTTAGTCCATGAATTTCAGGATAATGTAGAGGCAAAGGCTTTAGCCTGCCAGAGGGCAGGGTGGGAAGGAATTGTTGGCTGGGAGGGTGGGCAGGGACTGGAATGGATTTCCCAGAGCAGCTGTGGCTGCCCCATCCCTGGGAGTGTCCAAGGCCAGGTTGGAGCAGCCTGGGACAGTGGGAGGTGTCCCTGCCTGTTGCAGGAAGTGGAACTGGATGGGCTTTGAGGTCCCTCCAACCCAAATCATTCTGGGATTCTATAAGAGCAGGATGTATTCTGGGATAAAGGTGCAAATCTGTGGCTGCATGAAGCAGTGGAGGAACACTCAAAATTCCTTTGTGACCAGAACATCCTGAATCTACTTGGGATCACTCCAGCATTGCTCCTGGATTATTCTACAAACAACCAGAGGTGCCTTTTCTGGGTTGTTTCTGTAGTTTGTGTATCATCACTCCTTGAGGCTGCCTTTGATGCTACAGATGATGTACAGTGTGTCACTGTTTCCCTATTCCAGCCCATCTCTCCTAAATTTCAGAGGCAAATATGTGTATTTATACCAAATCTGGGAGCTATTTTGAGATTTGTGTTGTTTGAATTGCAAAAACTGAACCCCGATTTCAGACAGAATGTCAAGTGCCACAGAAATGTGCTGCCTTTCCCAGACTGAGAGGAAGGAGAGAAATGGTCCCTGTGCACAGATGGAGTGATGTTGAGGTTGGAAAAGGCCTTGGAGACCACTGAGTTCAACCATCCCCAGCACTGCCAAGGCCACCACTGACCATGTCCCCAAGTGCCACATCCACAGGGCTTTTAAATCCCCCCAGGGATGGGGATCCACCCCTGCCCTGGGCAGCTGTGCCAGGGCTGGGCAGCCCTTTCTGGGAAGGAATTTCCCCACTATCCCCCCTGCCCTGGCCCAGCCTGAGGCCGTGCCCTCTGCTCCTGTCCCTGTGTCCTGTCCCTGTTCCCTCTGCTCCTGTCCCTGTTCCCTCTGCTCCTGTCCCTGTTCCCTGTCCCTGTTCCCTGTCCCTGTTCCCTCTGCTCCTGTCCCTGTTCCTGTCCCTGTTCCCTGTCCCTGTCCCCAACCCCGCCCCAGCTCCCCCCTCCTGGCAGGGATTGCAGAGCCAGAAGGTCCCCCCTGAGCCTCCTTTTCTCCAGCTGAGCCCCCCCAGCTCCCTCAGCCCCTCCTGCTGCTCCAGCCCCTTCCCAGCTCCATTCCCTGCCCTGGGCACCTCCAGCCCCTCAGTGTCTTTCTTGTCATGTGGGGGCCCAAAACTACCCCCAGGGTTTGAGGTGGGGCCTCAGCAGTGCCAAAAGAGCAGCAGCTACAGGGCAAGGCCAGTGACCACGTGGTGATGTGGAGGAAGGTTTTTTGGGAACATGAGGCCTCCCACACCCACCCTGAGATGCATCGTGGAGTCTCCACATATTCCATGAACAAGCACTGAGTTTTTCTGACTCTTGGGCAGTAGTTTTTGGCTTTTTGTTGACCTTCCATTATGGCTGGGGCTGGAGGAGGACAACAGCCACCACTGCAAAGCCAGATATCCAGTCTGAAATACTCTCCATCAAAGGTGGCAAAATCATGGACAGGAAAAGAGGGACAACCACAAACTCATCCAGGACAGCAACATCTTTTGGATTCTCAACTGTTTTTCTTAAAAGCAGTCAAGCTTTTGTTTGCTCACTTTACAAGTACTTGTTGGAGCATCTCCATGGATTTATTGCCATGTCAGTTCAGGGGTTTGTGTGTAAAAGCCTCTCTGTGTGTCTTGTGTGTAGAGGTGGGAATTTACATCCCAAGGAATGCTGTTACTGCAGCATTTCACGCTGAGTGTCCTGCATCCAGCTCCTCACCTAAGGATTGAACACAAGGCAAGAGGGATCCATGTAAGCACAGAGAAGCCTGACTGTCCTCTGGCAGCCTGGCTGTCCCCACAGCTCTGTCCCTCTCCAAGGGGACCAGAACCATCCCACAATAAATGTCACCTGATGCCATGAGAGACCTCAACAAAGCAGGACTCTGAGCCAAGTTAGTGTGGGATAAGATAAAAAGTGAAAGAAATCCTTTAATATCAGGCCTAGGGCCCACAGGAGTACATATTGATGCACTCCTGTGAACACTGATTTCCATGGGTTTATAATAATGTCCACCCAATCCTCAGTTTACACATCCCTCAGTCCAGCCCCATCCTGCCCCTGGTCACACCTCCTTAGGAGTTGAGTCTGGGGTCAGTGGGACCCTCTGTTCTTCATTTTTGTCTTCCTCAGCACACACAGGGCTCTTGGAGGTTTTCCAGTGTTCTCAGACCCAAGGTTGTTGGCTTATGTTTATGTCTTGTTCTGCAGGCCTTTTGATACTCTTCAGCCTTCTGCCTTGAAAAGAAGTCTAAACAGCTAAAAGAATTGGAGCTACTGATATGTGGTAGGGGTTGGGATACATAAACAATGAACTCAAGCTGCCAGAAATATTAACACACTACACTTGCTTTTTTACTACAGTTACAAGTACTTCTAAAATCTGTAAAAATGAAAAAAAAAAATCAAAAACCCTCATAGGCATCACACCTCACACTGTTCCCAGTTCTGAAGCCGATTGGTGTCCCTTCCTGGGATGGACCTGACACAGCTCAGCACCGTCCTGAGACCCACCTGGGGAAGGGGCACATCAGCCAGGCAGGTGATGTCAGTGGCCAAAGTGGTGACTGTAGGATTGGAATGAGCTGCTCTGGAGGTGTGTGTGGAGCTGGGGGCAAGGAGGGCAGGTTCCCCCTCAGCAAGGTGGTGGGGCAGGGCTGAGGAGATCCCAAGTCTCCATGGCTCTGAGAGGAGACCTCACAGCCCTGAGGGGATCCCGATTCCCCATGACTGTGAGAGGACTCTGTTCCCAGGGCCTAAAGGGATCCTGCACCCTCATGGCCCTGAGGGGGCACAAAATCCCCACAGCTCTGAGGGGATCCTGTTCCCTCATTGCCTTGAGTGGATCCTGTTCCCTCATGGCTCTGTTCCCTCATGGCTCTGTTCCCTCATGGCTCTGAGAGGACCCTGATCTCTCGCTGCTCTGAGTGGACCCCATTCCTTCATGGCTCTGAGGGCGCTCTGTTCCCTCATGGCTCTGTTCCCTCATGGCTCTGGGGGGACACAAAATCCCCACAGCTCTGAGGGGACCCTGCACCCTCATGGATCTGAGGGGATCCTGCACCCTCATGGCTCTGGGTGGACCCCATTCCCTCATGGTTTTTAATAAGAGGATCCTGTGCGCCTCGGGGTTCTGAGGGGACTCCCAGTCGCTCACAGCTCTGAGTGGATCCCGACCCCTCACGGCCCTGAGGGGACCCGACCCCTCCTGTTTCCAAGGGGACCCGACCCCTCTCCCGCCGCCCCCCGGTCCCTCAGGCCCTCCCGCCGGGGGGCGCTGTGGGGCGGGGCGGGCCGGCAGGGGGCGCTGTCCGTGCCCAGTGCTGGGTGTCGGTGTCGGTGTCGGTGTCATTGCCCGGTGCCGGTTCCCGGTGCTGGCGTCGGTTCCCGGTGTCGGTGTCGGTGTCACTGCCCGGTGCTGGTTCCCAGTGTCGGTGCCTGGTGCCGGTGCCCGGTGCTGGTGTCGGTGCCCGGTGTTGGTGTCATTGCCCGGTGCTCGGTGCCGGTGTCTTTGCCAGGTGCCAGTTCCCAGTGTCGGTGCCCGGTGCCGGTGTCGGTGTCATTGTCCGGTGCTGGTTCCCAGTGTCGGTTCCCGGTGCCGGTGTCATTGCTTAGTGTCGGTGCCCGCTGTCGGTGTCACTGCCCGGTGCTGGTTCCCGGTGCCACTGCCCGCCGTCGGTATCACTTCCCGGTACCGGTGCCCACTGTCACTGCCCGGTGCCCGCTGTCGGTGTCACTTCCCGCTGTCGCTGCCCGCTGTGGGTGCCCGGTGTGCCCGGCCGCAGGCGGGGCGGTCGATGGCGGGTGCCCGCTGTCAGTGTCACTGCCCGGTGCCCGCTGTCGGTGCCCGGCGTGCCCGGTGTGCCCGGCCGCAGGCGGGGCGGTCGATGGCGGGTGCCCGCTGGGTGTCGGTGCGGCTGAAGCGGCTGGAGGTGCGCGTGGCACGGGCGGTGCGGGCGGTGCGGGCCGCGCTGGGGCTCGGCGGCCGCCTCGGTGCGCTGGAGCGGCGGGTGCGGGCCGGGACCGGGCCGGGGCAGCGGCAGGAGGAGGGCACGGTGTGGGTGCAGCTCGGCCAGCGCGAGTGGCGGGCGCTGCTCCGCTGGCGCCGGGCCCTGCTCGGCCGCTCCCCGCACGGGCACTGCGGGACCCCGCAGAGACCCCCGGCCGTTCCGCACCCGCAGCGCCCCGCAGGGCCGGCCGGGCACCGGGATGGGCATCCCGCAGAGAGCGGCGGCGGTGAGTGCGGGGAGGGATGGGGGGCCGGGCATCGCCGGGATCGGGGTACCCGCGGGGCTGGGGGGCGCTCAGCATGGAGGGCTGGGGGCTGTTCTGGGACCCTCAGGACAGACATTGAACGTGTCCGGGGAAAGGAATGGAGCTGGGAAGGGGCTGGAGCAGCAGGAGGGGCTGAGGGAGCTGGGGGGCTCAGCTGGAGAAAAGGAGGCTCAGGGGGGACCTTCTGGCTCTGCAATCCCTGCCAGGAGGGGGAGCCGGGGCAGAGGGTCAGGAACAGGGACAGGGACAGGAGCAGAGAGAGCAGGGACGGGAGCAGAGGGGACAGGGACAGGAGCAGAGAGAACGGTCTCAGTCTGGGCCAGAGGAGGTTTGAGTTGGATATTGGGGAAATTCCCTTCTGTCCAGCCCTGGCACAGCTGCCCTCCCAATCCCTGGAAAGATTTCAAAGCCCTGTGGATGTGGCACTTGGGTTTATGGTCAGTGGTGGCCTTGGCAGTGCTAAGGGATGGTTGGTCTTGATGGCCTCCAAAGGCTTTTCCAACCTCAACAATTCCATGGTTGTATGACCAGCCTGTCTCCAAGGTGCTGGCTGTGCTGAGGCTGATCTTCCAAACATCCCCCAGCCCTCCCAGGACGCTCCCTCACACCCTGCTTTGCCCTCTCCTGGTTGCTGAGCTGCACCCCTTGGACTGGGGACTGGGCTGGGTCTGCACTGCCTGGCACAGCAGGATGGAGTTTGGTTTTCCAGTCTGAAGGCTGGCCAGCCACAGGATTTTCATTCCATTGTGCACCAACATGCACAGAGTAGTTGGTTTTAAACACGTGTGAAGTGTTTCCCCAGCTCATTGATCAGGTTATGGAAGTGTCCAAGGCCAGCTTGGATGGGCAACTTTGTCTAGTGGAAAGTGTCCCTGCTCATGGCAAGGGGTGGATTTAAATGAGCTCTAAGGTCCCTCCCAACCCAAACCATTCTGGGATTCTGTAAAGGTGCATTGGCCCTTCTGCTTTTCCTTATTATTTCCAGTCTTTTGTTTTTTCAATAAGTTTCATGACTTGCACTCATGAGAGGAGTGTTCTTAGAGAATTTCTCTGATGGGATAGGAGGGGGATGTGCTTCTCTGAGAAGGACTGAAAAGGAAACAACAGAACTCTGGTGGTGCCAAGAGAGAACTAAACTCAAGAACCAGAATTCCAGTGGCTCTTTCCTCTCCTGGGGCCGTGAAGAACATGTTTTCACTTGCATGATGACTTTGTGTGTTTCTGAGGCTCAAATATCTGCTGAGGGTTTTGTAACCAACATTTTGGGTCTGTTCAAGACACCTTGGTCAGTGGGAACTGGAGCTGGAGTGAGGTGTTCTCTGGAATGTGAGCTACAACAGGGCAGCTCTGCCTGGGGTGGGCTGAGAATTGGAATTAATCAGGTGTGGAATTAAAATAACAGTGGTTCCCATTAACAGACGACTGCATAATCCAGATTAAGCAAGAGCAAGAGCTGTGCACTGCAGAGCAGGAGGAGCAGGAGGCTGGAGAAGCTCCTGGAGAGCCCTGCCCAGGTGAGTAACTGCACACCTGGGAGGGAAAACCAAGCAGAGGGATTCAATTCTAAATTGTGGTTTGGTTTTTTTTCCCTACCTCTTTTCATATATTCCAAATCTCTTAGAAATTTTGAGCAGACTTGCCAACAGTTCCAACAGGAGAGGGCTGGAGTTGGTTCCTTCCCTTCTCACAGCTGTTTTGGAATTTGCAGAGTTTGTGGCTGGTGTTTATCCAAGTTGGAGATGTTTCATTCTCTTAAATTCCTTACTTTGCTTCCCTCAACTTCATAAATCTAAACTGGTTAAATATTTAGCCCAAATTAGTCACTTTTGGGGGGCAGCTTGGGATTTATGCTTTGAAAACAATTGTTACAAACTTACAATTACTGCAAAACAAGACAACTTCTAACTCACAGTCAGTGCAAACAATCCATTTTTTGCAAGGTGCGTTGTGGTTTTGCTGTGTAGTCGTCACCACACAAGCCATTTTGTGAATGCAAGTGATTTCAACGAGCAAAGAAGTTTCAGCTTTCTTATGCAAATTTTTAAGGTTACTCTCAAAACTCTACCAGGCCTTGGTAGAGTCTGCTGAGAGAAGCCTCAATTCTCAGTCACTTGACATTTCTGGGACTTCTGTAAACAAATGTTAATGTGCAAAAAGGCTTCGCAGAACACTGCAGATAAGGAGAACAGGTGCTGATGCTTCCATGCTCTCTGGTCAATGCTCTGCAGCTGGGGACAAGTGTCTCACCCTGCAGCTTTGATGGGCAGTTTGGCAGCGAGCTCAAACTGCTCAAGCCGCTCTTGTTATTCAGAATCACTGATTGTTTGAACTTTCAAAACCATTGTGCTTTTTTAGGGTTTGTTTTTGACTTGGAGGTAGGGCTAACAGCTCGCTAACTTGGAACTGATCGTTCCCATTAGACAACCAATCCAACAATTCTTTTGGCAATGGCCAGTAAGCAAATTGTGGTCATAGTGAAGGCTAAAACCTCTTCTTCTGGGGAAGCATTTTGAAAACTGCTTGAGCTCAGGGAAGGAGTTTTTTCCTTCAAAGAAGAAATGCCAGTGGTTTGTTTTTTAAGATTATCATTTACCATTTGTATTTTGGCATGGGCTCTTTCTGAGTGTGTAGCTAATTTTGTATTGCACATTCCCTCAAAGTCATTGCAGGTGTAACCATGAGGTTCCAGTAGGTAATTTAGGACTTTTCTATTTTGTGATATTACCTGTTGCATCTCATTCACACGTGCAAAAAATTCATTGAGGATTTTGACAATGGTTGCCAATTGTTCCATTACTCCATAATTTAGCATCTGAATTAATTGTACACCTACTGGAGCAAACACTGACACCAGCAATTTTCTTGCATTCCAATGTTCTAATGTGTTATTATCTCTTGACCACCAAACATGATTTGTCATGGACTGTGAGAGGCCACCCAGCCCAGGCCCCTGTTCTTTGCTCTCTCACTTGGAACCTCCTTGTTTTACAAATAAACTGCTCTGCTTTGCAGATCTTTTCTCACTCTCTACAAAGGATATCAGTGCTGTCTGTTGGCTCCACTGGAATTGTACGGATTTTTAGGGGTTTCCATCAGGTTTCCTTAAGAAACTGGACTTAGGAGAGCTTGGCTTGGGGGAAAACCAACCCCAAACCCAGAGCAGGTTTCAGCCTTGTGAAATCCTGAGATTATGGAGGTACAATATGCTTGTCCTGGATTTTCTCCTTTAGGAGAGCAAGTGTTTTCTGTTGCTGAGGCATCCAGTCAGACCAGGAAAGGGAAGGAGGTGGATGCCAAGGAGCTGCCAGGCACCGAGGGTGAGGACATTCCAAGAGGCCCTGAGCCAGGTGAGGAGGATTCCCTGGCTAAAACTCCCACTGTGGGAGTAACCTCTCTCCATGTTGTGTCTTCCCTGCTACTTTGTCATCGTTGTGCATTCCCAAATCCTTGTGCTTTCCCTGGTGTGTCTCAGCTGTGCCAATTCTCCCCAAGGAACAGGATTTCAGGGGGACACAACGGCTGTTCCATCGTGGATTAAACGAGAGGAGGAGCCTCGTTGTCCTGCACAGCAGCACCTGGAGACAGAGGAAATCTCTGCACAGCCAAGTGCAGGTCAGCAGTGCATTCCAGCTGGGATTTCTGGGACAGTAAATCTAGTTTAGAGTGTTTTTTTAATACTGTATTAGGTGTCACAACATTGTGGTGTAAGCAGCAAAAAGCTGGGACAAGCCTCCATCTGCTGCTTAATCTTTGGGCACAGAAATTTCGGGTTCTGTCAGCTGAAGAGGCTCCTTCCTCCTTGAGCCAGCCTAAAGCTGTTGAGCTGCTGGTTTGGGCTTGTGTTCAGGCAAGTCCAGAGCTGTGCTCAGGCAGCAAAGATGGAGTTTGTGCTGCTTTACCTGGATAAATCCTGGCTGAGGGCCGGGCCAGAGTGTGATGGGAAGGGAGTGACACCACCAGGGAGTGACATCACATGGTGGCCAGTCCCCAGTGGTGTCCCCAGGGCTCAGTACTGGGGCCAGCTCTGTTTAATGTCTTTATCAACTGCCTGGGTGAGGGGATTGAGGGCAGCCTCAGTCAGTTTGCAGAGGACTCCAGACTGGGTGGGATGTGGATCTGCTGGAGGGCAGGAAGGCTCCACCGAGGGATCTGACAGGCTGGGCCGTGGGATCCAACGGTGTGAGGGGCAACAAAGCCACGCCTGGGTCCTGCCCTTGGGTCTCAGCAACCCCCTGGAACATTGCAGGATTGGAGGCAGAGCAGCTGGAAAGCTGGGAAATGACCTGGGGGTGCTGGGGCAGAGGCTGGACATGAGCCAGGTGTGCCCAGGTGGGCAAGGAGGCCAATGGCCCCTGGTTTGTGTCAGCTCTGGTGTGGGCCCAGGGCAGTGCCCATCCCTGTGCTGGCACTGCTGGGG
>JAWWEV010000083.1:720172-735837 GCA_035583235.1 Hafferia zeledoni | reverse complement strand
GCCGCCGCGCCCGCCCCGCTCCCGCCGCCGCCCGGCCCGGCCCGGCCGGGACCCCCCGGAACCCCCCGCCCCGCCGGGCCCCCGCGGGCCCGACCCGGGCTGGCCCCGCTGCCCCCGGGGATGTGGCAGAGCACCTCTGCCCCGGCATACCCGTGAGACCCCGGGATGCCCCGGGCACGGCTGACCGGGCATGTCCACGTGCCCCCGGGATGCCCCGGCGTGCCCTGGGGTGCTCCGTGCAGGCTCCAGCCCCGGGATGTCCCCAGGGACCCGACCCGCGATGGCCCCGGTGCCCCCGGGATGCCCCAGGCACGACTGACCCGGGATGCCCGTGTGTTCCCAGCTCGCCCCAGGCACCTCTGCCCAGGGATGTCCCCGTGCCCCCGGGATGCCCCAGGGTGCCCCGGCATGCTCCCTGCAGGCTCCAACCCCAGGCACGCCCTGGGCACCTCTGTCCTGGCGTGTCCCTGTGTGTCCCCAAGGTGTCCCTGGGCACCCCTGGTCCATGCCTGCCCCTTGCTGCTCCCTGCCCTCCCAGCCCCATCCTCCTCCTGGCTGGGCTCTGGCCTCGGCAGGCCCTGGAATGGCTCCCACAGGGCAGGGGGCTGGGGTGACAGGATGGAGGGTCACTTGGCTGGTGACAGGATGGGGGGTCACCTGGCTGGTGTCCCATGGGGACAGTGACCAGCACTGCCCCCATGACTGCCCTGCTGTGCCACTCACCGGGCGTTGCACACAGGGACCCACCCCAGTGTGGTTCTTTGGGTGCTGGTGGGCAGAAGCCCCAGAATCGGCGGACAGAGGCTCAGGGGGGTCACCATGGCCCTGGTCCCACTGGTGCCCTCCCCACGGCGCAGGTGCAGGAGTGGAACATGGAGGCCCCTCACCTGATGCCGCTGCAGCCGCCGCTGCTGCCGGAGCGGGCGCACGTGCGGGAGGCACAGCTGCACTCGGCAGAGGCCTCGCTCTGGACCGTGGTGGCCACGGTGCAGGCCATGGAGAGGAAGATCGACCTCCTGGCCACCCGCCTGCTCAGCCTGGAGGGTCGCTCCGGCACGGCCGAGAAGAAGCTCCTGGACTGCGAGAAGACGGCCATGGAGTTCGGGAACCAGCTGGAGAGCAAGTGGGCCGTGCTGGGCACCCTCATCCAGGAGTACGGGCTGCTCCAGCGGCGCCTGGAGAACGTGGAGAACCTCCTGAAGAACAGGAACTTCTGGGTGCTGAGGTTGCCCCCCGGCCCCCGGGGCGAGATCCCCAAGGTAAGGGCTCCCAGGGGGCTGCAGGACACTGGGGGAACCCCCATTTTCCTGGGGAGTGGGCACTGCTGAGCTGTGGGACTTGTCCCCACAGGTACCGGTGACATTTGTCGACATCGCCGTCTACTTCTCGGCGGAGGAGTGGAAGAACCTGGAGGAGTGGCAGAAGGAGCTGTACAACAACCTGGTGAAGGAGAACTACGAGGCTTTGCTCTCCCTGGGTAAACATTCCCTTATCCCCCTTTCCTGGCAAGCTGCCTCTCCCTGGAGGGTCCCCAACGTGGGTGGTGGCACTCGCTGTGTCCCTGGGACCACCCATTTTGGAGGGAACACTCCATGGCTTGTGCTGTGCCACATCAGTGCTGCCACATGGGGCAGTCTGTGCCACCTAGGGGGGCTGGAGAGGGTCCTTGTCCCCCAAATCCAAGGCCTTGAGCCTCCAACATGGAGGTCCTGTGGGATTTAGGTGGGTTCTCTGCCAGGAGGGATGCCAGGGCCTGGCAGCCTGGTGTGTCCCTTGTGTGTCCCCCATGCCCAGTGACAGGGACGGAGTGGCAGGCACAGCCCCAGTGCCATCACTGCTGTGTCCTTGCCATGTTCCCCCATGCCCAGTGACAGAGAGGGAGTGGCAGGCACAGCCTGGGTGCCATCACTGCTGTGTCCCCTGTGTGTCCCCCCATGTCTGGTGACAGGGAGGATGTGGCAGGCACAGCCCCAGTGCCATCATTGCTGTGTCCTCCCATGCCTGGTGACAGGGAGGGTGTGGCAGGCACAGCCTGGGTGCCATCACTGCTGGGTCCTCCATGCCTCATGACAGGGAGGGAGTGGAAGGCACGGCCCCAGTGCCATCAATTCTGTGTCCCCCCATGCCCAGTGACAGGCAGAGTGTGGCAGGCACAGCCCCGGTGCCATCAGTGCTTTGTCCTTGCCATGTTCCCCCATGCCCAGTGACAGGGAGAGTGTGGCAGGCACGGCCCGGGTGCCATCACTGCTGTGTCCCCTGTGTGTCCCCCCATGCCTGGTGACAGGGAGAGTGTGGCAGGCACGGCCCCGGTGCCATCACTGCTGTGTCCCCCATGCCCAGTGACAGGCAGGGTGTGGCAGGCACGGCCCCAGTGCCATCACTGCTGTGTCCCCTGTGTGTCCCCCCATGCCTGGTGACAGGCAGGGTGTGGCAGGCACGGCCCCGGTGCCATCACTGCTGTGTCCCCCATGCCCGGTGACAGGCAGGGTGTGGCAGGCACGGCCCCAGTGCCATCACTGCTGTGTCCCCTGTGTGTCCCCCATGCCCGGTGACAGGCAGGGTGTGGCAGGCACGGCCCCAGTGCCATCACTGCTGTGTCCCTGCAGACGGTGCCCTCTCCAGGAACGAGGTGCAGCCCCGCAGTGAGCGCGGGGAAGGCCCCTGCGTTCCCGAGCAGCGGGAGCTGGAGCAGCGGGAGCTGCCACCGGACACCTGTGCGGGTGAGGCACCGCAGGAGGACCCGTCCCCACTGTTCCCACCTCATGTTCCCCCACCCTGCCCGCCCCTTTCTTTCCCTGGTGGTCCCATCCCCTCCCTGGGCCCAGTTTTTCAGCTGTGACTGGGAACCACCTCGAGTGATCCCAGAAAATCCCCTGTGACTGCTGTGCCAGAGGTCTTTCATATCCATGTGTCCCCCACTGCCACCACGTTGTGCCAGTCCTTGGGCTGTGTCACAGTCACCCACAGACACCCAGCCCGCTCAGCCATGTCATTGTCACCCATCCCAATGGGCTGTGCGATTGTCACCCATCCCCGATGGGCTGTGCCACAGTCATCTATTCCCAAGGGCTGTCCCACATCACCCATCCCCCAGGGCCATCTCAGGGTCACCCATCCCCAGGGGCTGTCCCACAGTCAGTCACCCATCCCCATGGGTGATCTCAGGGTCACACATCCCCAAGGGCTGTCCCATGTCACCCATCCCCAAGGGCCACCTCAGGGTCACCCACCCCAAGGGCTGTCCCATGTCACCCATCCCCATGGGCGATCTCAGGGTCACTCATCACCAAGGGCCATCTCAGGGTCATCCATGTCCAAGGGCTGCCCCACAGTCACCCATCCCCAAGGGCTGTCCCATGTCACCTGTCCCTAAGGGTTGTCCCGCATCACCTGTCCCCAAGGGCTCTCCCACAGTCACCCATCCCCAAGGGCTGTCCCATGTCACCCATCTCCAAGAGCTGTCCCACAGCCACTCATTCCCATGGGTTGTCCTCCAGTCACCCATCCCCAAGGGCTGTCCCATGTCACCTGTCCCCAGGGGCTGTCCCACAGCCACTCATTCCCATGGGCTCTCCCCCAGCCACCATCCCCACAGTTCCCCAGGGATGTTTGATGCCCCATATCTGCTGTGGGATGGGGCAGTCCCACCCAGCCAGAGCCCGGGGGTCCCACACCCCAGGGTGAGGTGCCCGTAGGTGACACTGCGTGGCACACCCTGGCCCTGGCCAAGCCTCTCCTTGTGAACAGAGTCGCTGATCTCCACCTCCGACATCCTGTCCCGGATCAAGCAGGAGGTGGCCTTTGTGGGGGAGCAGCAGTTCCCAGAGGAGCGGGTGATGCCGCCGGACCCCTGTGCAGGTGAGCCCGGGCCGGGCCGTGCCAGCAGCGCTGCCCTTTGCCCGTTCCTTCCCCTGGCCCTGGGGCAGGATGTGGCCCCGCGTGGCTGAACGCCCGTGCCCTCCCTCCCTGCAGGCGCGGACGCGCTGATCACCGCGCACGACTTCTTGTCGTGGATCAAGCAGGAGGAGGAGCCGTGTGTCCGTGAGCCCTGGGAGCTGCCGGAGAGGGAGATGCTGCCCCCGGGGCCTGGTCCCGGTGCGTGATCCCCCGGGATGGGGCTGGGGTGGGGCTGGGGTGGGGGAGCGCCCACCGGGCTGGGCTGTGACACGGGAACGTCCCCGGTGTCCCCCCAGTCACTGACCGGGCTAGGCTGTGGCACAGGGATGTCGCCTGCGTCCCCACAGTCCCTGACCGGGCTGGACTGTGGCTCAGGGATGTCGCCTGCGTCCCCACAGTCACTGACTGGGCTGGGCTGTGACACGAGGACGTCCCCGGTGTCCCCACAGTCACTGACCAGGCTGGGCTGTGACATGGGAACGTCCCCCGTGTCCCCACAGTCACTGACCGGGCTGGGCTGTGACACGAGGACGTCCCCGGTGTCCCCACAGTCACTGACCGGGCTGGGCTGTGACATGAGGACGTCCCCGGTGTCCCCACAGTCACTGACCGGGCTGGGCTGTGACATGGGGACGTCCCCCGTGTCCCCACAGTCACTGACCGGGCTGGGCTGTGGCACAGGGATGTCGCCCGTGTCCCCACAGTCACTGACCGCTTTTCCATCCCCTGCAGCCGGCGAGGGGCTGCTGGTGAAGACGGAGGAGCGGTGCCCCCACGCCGAGCCCCCCGAGGAGGTGGGTTTGCCGGGCGGCTCCGGGGAGCTGCTCTTCCCCGGCACGGGCTTCGGGACCCCCGAGGGACAGGCGGCGGTGCCGGCGGCGGTGGCTCTTCCGGCGCAGCACAGACTGGGCAAAGCTGCGGGCTCCGAGCCGGGCCCGGGCCCCGACACGGGGGTCGTCCCCGCCGCGCCGCCGGGCCCCTCCGAGGAGCGCCCGCACGGCTGTGCCGAGTGCGGGAAGAGCTTCAGCGGCAAGAAGAGCCTGCGCATCCACCAGCGCAGCCACGCGGCCGAGCGGCCCTATCCCTGCGCCGAGTGCGGCAAGAGCTTCAATTGCCACTCGGGGCTGGTGCGGCACCAGATGATCCACCGCGGGGAGCGGCCCTACAAGTGCTCCGAGTGCGGCAAGTGCTACAGCCGCAAGGAGCACCTGCAGAACCACCAGCGGCTGCACACCGGGGAGCGCCCCTTCGCCTGCGCCCAGTGCGGCAAGAGCTTCATCCGCAAGCAGAACCTGCTCAAGCACCAGCGCATCCACACCGGAGAGCGCCCCTACCAGTGCCCGGCCTGCGGCCGCAGCTTCCGCTACAAGGAGTCCCTCAAGGACCACCAGAGGGTGCACGGGGCCGAGGCGGCGCCCCCGCCGCTGCCCCCGCCCGGGATCATGCCCCCCGGGGATTAGGGGACACCCCGCCGCGGACTGGCACCCCCCGGGGCGGGGGCGGGCACCGGCCACGCAGCTTCCCACCGAATCGAGGTGCCCGGCCGGGGCGGGGGGCACGTGGGGACCCCCAGGGGGGTCGTGCCCCCCCGGTCCCCTGCCATGGACGGACACTTCGGCCCCAGCGCTGCCCCCACAGACGATGTCGCCGCACGGGGTGGGGAGCAGCCCCCCCGCCGTGTCCCCCCGCGCCACCCCCGCCTGCCGCTCTGTGCCCCCCGGCCCCCGCTGCTTATTTTTACGGCCCCCCGCCCCCCGTCCCGCTGTACAGTGCTTGGGGTGTAGTTTTGTATGGACGAGGCGATCCGGAATAAAGTCGTGCTGGGCTGCAGCGCCTTCGCCCCCACCCCGCGGGGACCCCCGGGGGCTGCGGCCGCGCTCCGGTCCCGTCCGCGGGTCCTGCCCCGTCCGAGGGTCCTGCCCCATCCGCGAGACCTGCCCCGTCCGAGGGTCCTGCCCCGTCCGCGGGTCGTCCCCCGTCCGAGGGTCCTGCCCCGTCCGCGGGTCCTGCCCCGTCCGAGGGTCCTGCCCCGTCCGAGGGTCCTGCCCCGTCCGCGGGTCCTGCCCCGTCCGAGGGTCCTGCCCCGTCCGCGACTCCTGCCCCGTCCGCGGGTCCTGCCCCGTCCGAGGTCCTGCTCTGTCCGCGGGTCCTGCCCCGTCCGCGGGTCCTGCCCCATCCGAGGTTCCTGCCCCTTCCGAGGGTCCTGCCCTGTCCGAGGGTGCTGCCGCCTGGAGGGTGCTGCCCCCGGGCAGGCGGCGGCAGCGGGAGGGGAGGGGGAATATTGTGGGACACGGGGAGGAGGGAACGGTGGAGCCGGGAGTGTGGGGGCTGCTTGGAGACCCCCAGAGCAGGGAGATGCTGAACCCACGGGTGACACTGCTGGGAAGGGAACGACAGGGAACGCTGCTCCAGGGCACGTGAGCACACGTGTGTGTCTGTGCGTGTTCTCATGTGTCTGTGTGTACTCACACGTCTGAGCTCACACATCTGTGTATGCTCACACTGTGTGCTCACACCTATGTATGTATGTGCTCACACGTCTGTGCTCACACATGTCTCTGTGTGCTCACATGTGTCTGTGTGTACTAACACGTGTTGGTGCTGTGTGTCTGTGTGTGCTGTCTGTGTGCTCATACCTGTGTCTGTGTGTGCTCACACATGTGTTTGTGCCCACACTCATGTGTCTGTCTGCTCACAGTGTGTGCCTACATGTGTGTTTATGTTCACACCTGTCTGTGTGTGCTCACACCTGTGTCTGTGTGTGCTGACACCTGCGTGTCTGTGTGTGCTCTCACATGTCTGTGCTCACACGTGTGCCTGTGTGTGCTCTCACATGTCTGTCCTCACGTGTGTCCGTGTGTGCTCTCACATGTCTGTGCTCACACGTGTGTCTGTGTGCTCTCACATGTCTGTGCTCACACGTGTGTCTGTGTGTGCTCTCATGTCTGTGCTCACACATGTCTGTGTGTGCTCTCATGTCTGTGCTCACACGTGTGTCTGTGTGTGCTCTCACATGTCTGTGCTCACACGTGTGTCCGTGTGTGCTCTCACATGTCTGTGCTCACACGTGTGTCCGTGTGTGCTCTCACATGTCTGTGCTCACACGTGTGTCTGTGTGTGCTCTCACATGTCTGTGCTCACACGTGTGTCCGTGTGTGCTCTCACATGTCTGTGCTCACACGTGTGTCCGTGTGTGCTCTCACATGTCTGTGCTCACACGTGTGTCTGTGTGTGTGCACACCCCAGCCATGCTGTGCTGAGCTCCCTGCAGTCGAGGCTGTCCTGGGTCTCCCCATGCACCTGGACCCCCCACCCACAGCCCCCACTTCCCAAACCCTTTCCTGCATCCCCAATTCCCAACATTTCTCATTTTTCCTGCCTTTCCCAAGGTTCATGGGCTGTCTCCAAGCCTTCCCCAGGGCACGAGCCCAGCACCCACCTCCCTGCACCTCCAAGTCCTTCTGGAAATCATTTCAACACCTTCATTTGAAGCAGCTGAACCCCCCACTCCTGTCAGGTCACATCCCCAGGTCACTCCTGTCCCTGTCACCGACCTGTCCCCGGGTCCTTCCTACCCTTCATTTGGGGCATGTTATTTCACCCAGTGTTCTAACCCCAGCCACGGGAAGCCCCATGGCCCTTCCCCAGGCACCCAGGCTGGGTGTCACTATCCCCCTGGAAGGCCCTGACCAGAGCTGGGGGACCCAGCAAGTGCCACACCTCCTGCTGCCCCACTGTCCCCTCCCCGGGGGCTGCACCCACCTGCCCCATCCCACCTGGGTGGGGAAGGAGCTGCCACCAAGCGGGATGTGGCAGTTGGGGTGTCCCCGTGTGCTGGGGGGACTGTGGGGAGGGCACAGCACAGGAGGGGCCCAGGGGTCAGTGGTGCCACCACTCTGGGGTGGGCTGGAGATGGGCAGGGGAGGCAGAGTGTGTGGGGCTGGGGTGGCCTGGAGACACTGTGCTCCTGGGGACACTGTGGGGACTTCTGGGGGACACTGCACACTGCTTGGGGACACTGCAAACTGCTGGGGACCTCGGGCACTCCCTGGGGACACTGTACACTGCTGGGAACACTGCAGGTTGTTGGGGACACTGCAGGTTGTTGGGGACCCTGCACAATCCTTGGGGACTTTGCACCCTGCTGAGGGACCCTGCACATGCCCTGGGACACTGCACAATGCTTGGAGATCCAGCACATGTCCTGGGGTCCCTCCAAACTGCCTGGGGACCCTGCACATTCCTGGGGACCTCCAAAACTCCCTGGGGACCCTGCACATGCCCCGGGACCCCTGGACACTGCTGGGGACCCTACACAATGTTTGGGGACACTGCACATTGCCTGGGGACCAAACATGCTGCCCAAGGGGCCACTGCACATTGCCTGGGGCCCCTGCACATGCCCTGGGCATCCTGCACATTGTCTGGGGACCCCACATGCTGCTGGAGACCTTGGACACTCCCTGGGGACACTGCACAATCCATGGGGACACTGCACACTCCTGGGGACCTCAGACACTCCCTGGGGCCCTGCACTCTGCCCAAGGGTTCTTGCATGATGCCAGGGACCCTCCACACTGCTGGGGATCCTCCACACTCCCTGGGGACCCTGCAGGTTGCCCAAAAGGCCTTGTGTGATGCCAGGGACCCTCTACATTGCCTGGGGACCCCAAACACTGCTGGGGACTTTGGACAAGTCCCTGGGGACACTGCACACTCCTGTGGACCTGCCAGGCTGTCTGGGACCTGCGCATTCTTGGGGACCCTGCAGACTCCCTGAGGAACCTGCACATTCCCTGGGGACACTCCATATTACTGGGGCCTCCAAACACTGCTGGGGACCCCAAATACTGCTGGGGACCCCAAACACTGTGGGGACCCCAAACACTGCTGGGGACCCCAAACACTCCCTGGGGACCCCAAGCACTGTGGGGACCCCAAACACTGCTGGGGACCCCAAACACTTTGGGTACCCCAAACACTCCCTGGGGACCCCAAACACTGCTGGGTACCCCTAACAGTGCTGGGGACTCCAAACACTGCCTGGGGACCCCAAACACTATCTGGGGACGCCAAATACTGCCTGGGGACTCCAAACACTGCCTGGAGACCCCAGACACTGTCTGAGGACCCTCCACATTGCCTGATGACCCCAAACACTCCTGGGGACACAACACACTGCTGGGGACCCCAAGCAGTGCTTGCATACCCCCAACACTGCTGGACCCCAAACATTGTGGGGACCCCAAATACTGCCTGGGAACCCCAAACACTCCCTGAGGACCCTCCACATTGCCTGGGGTCCCCAAACACTCCTGGGAACCCCAAACACCACTGGGAACCCCAAACATTGTGGGGACCCCAGATACTGCCTGGGGACCCCAAACACTCCTGTGAACCCTCCCCATTGCCTGAGGTCCCCAAACACTCCTGAGGATCCCAAACACCCTGGAGACCCTAAACATTGCCTGGGGACCCCAAACACTGTGGCAACCCCAAACACTCCTGGGGACACTCCTCATTGCCTGAGGTCCCCAAACACTCCTGGGGAGGCCAAACACTGTGGGGACCCCAAACACTCCTAGAGAGGCCAAACACTGTGGGGACCCCAAACACTCTTGGGGATCCTCCTCATTGCCTGAGGCTCCCAAACACTCCTGGGGACCCCAAACACTACTGGGAACCCCAAACACTCCTGGGGCCCCTCCACATTGCAGGCTCCCTGCAAGCTGTCCATGCTGTGACTCCCGTGCAGCTCCACAGGCAGCCAAAGCTCCTGGTTCTGAGCCTGGAGAGCCCAGTCCCTGCTGCCCCCGGCCTGCCCCGGTGCTGGGCACCCCCAGAGCAGGGGGGGAAGCTCAGAGCCACCAAAGTCATTTGTGCCACATCCTGCCCCTGCTCAGGGCTGTGCACAGCAGGGCCATGGGACAAACCCCCCGGCCCAGCTCCCACCTCCTCCACACAGAGATCACACACAAAAAAAAGTTCTTTTCTGGCTTTTTTTTTGGAGGCTTTTTTTTTTAACAGAAGTTTTATGGTTATATGCAAATTAGGTCATTAAATGATTTGCATAAAATGTTCGCACCTCAGCGACTAAGTGTTCCTAAGTCCCCACCCCCCGAAAGGTAGTAACTCCTACTCGACTATGGGCGTCACTGCCCCGCTGACACCCACACAGTGTCCCTCGCAGGCTTGGCGTCACCTCGGGGCGCTCACACGCCTCAACACGCGTGTGGGGACACGTGCCTGGCACACTCCGGGCGCAGCGCCGGCCACCCGTGTCCCCCCGTACCTCCCCGTGGGGGTCCCGGTGCCGCCGGCTCGGGGCAGCGCCCGCACACGCCGTGTCTCAGGGCCGGGCCCCGCCGGCACGGCACCGGGCTGGCGGCGGGCACACCGTGTCCTTGGCGGGCCGGCGCTCGGCCCGTCCCTAGCTGTTGGTGAGGAAGAGGCGTCTGTGTCTGGCGGTGGAGCTGCGCGGCCGCCCGCGGCGCCGGCCCCGGCCGCGGGTGCCGAAGGGGCTCCGGCTGGGCACGGCGGTGTCTGCCCACGCGGCGCTCCCGCTCGGCGGCTCCGGGAAGCCGGGCTCGACTTTGGGCTGCTCGAGGAGCGGGCTGGGGTCGCGGCGGGGCTCGGGGGGCGGCGGCGGGGCCGGGCTCTGCCGGGTACCGGCGCGCTCCTGGCGCAGGTAGCGCAGCTCGTCCCGGATGTCCGTGAGGACGCCGAGCAGGCGGAACTGCAGCTCCCGGTCGCGCGCCCGCTCCTCGCGCTGGGTGGCCCGCTCCTCCTGCCACATGGCCAGCTCCTGGTGGTACAGCTGGTCCCACTGCTCCTCCAGGTCGAGCAGGTGATGGATGCTAGTCCTCCAGCTGTCCCGGCGCTCCTCGCGCAGCCGGGAGCAGCCCAGCCCGCGTGGGGCACCGCCGACGGCCGGGGCGTCTCCGGGGGGAGAGGCGGAGGAGGGCAGAGACTCCTCGGTCAGGGCGCCGTGGAGCGGGGACCGGGCCGGGGGCTCCTCGTCCGCCGGGGCCTTCTCCCAGGTGGGCCCCATCAGTACCCTGGGCAAGGAGCCCCCCTCCGGGCCCGGGCCCCCCGCCTGCTCCTCGGGATGCGCCGAGTCCATGCCGCGGCCCAGGGCGGGCAGGTCGGACACCCCCTCGTGCCCCCAGTCCGAGTGAGCATCCGCGGGGTTCAGGGAGTCCTCGGGCAGGGAGGTGACGGAGCCCTGGGAGCTGCACCGGCGGATCAGCATGGCCTGGCGGGACAGTTTCACGTCCTCCTCGGCAGACATGGGGGCCTCGGGTCCTGGCTGTGCCCCCACGGCCCCGCCGGGGCCGCGCTCCACCTCCCGGCCTTCCCGCTCCTCCTCCTCCGACATGGAGGCGTAGGACACCAGGGACTCGTTTCGCAGGGATGGCGAGATGGCCGACACGTCTGGAGTGCGCAGCTCCGCTCCCGACTCGGCTGGAAGAGAAGAGGAACCCTCTGGTGAGACCCAGTGCTGGTCCAGCCCACCAGCCCTCGCATCCACATGGATCCCAGGGGATCTCCATCCTGACCCCACTGGCAGTGATCTCCAACCAAACCCCACTCCCAGCAGATCTCCATCCTGACCCAGTGATCTCCACACAGACCCCACTCCCAGCAGATCTCCATTGAGACCCATCAGATCTCCATCCAGACCTTGCTCCCATCAGATCTCCATCCAGACCCACTGGATCACCATCCTGACCCCACTCCCAGCAGATCTCCACCCTGGCCCAGTGATCTCCACACAGACCCCACTCCCAGTGGATCTAGATCCACACCCATCAGATCTCCATCCAGACCTTGCTCCCATCCTGACCCCACTCCCAGCAGATCTCCGTCCAGAGCTACAGGATCTCCATCCAGTCTCTGCTCCGTGTAGATCTTCATCCATACCCACTGAATCACCATCCTGACCCTACTTCCAACGGATCTCCATCAGAGCCAGAGAATCCCCATCCATACCCACTGGATCACCATCCTGACCCCACTCCCAGCAGATCTCCATCCAGAGCCAGAGAATCTCCATCCAGTCCCTGCTCCCAGCAGATCTCCATCCAGAGCCAGAGGATCTTCATCCAGACCCACTGGATCGCCATCCTGACCCCATTCCCAGCAGACCCCCACCCAGCCTCAGAGGATCTCCATGCAGATCCCATGCAGCCACAGCAGATCTCCACGCAGATCCAAAGGGTTTCCACCTAACCCCACTCGCAGCAAATCCTCACCCAGCACCAGAAGATCTCCACCCAGCCCCAGAAGATCTCCACCCAGCCCCACAGGATCTCCACCCAGCCCCACAGGATCTCCCTCCAGCCCCAGAGGGTCTCCACCCAGCCCCACTCCAGCAGCTCCCGCCGCCCCACTCCCACGTACCGGAGCCGCCCTGCCCCTCTCCACGGCTGTAGTCGGCGCTGCCGGCGGGGTCGGGGCTCTGTCCCGGCAGCCGCGGCGCGGCCGAGCCCTCCACGTCGGGCAGGGCCGAGGGCTGCCCGTTGGTGTCGATGTAGATGCTGGGGTGGCTCACGCCGGGCTGCAGGTGCATGAAGGGCTGCTTGGATGCGCCAGGGAAGAACAGATCTGTGGGGCACAGAGGATCCGGCCTCAGCCCAGGGGCTGTGGTGGCACCAAGGCACAGACACCCCTGCCAGGCCAACCTGTGGGGTCACTCGCCCTCATCTCTCCCAGCACCGTCCTGAACCCTGAGGGGTGACATCCCCTAATGCCATGGAATCATAGATCATGGAATCGTGGAGAGACCCCCAAGAATCATCAATCCAACTCCTGGCCCTGCACAGACACTCCAACAATCCCACCCTGTCCCTCAGAGCATTGTCCAAACCCTCCTGGAGCTCTGGCAGCCTTGGGGCTGTGCCCACTGCCCTGGGGAGCCTGGTCAGTGCCCACCACCCTCTGGGGGAAGAGCCTTTTCCTGAGATCCAACCTGACCCTGCCCTGGCACAGCTCCAACCATTCCCTAGGACTTCCTTCAGCCTTGAGATCTCCTGCTTGGCACACAATGTCTCTGGATCAGAGATAACCAAGTCTGAACCACATGGACTGAGCTCTGTCACGGCCCCAGTGAAACCAGAAGGGATCCCAGCTGGGACCAAAGAGCATCAAATTAAAGGAAGAAAAAAGAACGAAAAAGACCCACTCCCGCAACATTTGAGGTGTTCCTGCTGATCCTGCTGATCTGGCACAGGGTGCCCAGAAAGGCTGTGGCTGCCCCATCCCTGGAAGTGTCCAAGGCCAAGTTGGATGGGGCTTGGAGCAACTTGGGATAGTGGAAGGTGTCCCTGCTCATGACAGGGAAGGAGATGAGCTTTAAGTTCCCTTCCAACACAAACCATCCCACGATTTTTATGACTCGTTGATCCCAGGTTATTTCCACAGTGGATTGTTACTCCCAGAGCATGCCATTTCCAATCCTGGTGGTTTGATACTTGGGAACAACAGGACCAGGGCTCTGCCAAATGCTGCAATTCCAACACAGCCCCCCAAGTGTCCTTCCACACTCCATGGAACACTGACCCTTGGCCAACAGCAGACATCCCTCGGCGAGCACAGAGGGAACACCAACGCCCCCACCATCCCGTCCCCAGCGTCATTGGCCAACAGCAGACATCCCTTGGTGAGCACAGAGGGAACACCAACGCTCCCACCACCCCGTCCCCAGCGCCCCACCGTGACTGACCTGGGTCCAGGATGATTTCGGGCTCTGAGTCGTGGCTGGCCTGCAGGAAGGTGGAAGCCACCATCTTCTCCAGGGGCGTGAGGCGCGGCTTGTGGAGCGGCCCCCCGGCGCGGTTCATGGGCAGGTGCTTCTTGGAGGTGATCTTCTTCTTGACGTCCAGCCGCAGGTCGCGCCACTTGTGCTTGAGGTCGTCGATGGAGCGCTCGGTGTAGCCCAGGAAGTTGACGCGGCTTTGGATTTGGGTCCAGAGCTGCTTCCGCCGCACGGGATGAGCCCGCAGGGCCTCGGACCCGTACAGGGCGCTGAAATGCCGGACCACATTCCAGACCAGCGTCTCGGTCTCGTCATTGGAGAAGTTGGCCTTCCTCTTCCGGCCAGACGCTGGCATCGCCTGCGAGGCTGCGGCAGAGGTGGAAGGGGCACAATTGAACCTCGGTCCCCACTCCTCTCTGTCGGCTCCTGGGGGCAACAGGGGGCTGCGGGAGCCCGAGGGAGCCGCGGAGGAGGGAGCCGAAGCAAGAGCCCCGGAGGCATCCATGGCATGGGAGGCTTGGGCCGGGGAGGATCTAAAGAGCCGCTTCGGCACAGCACGCGGCACGGGCGCACCGCATCGCCTCGCCCTGGCTCGAGAGCACCTGGGAGGGGAGAAAAGGAAAGGGCAGCGGTGGGTGGTGGCACTGGGGGTGACGGCGAGGGACCCCCGGGCTCTCTCCAGCCAGAGGCACCTGGGAGCCCCCTGCCAGCTACCACGGGGGCCATGGAAAGGGACGTGGCCATGGAGAGTGTGGGGACTGTGGTGAGGGGTCATGGTGAGCGCCTCGGCCACGGCATGTGCTGTGGGTGCCAAGGAGGGTGCTGAGGGGCACCTCAGGGCCAGGCTGAGGGTGATGGGGGGCACCTCAGGGCCAGGCTGAGGGTGATGGGGGCACCTCAAGGCCATGGTGAGGGTCTTATGGCAATGCTGACCATGATGGGGAAAGCCTTGGATACAATGAGCACTTCAGGTTCCCAGCAAGGGCCTCGAGGACACGGCACTGACCACGACCTTAAGGACAGGTCACTGGGCCATGCAAAGGCCTTGGCCATGGTGAACACCTCAAGGCTGTGGTGAAGGCCTTGGTCACGGCAGGCCTTGGCAAGGGTCTTGGCCATGGTGAGAACCTCAAGAGCCAGTGAGGTGAGGACCTTGGGATCATGGTGAAGCCCACAGCCATGGTGAGAGCCTCAAGGCCATGGCAAAGGCATTACAGAAGGCCTTGGCCATGGTGAACACCTCCAGTTGCCAGTGAGGATCTTGGCACCACAGCAAAGATCAAGGCCATGGCAAGTGTTGCAGGGCCATGGCAAAGACCTTGGAGAAGGCCTTGGCCATGCTGAACACCTGACTATCCCTGTGAGGATCTTGGGGAGGTGACAAAGGCCTTGGCCATGATGAGCACATCCAGCTCCCCATGAGGACTCCAGGGCCAAGGCAAGGAGCTTGGCCATAGTGAAGACCTGGGCCATGGTGAACACTTCCAGCTCCCAGTGAGGACCCTGGGGCCACCACAGCCAAGTCCTTGGCCATGGTGAAGACCGCAGCCATGCTGCACAGCTCAAGCTTCCCGAGAGCACCCTGGGGCCATGGCAAAGGCCTTGACCATGGTGAACACCGTGGTCATGGCAGAGACCCCAAGCTCCCTGTGAGGACCTTGGGACCATGTCAAGAACCTTGGCCATGGTGAAGACCGCTCGGGCCATGATGCCCACCCGGGCCAGGTGTGCACAGCTCAAGCTCCCAGCGAGGACTCGGGGCCACAGCAGAGCCCCCCAGCACAGCGCCCACCGCGCCCTGCCCTGTCCCCCCGGGGCACAGCGCGCACCCCGTGCCAGCCCCGCCGGGACCCCCGCCCCGCCCCGCCGGGACCCCCTGCCCGGGGCAGCGCCGCCCCCGCGGGCTCGGGGGGTCCGCGGGCCGCCCCCCGGCTTTGTCGGCTCCGCCGTCGCCGGGCACAAAGCGGCGGGGCCGGTGCGCGCCCCCCGAGCCCCCCGCGCGGGGTGCCGG
>JAWWEV010000083.1:704889-715194 GCA_035583235.1 Hafferia zeledoni | reverse complement strand
CGCGGGCGGCGGGCGCGTCCCCGCGCTCAGCGCCGCGCTGTGCCCGCCGCGTTCCCGCAGGAGCTGGAGAGCATGATGGAGTCCCCGGAGCTGGGCCTGGAGCAGCCGCTGCCCGCGGCCGAGCAGAGCCCCGGCGGAGAGGCCGAGCTGCCCGCCGCGGAGATCTCCCTGACGCTCGTCACCGAGATCCAGGCCGTGGACAGGAAGGTGGACACGCAGGCGGCGCAGCTGATGAACCTGGAGGGCAGGATGAGGATGGCCGAGACGAAGCTCATCGGCTGCGAGAAGACGGCGGTGGAGTTCGGGAACCAGCTGGAGAGCAAGTGGACGGCGCTGGGCACCCTCATCCAGGAGTACGGGCAGCTGCAGAAGCGCCTGGAGAACATGGAGAACCTGCTGAAGAACAGGAACTTCTGGATCCTGCGGCTGCCCCCGGGGGCCAAAGGGGAAGTGCCCAAGGTAACGGTTCGGTGCTCCCGCTGCAAAACGGGGCTGGAACGGGGCTGTGCTGCACGTCTGCTGGGCTGGAGCCCTGTGCCCTGAGCTCAGCCCCACACCCTGAGCTCACAGCCCCACATTCTAAACTCTCAGCCCCACACTGTGAGCTCACAGCCCCGTGCCCTGAGCTCACAGCCCCGTGCCCTGAGCTCAGCCCCGTGCCCTGAGCTCAGCCCCACATCCTGAGCTCACAGCCCCACATTCTAAACTCTCAGCCCCACACCCTGAGCTCAGCCCCACATTCTAAACTCACAGCCCTGTGCCCTGAGCTCAGTCCCACATCTAAGCTCACAGCCCCATGCCCTGAGCTCAGTCCCACATCTGAGCTCACAGCCCCATGCCCTGAACTCACAGCCCCATGCCCTGAACTCACAGCCCCATGCCCTGAACTCACAGCCCCGTGCCCTGAACTCACAGCCCTGTGCTCACAGGTCCATGTCCTACCCTGTACAGCCCCATCTCTGGGCTCACAGCCCCATATGCTGCACTCACAGCCTGTTTTGGGGCAGCTGCAGTGCTGAGCAGCAATTCCTGGCTCTCCCAGTGTCTTTCCTTCAGCACTGGGTGAGAAGCAGCAGCACAGGTCCCATTGTGTTAATTACACACTCCTCATTATATACATGTGATCCCCCCGAAATGCTCTGGGGGGTCACAAACTGCTCAGGGTTGAGCCACATTTGGGTCATGTGGCATTGTGTGGGTCACCCCCTGTGCCTGGGGGGTTTGGGAACATTCCTGGTGCCTGTCCAGAGGTGATGAGCAGCACAGTTGTGTCAGAAATGAGGTGAAAATTAGTCTGTGCCTGGTGTGAGCAGAGGGGAGGTGACAGAAGGGGACAGGGGAAGTCCCTGTGGTGTCCCTTGAGGGATGAGGTGCGTGGGAAGGACCGAGTGCTCCTGCCCAGGACTGTCCTGTGTGATGCTTGAGGGGTTTAAATGAGAGCACTGAATGAGGAAACAACCCCAGGTGTTTCCTGACACAAGAAACAAACCCCCTGGTGCTTCTCTGTGCAGGTCCCCGTGGCCTTCAACGACGCTTCCTTTAACTTCTCCGAGGAGGAGTGGAAGAGCCTGAACGAGTGGCAGAAGGAGCTTTACAGGCACATCATGAAAGGCAACTACGAGGCCGTCATCTCCATGGGTAACGACTGGCTGGGGCTCCCTGGAGCCTCCTGGGCATCAGGTTTTCCTGGAAGCAGCACCGTGTCCGACAGGAGTGGGGAGGGCAGGGGTGTGCTGGGTTGGGAAGGTGTTACCCAGCCCTGGCAGTGAGTTCAGCCCTCACCAGCTCAGGGTAGGGGTGGAAGGACGTCCCTGGTGGTCCCTGTGGCCAGGAGAGCAGCTGGGCTGTGAGGAGGAAGAGGAGGAGGGTAAGTGAGAGGATCCTCAGAGCAAGCAAAGCTGGGGAATAGGGGAGTTCCTTTCTCATGCCAAGGTCCACAGATCCACTGCTCTGGGTGCATCAGCCTGCTGGCCCCTTAGGGCAGCAGAGGGTGCCTGTGCCCTGCCTCTGAGGGTCCTTCCAGCCCTTTCCGTGGGCCCTTCCAGGAGAGAGAGGTTTGCCAGCACTGCCTGGGTGCTCTGTCTGACTCCAGGGAGCAAATCCTGCTCCAGCTGTTGCTGGGGCAGAGCTGGGGAGAAGCTGCGGGCGAGGCTGACTCTGCTTTCCCCTGAGCAGCCCAGGGCACAGCATTCCCAGCTGAAGGAATGCACTCTGCTCACTCCTGCCAGGCCTGGCTGCAGGAATTCCCTCTGGGCAACATGTTGCCTTCACAACATGTTCTCGGACATGACCTTGCCTTGGCTGGACAGTGGGAGGGAGCACAGACACTGTCCCTGGTACTCAGGCACTTCCCTGTGCCGAGTGCAGGCTTAGCCACTTCCCTCCATCCAGCTCTGCCCAATTCAGGCCTTTTGTCCTGGTTTTTTTAGCTCCTTTCTTCCTTGATTTCTTTGAGCAAAGCTCTCCTGCAGTCCCTGTGCACCAGGGAAAAAGGTGAGGGGTAAGCACTGCCCTCATTCTCCTGTTTACAAACAGTGCTGTGTCCTGCTCCTGAGGCACAGGAATGTGATGATCCCAATGAACAGGATCTGGGGATCCGAGCCTGGAGCTTAGAAAAATGTATCTGTGCTTTATCCAAAGGCTTCCTTTGAGGAACAAGGCTTAGGGAATTGGCTCTTGTATAAGGCCAACAGATCCACCAGAGCAGGGGTGGAATTTAATCCCCAGAGACTCACACGTGTCTGGAAATGGAAGTTTCCCGCTCTCTGCTCCAGGAGAGGTGGTGATTGTCCCCTTTCCCAACATCCATGAGCAGCCTTGTGGCTCGGATGAGCAGGAGGAGCAGTCCTGGCTGGAGGGAACCACACGGGGAGGGCACTGCTGGCAGCTCTGGTGCTGTCCCTGAGCTGAAGATCCATTGCAATGGATCTTAGGGAGGAGAAGACAGGAAGGCTGGAGGTGAGTGCGGACGCATTTTCTTATTCTCCTCCTCACACTGCAGGCTGGGAGTTGCTCCTCACCTGAGCAGAGTGTGCTCCTGCATCGCTCAGTCCAGGGCCCACGCAAGGTGAGAGGTGCACATGGGTGGGAGCATCTTCCTAAGCCTCTCTTTCCATTCCCCAGCGAAGGAAGGTTGGTGGGCGAAGGTTTGAGTTCCTCTCCCACGAGGGCGGGGCAAACATCCTGATCCTCTTTTTCCCTACAGACGCTGCCATTTCCAAGCCTGACATGCTGTCACGGATTGAGCAGGGAGAGGATCCCAACGCTGAGGATCAGGAGGACTCTGAGGCTGCAGAAACCCCCACAGACCCCAGCAGTGGTGAGCCACAAGATTCCTGGGACCTGCTGGTGTTGAGATCCGAACCGTTGAGGATTTTTAAGTCCTTCCAGGTGGGGAGGTGGATGCAGATGTGGGGCAGTTGTGTCTGCTCTGTCCTTGGGTTCAGGGTGGCTTTGTTTTCCCAGTTGTCTCCCACCCGATGCCTCCATCTCTCCTGGAATCCTCCAAAGCAGCTGGGAGGTGGGAGTGTAACTCCTGTTGTTTTCTCTCATGCAGAGTTTTTCTTCCCTGGGCCTGATGAGAGCTCGTGGGGTAAATACGAGGAGACTCTGGCTGAGAGCCACGAGGGCTCTGAGGAAGAGGAGGGCATGGAGGTCCCTGGTACATGTGAGTGCACTGAGCTGCTTTGGGAAGTGTCCTCTGCCTGGATGTGCTTTTGCTTTTCGTTCCCAGAAGCAGCTTGGCTCTTTTGGATGATGCTTTTCCAGAATTTCAGCCTTGATAGTTACTTTGAGCCACTGTTTGTACCATGTGAGACCCTTCAGCCCCAGGCACTGTACAAACCCATGAGGAAAAGAAGTTTTATTCCCCTTTCCACAAATTTTTTTGCCTTTATCGTAAATTACAAGTGCTGTCCTGCTACACCTCCTGCTGAGGAACTCACTTTTTCCCTCTGGCCAGTTATATATAGCTAGATTGTATATATATATAATATTATAATGTATTTGAGAGCAGGAAGGTGCTGGAGCATGTCCAGGACAAGGAACAGAGCTGGGGAAGGGGCTGGAGCAGCTGAAGGGGCTCAGCCTGGAGAAAAGGAGGCTCAGGAGGGACCTTCTGGCTCTGCAATCCCTGCCAGGAGGGGGGAGCCAGGGGTGGGTCGGGAACAGGGACAGGGAACAGGGAACTGGGACAGGGACAGGAGGAGGGCATGGCCTCAGGCTGGGCCAGGGCAGGGGCAGGTGGGATAGTGGGAAAATTTCTTCTTGGGTTGTCAAACGTGAGAAGAGGCTGCCCAGGGCAGGGGTGGATCCCCATCCCTGGAGGGATTTTAAAGCCATGTGGATGTGGCGTGTGGGGACATGGTTACGGTGGCCTTGGCAGTGCTGGGGGAACAGTTGGATTCAGTGATCTCAGAGGCCTTTTCCAACCTTGACAATTCTGTGATTCCAAGCCAAATCCCTTTGGCCTTGCCTGTATCCCAGGACAGCAGTGCCAGGCACTGAGCTGGGTGTGCACAGCCGAGCCCACCTGTGCCCCGGGGGAATTGTGGTGTAAATAACCAAGTGACGAGTGCTCTGCTCTGCCAGATGAACAGCCCTGCGAGGAGGAAGGTCCGGAAAGCCTGGAGCTTCCCACGTCGTTGGCAGGGAAGTGGGAAGAGGTTTTTTCCAGCCCAGAGGAGGAGATGCAGTCGAGCAGCAAGAGCCAGAGCGGGTCGGACCCACCGCAGCGAACCCCGGCGGGCAACGGGCTGAGACGCTCCGTGCGCCGCAGGAGGGACTTGGCCAAGAGGGACCCTCCCCAGGAAGGAGCCGCGGAAAAGGGGCCGTACATCTGCTGTGAGTGCGGGGAGAGCTTCCTGGACAAGCAGCTCTTTGCCACCCATCAGAAGGCACACGCCAGGGAGGAGGCCCGCACTTCCCTGGAGCACGGCGAGAGCCCCTGGCAGAAATCCAAACCCAAGGGCCAAGGCTCCTCCCGCTCCAAACCGTCCAAGCGCCCCGACGGCGACAAGGGCTCCGGATTCAAGTACGGCGTGGTCAGGCACCAGGTGAACAACATGGTGGAGAGGCCGTACACCTGCTCCCAGTGCAAGGAGAGCTTCAGCCTGGAAGTGAGTCTTATCCTGCACCAGAAGCTGCACACGGGGAAGGGCGACGGGCCACTGACGTGCACCTACTGTGGGAAGGACTTCCGAGACCTGTCCAAAGCCATCCGCCACCAGCGCATCCACACCGGGGAGAGGCCCTACCAGTGCACCGAGTGCGGCAAGAGCTTCATCCGCCGGGATCACCTGCTCAAGCACTGGCGGGTGCACACCGGGGAGACCCCCTACCAGTGCCCCGTGTGCGGGAAGCACTTCCGCTACAAAGAGTCCCTGAATTGCCACCAGAAAATCCACTCGCGCAACCCGCGGCCCGCGGAGGAGGCGCAGCTGGGCCTGGAGTCGGCAGGGACCCAAACCAAGCATTTCTGCGTGAAAAAAGAGACTACGCAGTAGCCGAGGAGGGGCCGGGCGGGAGGGCTCGCGGTGACCGTGACGGTGCAGCATGATGGCAGGTGACTTGTATCGCAGCTAATCCACGTGGTCATGCTACAAAAGCTTTGGTGAAGCATCCAAGGAATTCTCTTACAAACTCTGAGCGGCCGGGCCAGGCACCTCTGCGGCCCCGCGGCGTCCCGTGGCTCTCCCGCCGCGGCGGCAGCGGCCCCTGAGCAGGGTTGGATTTCGCCTGTAGAGAATAATCCCGAGCGATTCTCCGGGGCCCGTATTTAGCAGGTGTTCCCCCACCTATCTTTGTGCATATTCAGGAGTGACAAGCTTTCGCTTTCTTTTTTCCACTCGTTTCACTGCAAGGCTGGAGTCGCGAGGAGGGAGGGAGGGAAGGAAGGTGCCATTCCCAGGCAGCTGGTCGCCCGCTCCCGCCGTGTTGCCGTGTCCCAAAGGGCTGCGAGGCCAGGATTGGGCTGGAGGGGAGAGAGGCGAGGCAGAGAGGTGGGTTAGGGCACGACACAGGATTTGTGGAAGGCGGAAGAGCGGAGAGGAGAGTGTGGCAAAGAGCAAGGTGAGAGAAAGCAGGTGCAGGAGAAGGGGCTGAGGACATTGGAGCAGGAAGAGTCGGGCAGGGCAGCGTTGGAGGCGTGGTGGGATCACGTCTCCTTTCTTTGGAAGGTGTTGCTGGCACCAGCCGGGCCATGGTTTCCCTCTGGCCCGAGGGGATGGTGCTGCTGGGCCGACATACGGACTCCTGTCAATGAAGGTGATTTTATTACTATTTTTTAACTGGGTTTGGTCTCACTCAGGTAAGTCAGACGAGTGAAAGCAGCTTCTCCTAACCCCTGTAAAGAGCTGTTTGGTTTTTAGTTAACCTAGAAGTAGTATATTATTATTATTATTATGAACTATTATTATTATTAATTATTATGGTGATGATAATACTACAAGGAAAAGTGTGACACTATATTTCACAGTTGCTCTAAAACACTTCAATGTATGCGATAAACGCCCGGAGTTTTCCAGCCGTTTGTGTAAATATTGGTTGAGCTCTGGAGCTGTTGGTGTTGTTCGAGGTGCCTGTACGTGGTGTCTCTTCGCTGTGTATCGTCAGCTGCTGGTTCGTGACCGTGTTTTGTAATAACTTTTGTAAAGTCTGTCAATACAGTGTTTCCATTCTGAATTCCGTGTGGGATGAGCCGTGGCAGCCCCTCGCCGGTTCCTGCAGCTCCTGGCTCTTATTTGGGAGCTTTGCCAGGTAATTTGTGGGGCAGGTGAATGGCACAAGCCAAGTTGAGCATCTCTGGAGCCAGGTCTGGCAAACAAGGCTGCTCCAGGTGTGCATCCGGCATTTGGGATTCGTGCTCTTACCTTTTCCTCGACTGGAAGCAGATTTTGGGTTTATGATCCATGAGCCAGCCTGTCCCACACACAAACAGGGCTGTGGATGAGTGAGGAGTCACTTCCCTCAGCCAGGCCCTGTGGCAGGACAGAGCTGGGATATTCCATGCTGGGAGAAGCACCAGTGGCTGTGGCTGCTTCAGAGCTGGGACTGTGGAATCCCAGAATGATTTGGATTGGAAGGGACCTTAAAGGATGCCCGGCTGGTGCCACACACGAGGTGCTTTGCCCTTCCAGGAACTCCCCACAGCCCAGTGTCTCTTCCCTGCCAGAGCCCAGCTCAGGGGGATGTTCCCCTCTCCCAGGTCTCCCTTGGGGAAACCCACCAGACTCCCCCCAGAGCTCCAGCAATGCCCAAGGGGTTGTTCCCCTTTGAGATCCCATGTGGGAGGTTGACAGGGCAGCCTGTGGGTTGGAGCCACTGCAGGGATGTGGCACTTGTGGCCTACAGATCCCGGCTTTGGCTTTTGCCAGGCTGGAGCCCCTCAGCCATCCCAATCCATGCAGGGTGCCTGCAGAGCCAGAGTGAGTGACCCCAGAGCCCCCAGGTGGGATGGAGCTGCCCCACGAAGGGGGTGGTGGGGAGGAAGAGGAGGAGGGAGAAGGGGAGAGTTCAGGGAAGGAGCATCCCGGGGGATCTGGGCTGGTGGGTGCTGCCAGCAGTGGAGCTGAGCACAGCTCTGAGCACACAGGGACTCCATGAGGATACACACATGTCTTTCTGTGTTGCACACGTGCTGTGTGTGTATAAACACACCTGCACACATGGCCTGAGCCCTGGTGACAGGGACATGGCTGTCCATGGACACGGCCACATCCCGCTCCCGCTCTGGCTGATCACAACAAAGGGAATGAAAACACCTGATAAAAACACTTAGATCTCAACAGGCACTTAGATCTCAACAGGGACAACACGGAGCCTCCCACAGCTGGGATCAGGCATTCCCTCTGCCCAGTACCTGCCCTGGATCCCAGTCTCCCCAGCTGCACTGGGATGTACAGACCCCCCTCCATCCCAGAGCTGCTCCTGGTGGCTCCTCCCAATGGGTCACTCCTGGATGGGGGTTGCAGATCCCTGGGACAGCCCAGGGTGGGGCAAGGTGTCCCTAACTGGGGGTCCCCACCTGCTGTCACACCCCTGTACCCCCTCAAGGCTGGATGCCTCATCCTGTCCCCCTCGTCCCCTCTGCCTTCCCATAAACCCAAGGGTTTCCTGCCCTTCTCTGTGTTTGGTGTTCCCAACTTCTCCCAGTTGTCAGCCCACGCCTCCAAAGTCAGGACTGGGAATGGGGCTGTGGGCCAGAGAGGGAAGGGATGGGAGAGGGCAGAGGGGATAGCCTGGAGATGGAATAAGGTGGGACAGCAAGGATGAGATAGGACAGGGGATGGGATGAAAAGGATGGGACAGGGTGGGTGGGATAGAATAGGGTACAGGGGGACAGGATGAATGGGATGGGGTAGAATGGGATAGGATGGGACAGGAGGGTGTGGATGGGATGGGATGGGACAAGATGTGAGATGGACAGGGTGGAACTGGATGGGACATGACAAGAGTAAGGAGGACACAACAGGATGGATGGGATGGGACAGGGTGGATGGAGTGGGATGGCAAAGGACAGGGTATGATGAGACAGGATGGATGGGATGGGACAGGATGGAACTGGATGTGACAGACGGGATGGGATGGGGTGGGACAGGGTAGCGTGGATGGGACTGGACATGGTGGGATGGATAAAAGGGGCATGACAAGACTGCACAGGATAGACAGGGATGGGGTGGGACAGGATGAGATGGATGGGAAAGGAGACGACAGAGCGGGAGGGGACGGGACTGGCGGGCCGGGTCCGGTCCGGTCCGGTGCGGGGAGCCCGTCCCGGGGGTCCTTCCCCGGTGGGGGGGTCTCTCCGGCGCCGGGGGTGAGGGCAGGGGGGGTCTCGGGGTCCATTTCCACAGCGCCGCCGCCTCCGGCCGCCATTTCAGAGCCCGCGGGGCCCGACGGGGCGGGGACGGGCGGGAGTGCCCGACGGGGCGGAGACGGGCGGGGGGAGCCGAGCCGGGGTCTCTCTGCCGACCCCGGGGCGCACCGAGCACACCCCAGTGCTTGCCCAGTGCCCTCCCGTCTCTCCCACTTGCCCCTCTCACTCCGCCCCCTCCCCAGTCAAACCAGTCCCTTCCCCAGCCCTCCTTGTTACCCCCCCAGTGACCCCCCAGTCCCCCTCTGTTAGCCTGGGAACAGCTCCAGTTCCCCCGTTTCCTGCAGCATTCTCCCAGTTCCCTCGGGAACAGCTCCAGTTCTTCCCAGTTCCCTCCAGTCCCCCCTGCCAGCCCAGTTCCCTCCTGAACACTCCCAGTTCCCCCCAGTTCCCTCCAATCCCCCTCTGTCAGCCCAGTTACCCCGGGAACAGCCCCAATTCTTCCCAGTTCCCTCCTGAACAGCCCCAGTCTCTCCCAGTTCCCGCGGTCTCTCCCCAGTTCCTCCGGGAGCAGCTTCTGTACAGTGCAGTCTCTCCCAGTTCCTCCCAGTTGCCCCGTCAGCCCATTTGCCCTGTGAACAGCCCCAGCTGCCCCCAGTTGTTTCCCTGTCAGCCCAGTTACCCCGTGAACAGCCCCAGTTTCCCGCAGCCCCTCCCCAGTCCCCTGTGCCAGCCCCATTTCTCCTGGTGCTGCTCTCCCAGTGCCCAACGTCCTCCCAGTCCCTCCTGTGTCCCCAGTTCCCCCAGTCCCCCAGTTCCCCTAGTCCTTCTCCAGTCGCTCCCAGTCCCCCCTGCCAGCCCAGTGCCCCCTGTTCCCTCCAGCTCCTCTCAGTTCCCCCCAATCCCTTCGGTCCTCCAGTTCCTGCCCAGTCTCTCCAGTGTCCCCAGTCCCCCTGCTTCCCACTCCCTCCAGTTCCCCTATTCCCCCCAGTCCCTCCGGTCTCCCCAGTGCCCCTGGCCCACTATTCCCTCCAGCCCCTCCAGTCTTCCCAGTCACCCTGGTCCCCTATTACCCCAGTCCCTCCAGTCTCTCTGGCTCCCTATTCCCCCCAGTCCCCCCACTTCCAACAGTCCCCACCAGTTCCCCTTGTCCTCCCACTCCCTCCCCACTGTCCCCATTCCCCCCAGCCTCCTTCCAGTCTCCTCCAGCCCTCCAACCCCTGTCCAGTGCTCCCTGTACCCCCAGTCTGCTCCCAGTCCCTCCAGTGCCCAGGTCCTCACTGTCCCCCCCAGTCTCCCCCAGTCCCCTCAGTCCCTTCAGTGCCCGGGTCCCCACTGTCCCCTCAGTCTCCCCAGTGCCCCTGGCCCCCTATTCCCCCCACTCCCTCCAGTCTCTCTGGCCCTCTATTCCTCCCCGTCCCCTCCAGCTCCCCTACACTCCCCCCAGTCCCCCCCAGTCCCCTTCAGTCCCCCACTGTCCCTCCAGATCCCGC
>JAWWEV010000083.1:592758-607020 GCA_035583235.1 Hafferia zeledoni | reverse complement strand
CCAGGCCATGGGTCCATCCCATCCCATCCCATCCCATCCCATCCCATCCCATCCCGTGGCCATCCCTGTCCACTCCTTTGTGTGGTCCTTGAGGCCAAGCCGTGGCCTGGGAATGAGGGCTGTGCCCTAATGAGCTCAGGGCCTCCCTCCCTGCTCTGGGACACGAACAAAGCAGCCTTGGCTGGTGCCTTTTGTTTGAAAGGAGCTGGAGCCAGTGATGCAGAGCTTGGGCAGGTCGTTGGGAGCAGGATGTGCCAGGGAAGGGGCTGTGGCACTGCCAAGGCACAGGCAGAGCTGGGTGGGCGAGGGGGAGCTGAGGTCAGCTGGAGCAGCTCCAGGGGCTGGGCTGTTCCCTGGGGATCTGGGGACACAGCAGGGCAGGCAGGGCTGGGGGAAGAAGGGGGTCCTGTGCTGGAGGAGGTGCCAGCAGGGCTGTGCCAGGGTGGGCAGCGTGGTGGGAAACCACAGCAGGGCAGGCACTGGTGGGTGGGTTTGGGGGAGCAGGTGCAGCTGCAGGAGGTGCAGAGGGGTGGATGGGAGACCTGGAGCTCCTCAGATCCCAGTTAGGAGCAGCTCCTTTAGAGGAGGGGGAGCCAGAGGGGGCTCTGCCCCAGGGCACAGGGACAGGAGGAGGGCACAGCCTCAGGCTGGGCCAGGGCAGGGGCAGGGGGGACAGTGGGGAAATTCCTCCTGGGAAGGGCTGTCCAGCCCTGGCACAGCTGCCCAGGGCAGGGATGGATCCCCATCCCTGGAGGGATTTCACAGCCCTGTGGATGTGGCACTTGGGGACATGCTCAGTGGTGGCCTTGGCAGTGCTGGGGGGACGTTGGACTTGATGATCTTAAAGATCCTTTCCAACCTCAGTGATTCCATGGATTTAGTTTCTCATGACACAGCACTGAGCCAGGGAATGAGTTTGTGGCTCAGAGTGCTGGGTTTGGCTGCAGAAGCTTTGTCAGGACATCTGCTCATGTTCTCCACAAGGCAGGACACAGACCCTGCCCCGTGCTCTGCTCAGGCTCAGTCATGTCCTTGTTCAGAGCTGGGTGTGAGGCTGGGCTTGGCTTTCTGTGGGTCCCCTTCTGTGGGTTCAGTTCTGTGGGTCCCCTTCTGTGGGTCCCCTTCTGTGGGTTCAGTTCTGTGGATTCCCTTCTGTGAGTCCCCTTCTGTGGGTTCAGTTCTGTGGGTCCCCTTCTGTGGGTCCCCTTCTGTGGGTTCAGTTCTGTGGGTCCCCTTCTGTGGGTCCCCTTCTGTGGGTTCCCTTCTCTGGGTCCCCTCTGTGGGTTCCCTTCTGTGGGTCCCCTTCTGTGGGTTCCCTTCTCCAGCTCCTCAGTGCCAGTCACTGCCTGCCCTGAGGGAGAGCCTTGGGTTGTGTGGCCTGACTGGGTTATGTGGGGCTCGAGGTTTGGATGTTGAATGATTCCATTTTTCGGCTTTGTTTCTGTTCCCCTCCCCGTGGATGTGACTCCTGTGTTTGTACAGCCCCTCTCTGTCCTTCCCTCCAGGCAGAGACCGAAGTCTTTGCTGTCATTCCAGACCATTTTCCCAGGGGCTCTGTCACTCTGCAGGTTTCCCCCTCTCCTGGCACACAGACAGGAGAGTTGCAGCCCTTGTGTCCCCCTGCCAGGAGCAGCCCCAGCTCCTCTCCTGTGTCAGGGTAACGTCTCAGTCCTCTGCCTTTTCTGTAAAACTGAGTCCCTTCTGCCCAGTTTCCCCAGTTTGAGTTGTGGTCTCCAGGAATGGAACTGGGTTGGTTTGACAGCCCCTTTTTGGAGAGTTTGGTGTTAATTATCTCTCTCTCCTTTAAGCCTTATTAAATTATCCAGATGGGTTTCACCTCATTAGCTGGGCTCTGCTCTGGGCTGTTTAATTGGGTGCTCTCAGCAAAGTCAGGGTGGAACGATCCAGACCAGCTTGGCCTGTAGGTGATGCCTCTGTCCCTTGGCCTTTTCCACACTGACATTCCATAAACAGCCTCCCAGCTGCTGCAGCTCATCTGAAAATGTAAGACTTAATGGAAATTAAATATTAAGAAAAGAGGCCTTTCATCATTTCTAACTAAGATTTTTCCCATTTATTGTTTCTTTTCAATGTTGCCTTCCCTTGGCTATTGAAATAAAGTGGATTTTACCCAAATTTGCTCATTACTGATAGTAAAAACCCTACAATTTCAGGATCACAGAACTTAAAATAAAGTTCTGTTTCCATTTTTCAGTCCATGATTTTTGCCTTGATCGGGTTTGTGGTTGATTTTCTTCTGCTTGGAGAATTAGGGCTGAATTCCTGCTTTGGGCTGTGCTCTGTAATCAGGTCATGATCGTTGGGCTTTGCCCTCAGGCCTGGCCAGCTTAGGGATTGATTGGTGGGTTTATACAATTAAAACAGGCACCAGAATCTGTGCAGTAACTTCTGTGCAAGAAAACTGGCGGAGGGCAGGGCAGGGCTGTGTGGCCATGAGAGCAAGGGTAGAGGACAATGTGGGGCTGCTTGTGCTGTTCAGGAAGGGAAGGAAGCAAGTTTGGGGGGCTTTTTGTGGTTTATTTTAAAGAAATGAAGGTGGGGCAGGATTAAAACAATCTCAGTGAGTGCTGTCAGGTTGGGAAAGTTCTTTTAAGGAACCCCAAAGTGCAGCCCAGCATTCCCCACCATGGAATGTTGGTCCTTTTCCATGCACTGATGCTTGGGCTGGAAGACCCCAGTGGGTTTGGCTGGCAGGAGGAGGAGCCCCTGGAGGGCTCCAAGGGGGCAGCTGATCCTGGGGGTGCTCCAGCCTGCCCTGGGTGCTGCCCAGGTGCCCTGACCTCTGTTCTCTGTTGGCAGCAATCAAGACCGATGGCAAACCCACGGAGGCTAAGAAGACCTTGGCAAAGTCTCCATCAGGTAAGTGCCCAGTTCCCCTCTGGTCATGGAGTCAGTCATGGGATCAGCAGGCCTGGAAAACCCTCTGAGGTCACTGAGCATTGCCCCAGAAGTGCCAGGGCCACCACTGCCCATGTCCCCAAGTGCCACATCCACGGGGCTGTGAAACCCTTCCAGGGGTGGGAACTCCCCCCCTGCCCTGGGCAGCTGTGCCAGGGCTGGCCAGCCCTCCCCAGGGGGAATTTCCCCAATGTCCCCCCTGCCCCTGCCCTGGGCAGCTGTGCCAGGGCTGGACAGCCCTTCCCAGGGGGAATTTTCCCAATATGCCACCTGAGCCTGCCCTGGAAGAACTTGTAGGTGTTTCCTGAGTCCGGATCAGTCCCCCTTGTTTGGGGCTGGGGAGGTTAAGGAGGTCTCTAAACCTGCAGGAAGTGCCCCAGGCCAGGCTGGCTGGGGCTGGAGCAGCCTGGGCTGGTGGGAGGTGTGGGCAGGGGGTGGCACTGGGTGGGCTTTAGGGTCTCTGCCAGCCCAGCCCATCCAGGGCTGCTGTGGCTCTGGGGGGTGGGCACAAGCTGCTCTGACCGTGCTGTCCCTTCCCTCCCACCCCCCTGTGCCACCCACAGCAGAGCTGGGCCGCCCCAAGAGCGCGGCTGGCAGTGCCACCAGGAGCAGTGCCACCACTCCCTCCTCCGCCACGGCCTCCAGCGCTCCCGGTGCCACCACCAGCCGCCCCAAGCCCAAGGCCGCTGCCACCAAAGCCCCCTCGAGCTCCACGGCCTCGGCAGACGCCAAGAAGGTGCCCAGCAGGGCCCCTGGCAGGGCCAGCACCGCGCCCAAACCGCCGCGCCCGCCTGGCACCGCCGGCGCCCCCGACCTGCGGCACGTGCGCTCCAAGGTCGGCTCCACCGACAACATCAAGCACCAGCCTGGAGGGGGCAAGGTGAGCCCCCAGTCCTGGCAGTGCCACTGCCCTGCCCCTGCTGCCCCTGCTGCTGAGGTGGCTGTGTGCTCACTGCTGTGCCCCCTCCCACCCTGCAGGGCTCCTCTGGGGTCGGGGCTGGCACCAGGAGGTACCCACGGGGTGGGAGGGCAGGGGGAGCCCACCCCAGGGCAGGCAGGGTTGGGGGCTGGCACCAGGGGGTACCCACGGGGTGGGATTGGCAGGGGGAACCCACCCCAGGGCAGGCAGGGTTGGCAGGGATGTGGCAGCAGGGCAGGCTCTGGGCCTGTGTCCCTGGCACACATCCTGACACAGCGGCTCAGTGTGAATGCCCAAGGTCTCTGTGCCAAAGCTTGGCCTTTGAGTCGAGGAGTCCAGTCTGCTGAGTGGGAATGGGGGAATGGGGCACTGGGATGAGGGAAATCTGGATTCAGGAGCAAATTCCACAGCACTTTTCCCGTGTTCAGCTTGTCAGGCCCAAAAGTGACACCAAACATGTCCTTTGGATCCCCCTTGGTGGCGCCAGGGAGAGGGCAGTATTGGAAAGGCCTGTACAGAGACAGAGCCCGGGGCTCTCAGTCCCTCCCAGGGCTCTGGATTACACCCTGACCATCTCCCATGGGATGGGGACAGTTTGGGGATGTCCCTGCAGCCCCTCTGAGGTTCAACCCTGTGGCTGTGCCTGTTCATCCAGCCTGGCTGGGCTGCTGTGACCCCACATGGCCTGTGGGGCTGGATAGCCTGGCACAGACCCCCATGGGCTGCCAGGGGAGCCTGTCCCGTGCTGGGGCCTCGCTCTGCTCCGGGCACAGGGGAGTCAAGGGCAGTGCTGGCTGCCCTGTGTCCCAGACAGCATCGATGGCACATGGATTTGTCCCAGCCAGGGCTGCCTGAGCTGTGACATCACAGAGCAGCCCCTGCTGTGCCAGCCTAAGGGACCCAATTCTGACATTTAATGGCACTGTCCTTGTTTTTCTAAAGATTTTCACGGAATTGTTACATCCAAACAATTGTGGGTTTGAGCAAATTGTCCTTGTCATAGTCTTACTTCCCCTGGGATGTTTTTGGAGCCTGAAAGTGCTGTCAGAGTGCTGGGGTATTTTTGTTTCCTGCTCTGCAGGTGAGTGAAATGCAAGGTTTATGCTGACCCCCCCAGCAGTGCAGGTTCTGCTGCACCCCCTGGCTCTGGGGCAGCAAAGGATGTGCCCAGGTAGCTGCTGGACTTCTATGAATCCTGTGGTTTTCCTTCCACTCCCTGCTCAGCTGGGCTCGCTGGGTGCCCCTGGCCCAGGTCAGTGCTGGGCTGCAGGTCTGGCCAGCCCAGGGTGTGGAGCCCAAACTGGAGCCCAGGGAGTGCCCAGAGCCCCTGAGCCCCAGGGCAGGGACAGCCCAGGGGTGTCTGTGGAGCCCAAACTGGAGCCCAGGGAGTGCCCAGAGCTCCTGAGCTCCAGGGCAGGGACATTCCAGGGGTGTCTGTGGAGCCCAAACTGGAGCCCAGGGTGTGCCCAGAGCTCCTGAGCCCCAGGGCAGGGACAGCCCAGGGGTGTCTGTGCCTCCAGGACCTGCACCGTGTCCTCCAAGTGAAGGAGCTGCTCCTGCACTGCTGTTCTTGGCTTCCTAAAGATCTGGTTTCATTTCTTGCCAGGATTTAAGTGCTGGGAGCACTTGGGACCTGCCAATGTGATGCCAAGGCAGAGGCAGCAGGAGCTGTTTGAGGCACAGAGAACAGGGTGCCTGTGCCCCCCATGCTGAGTGGTGCTGAGCCCTCCCATCCCGGCCATGGGACTGGGCTCTGCCTGGGCACTGGAGCCTGCAGGGAGTCCTCCTGGCTCCCCTGCCAGGCAGCTGGTGCCCCCAGCCTGCTGCCCACCCTCTGCTTTGCTGGTTGACACCCCCCTTTGTCTCCATCCAGGGGAAGGGAGAGAACAGGCCCGACTCGGCCGCCGCCGCCCCCAGCCCCGAGCCCGGCGCGGGCACTCGAGTGGCTCCTCCCAAAACTGCTAAAGAGGGGCCCCCCAAACAGCCCAATGGGAAAGTGAGTTCCTTTCACACTTTTCTCTGGGGAAGTTGAAGGAAAACGTTTCTATTTGGAGTCATTCTCTTCTCTTCAGCTCTTCTCTGTCCTGTCGGTGTCACTGTCCCTTGCACGGACACTCTCCTGGTCTTTGTCCACCCTGAGATGTTCTCAGGGAAGCACCTTCAGACACTGCTCTGGAGGGACCTTCTCCACACCTGCTGGGAATGTTTCCAGAGCAGAGTCCTCCAGTTTCACTTTCAGGCTTAGCTCTGAGTCCCTTCAAGCCAGTTCTTCCTCCACAGAGCCAGTTTGTAACCAGGCAGAGTTTTAGTTTGGAGCTGCTGCTTTCCAAACTCTGGAATGCTGAGGAATTCACCTTTCCCGAACATTCCCAACCGAAGCTCTGTAGCTCCATGGGTTAGGCCACCACCATTTGGTGGGGCTGCCCTGGACAATGTTCCAGCACAGGGATGGGGGTGAGGAGGGAGTGACACAGTTCATTCCAGAGCCTGCTCAGGAATGACCAGCATTGGTACCTCTGGAGGAGTCAGGAGCCACCACACACTGCATGGAGCGACCGTTCAGAGCTGCTCTTGCCCTGAATCCAGCCTTTCTGAGTGGCCAGGGAGCTCTGGGAGCTGCTCCACTGAGAGTGCTCTGGGATTCCTTCTGAGCTGGGGAAGGATCCCCCCCTTCCAGCAGACAGGGCAGAGCCTGTGCCCTGTTCTGGGCTGGGGAAGGATCCCCCCTTTCCATGGATTTCCAGCAGACAGGGCAGAGTCTCTGCCCCGTTCTGGGCTGGGGAAGGATCCCCCCTTTCCATGGATTTCCAGCAGACAGGGCAGAGCCTGTGCCCCGTTCTGGGCTGGGGAAGGATCCCCCCTTTCCATGGATTTCCATCAGGCAGGGCAGAGTCTCTGCCCCGTTCTGGGCTGGGGGAAGCAATTCCCAGACTAACCAGTGTTGTCCTCAAGCTTTGCAAACACGGGCCTGGCATTCCTGCTGTGTGGGTAAAGCTCTCTTACCCTGCCCCTTCTGTGTGTACAAACCACGGGATCAGTGGCTGAGGGTGCACAACCCTCTGAGGTGGAGTCCAACCACCAGCCCAGCACTGCAGGGCCCCCACTGACCACTCCCCATGTCCCTGAGTCTGGGTCATTTTAATTGAAAGGAGAAACCATTTAATTAACACATGATCTGATATAATTTAGCCAAAACCTTGATGACTTTGATCACAAAAAGGTTTCCCAGCCCAGTGGGGCTTTAGTGCCCAAGGGTTTGGAGGGATGTTCTCCAGTCAGGAGCAGACACTGAGCAGCTCAGTGCCATGGGGGCCCCAGGGCTCCCAGCATGGGGCTGGCCCTCCCTGCTCCCACTGGAGATGTCCCAGAGACTTCCTGGGGACAGGGACAGTCCCATCCCCTGGGCCAGGCTGGGCTCTGTGGGGAGTGGTTTCCACCTCCTGCTCTGGCACTAACACTCTGTGCAGCCTCCTGTCCTCACTGTCTGTCCCTCTGCTCCTCAGCTGCTCCCCCTGCCCTGGCTGGGCTGTCCCCACGGCCACAGCCCCTCCTGCCAAACGGCAGCTCTAACCAGTGCTCTTCCCTTGTGTTGTTTTCCATTCTGTGACGTTCCAGGTCCAGATAGTCTCCAAAAAAGCGAACTACAGCCATGTTCAGTCCAAGTGTGGTTCCAAGGACAATATTAAGCATGTCCCTGGAGGTGGGAATGTAAGTATGGGCTCTGGGCAAGCTGTCTGTCTGCTAATCCTCTTGTGCCATGTTGTTGTGTCACTCTCAGAGCGCTCTGCTTGGGGCACACGGGGTGGCAGAGGCTCAGGGCTCCTGGACTGGGCACTGCCCCCATTCCTGCTGGGATGCCAGAAGGAGTGGGAATGTTCTGTGTCAGTTCTCCACCACAGCTGGCCTGGGTCCCACCTGCTTTGGGGGTGTCCGGGGCCAAATGTGGGATGTTCACATCACTGACCCCAGAAGTCAGCTCTCCCTGGATCCCAGGAGTTCACTCCCCATGGATCCCAGGAGTTCACTCCCCGTGGATCCCAGGAGTTCCCTCCCCACAGATCCCAGGAGTTCACTCCCCCCATGGATCCCAGGAGTTTCCTCCCCCTGGATCCCAGGAGTTCCCTCCCCATGAATCCAGGAGTTCATTCCCCCTGGATCCCAGGATTCAGCTCCCCCTGGATCCCAGGAGTTCCCTCCCCCTGGATCCCAGGAGTTCCCTCCCCCTGGATCCCAGGAGTTCACTCCCCATGGATCCCACGAGTTCACTCCCCATGGATCCCAGGAGTTAAATCCCCGTGGATCCCAGGAGTTCCCTCCCCACAGATCCCAGGAGTTCCCTCCCCACAGATCCCAGGAGTTCCCTCCCCCTGGATCCCAGGATTCAGCCCTCCCTGGATCCCAGGAGTTCCCTCCCCCTGGAGCCCAGGATTCAACTGTCCCTCTGCAGGCAGGGAGGTCCCTCTCAGCCCTGCCCCCCTGCAGTGTTTGATGTTTCAGACCTGGTTCCTTCTGGCCAGAGGTGCCCCATCCCCTCCCTGGCCACAGCCCCAGCTGGGCCACCCTCATTTCACTTCTGGGTTCACAAGAAGGGCTTTGAAACACGAAAAGACTCAAGGGCTTAATCTTTGAGCTGCGATTAATGGCTAAATTTAAAGGCTGCTGATATCTCTGGCAGCAGAGCTGAGCTTATTAAAATAGAAAGTTAATCTGGTGGTGTCTGTGACTTGGTTTGGGGTGCTGGATCCTGGAAGTGTCTGGCAGGACAACCAGGTTAACTCTCCAGGTCCCAGAGCTCGGGGCAGTGTGGGTTTGGTTTGGTGGCTCAGTCCCTGGGGGCCATCTGTGCTGCCTTAAACCTGTGCTGGGCTCTTGTCCAGGGGCAGCCTCAGAAATACAGACTTGGGTGGTTCCAAAGACACTGAAGTGTTTGAGGCCAGGGAAGGTTGTTCCGTAGGTGTTTGGATACCCTGGGTGGGATCCTGAGGAGGGATGTCCCAGAGGGTCTGCCTGGGGTCAGTGACACTGCTCAGGGCCTGGGTGGGCACAGCTGGGGGCTGCTTTCCTGGGAGGTCCATGCCCAGCTGGCACAACCTTCCCGTGGCTGATTGTCCCTCTGAGCTTTGCCAGAGGCAGCCAGGCCTGGGCTCTGAACAAGCAGTTCCTGCTGTGGCCACCTGGGTGGGCAGAGCCAGGTGTTGGAGTCACACCTGGGGCGGCCACTGAAGGAATCCTCACTCCCCCTCTGGGCTCCCTTTCTGCTCCCCCTGCCTGGGCTGGGATTTCCCTTTTCCTTTGGTGTGACTCCTGTTACTCCCACAGTGTCTGGGGGTGTTTCCCCAGGAAATGCTCACCTGGAGCCCCCTGTGCCAGTTGGTGCCCTGTGCCAGTTGGGTGCCCTCGTGGTGTTGTCCAGCCCTGCCTGCTGCTGTCCCTGCTGTTTGCCCTGGCTTTGCCTCCCAGGTGTGGCACAGGCAGTTCACAGCCCTGCCCTGGGGCAGCAGGGCCTTTGGCCACACTGGTGCCAGGTTTTGAGGCACCTGGTGCCCTGTACCTGTCCCTGTGTTTCAGAAGCCACTTCAGTCTTGCCACTCCTCCCTCTGCACCTTTCAGTGGCCCCTGAGCCTCACGTGGGCTTTGCCTTTTTTCCAGCCTCCCAGAAATGGGATCTCAAAGTGGGGGATATTTTCTTACTTGGTGAGCTCCATCAGTGACCTGTTCTCCTGCCAAGGAATCCCCATCCTGCCCTTCCCTCCTCACTGCCAGCCACTCCCAGCCCTGGCAATGGCCCTGCTTCCTTCTCCTCTCTCCTCACTCTCCCTTCACCACTGCAGTTCCTCTCCTTGCTCTGCTACTTAAGCAGCACTTTATTCTGGACTTTCAAAGCAAAAAGCTCCTTCCCTGGTTCCAGATGCCCCCGGGGCAGCTCCAGGTGGGCATTCCCAGCCCTCCAACACCCCAGCCCATGGATGTGAGTGCCCACTCTGTCTGCCCAGAAAAGCTTTTCCCTTTTATTCATTATTGTATCTTCTCACTCCTTTGGGGCACTGTGATCTCAGTGACCTCCTCCAAGGTGTTTGCTTGCTGAAGTAATTGTGATGATCACTTTTGAGAGAAGACTTCCCAGTGTTTCATTCCCTGGTGGAGCTGTCTGGAAGGTCTGTTCTTGGAGTCTGTGCCTTCAGTTCAAGCCTTCAGGAATCCTGTGGATGAGACCTGTGGTTCAGGAGGAAATTATGGTTCGGCTTTAGGGTTGCTCTGGTAGAAGTGATGGACGTGGAATCTTAGGAAGTTCTGGGTCAGAAACAACCTCAAAGCCCATCCAGTGCCACCCCTGCCATGGGCAGGGACACCTCTGCCCAGGAACAGGATGGGCAATGTGGCAACAGAACTGGCTTTGAATGGTGCCTCTTCCAAGTGCTTTTGTGTTCCATGCGTGTGCCCTGAGCTCCAGACCCCATGTCTGGTCCCTGTCCCTCTGTCTGTGCTCTCTGGTGTCAGTTCTGGCCCTCACATTGACCCTCCTGGCCTTGAGTGAGGCCAAAGTGCCAGTGGTGTTTGACTGGGAATCAGCAGGAAACAATTCCTGGTGCTGGGAATGAACAGTTGGTCGTTCCTGGGCCTGGGAATCAACTGGAGGTTGTTCCTGGTGCTGGGAATCAGCAGGAGACAATTCCTGGTGCTGGGGATCAGCAGTTGGTGGTTCCTGGTGCTGGGGATCAGCAGTTGGTGGTTCCTGTGCCTGGGGATCAACTGGAGGTTGTTCCTGGTGCTGGGAATCAGCAGTTGGTGGTTTCTGGTGCTGGGGATCAGCAGGAGACAATTCCTGGTGCTGGGATCAGCAGTTGGTGGTTCCTGGTGCTGGGATCAGCAGTTGGTGGTTCCTGGTGCTGGGATGAGCAGTTGGTGGTTCCTGGTGCTGGGGATCATCAGGAGGTTGTTCCTGGTGCTGGGGATCAGCAGTTGGTGGTTCCTGGTGCTGGGAACCATCAGGAGGTTGTTCCTGGTGCTGGGATCAGCAGGAGGAGGCCCCAGTGCCAGCCCAGGGCGCAGGGTCAGGAAGCACAGCCTGGTGTTCAGGTGGCCCATTGGCCTCCAGAGTCACCCCAGGCACCTCCCCGTGCTCAGCTGGTTCTTTCTGTCTCTGCAGGTGCAGATCCAGAACAAGAAGGTTGACCTTTCCAAAGTGTCCTCCAAGTGTGGCTCCAAAGCGAATATCAAGCACAAGCCAGGTAGGACTTGGCCATTTCCTCAGGATTTATTTGTCTGTGGGTTTTGCAGGTCCCTTGAACACGGCCCTGGAGTGGGACTGGAGCTGTCCAAGGGGTTTGCTGCTTTCAGGGCTATTTCCAGAGGCTCTGGAGATGCTCCTTTAGCAATTCCTGGTGGTTTCATGGGTAGAGAAGGGGAGTAGGAGACCTGGGGTGTCCTCAGAGCATCTGCTGCATTGACTCAGTTCTGCTTTTCTTGCTCCTTTGAAAAGAAAAACATGGATATTTCCATGGGCATTCCAGGAAGTCACATCCCAGAGGGCTCTGTGGCACTGGGAGTATCCCTGTCCTGTGCAAGGGCAAAGGAACTTCCCTCCAGTTCTTCCAAGCAGATGGGAGGGTCCTTTAAGCTCGAGTTCCTGGCAGGTCCTGCCTCCCATAAATCACTTTGATGCCACTTCATGGGCTGAGTGTGTGGGAATTCTTTGCTCCCCACTTGGGACACAGCAATTCCTCTGCATGTGGAGAGAAGGGAAGAGGAGCAGAAGAAGAAGAGACTCAACTATGTTACATTAATATTTAAACTGTTTCTGCACAGGAATGTTCAAGTTTCAGGAGGGACTCCATTCAGAACTACTTTCTCACACAGTTACACACAATGTTAAAACTTACACACACCATGCAGACCACCCAACATCACACAGCTGGAGCTAATCGTTAGGTAATAAATATTTCCCCCAAATTGCTAGATCTAAACAGTCTTAATGCAACTTATTTTAACTTTATAAAAGAGCTCTTTTGATGTCACTCCACGGAGTTTCTGCAGCTTCTGCACCAGCTCAAGGTCTCTGGACAAATTCCATTCTTACCTTAGCAGCACCTGCAAACTTGTGTTTGGTTTGCCAGCCTGGCAATGTGTGAATCCCAGCCCTGTGGGCTGGTGAGATTGGTGCCCTCTGTGAGCCTGAGGACACCCAGCCCTGTGGGAGCACTGCTGGCAGCCACACCTGCAGCCAGGGGAGGGACAGGCACTGCCCAGAGCCAGGACAGGCACCACAGGCTGCTCTTTGTGCTCTCCTGGGGGTTCCCTGTGCCCTGGGCCAGGCTGGGAGCAGCTCAGCCTCGTCTCCCACACACTCCAGGGGCTCCCAGTGTGCTCCAGTGGCTCCCAGTGTGTTCCAGTGGCTCCCAGTGTGCTCCAGTGGCTCCCCATGTGCTCCAGGGGCTCCCAGTGTGTTCCAGTGGCTCCCAATGTGCTCCAGGGGCTCCCCATGTGCTCCAGTGGCTCCCAGTGTGTTCCAGGGGCTCCCCATGTGCTCCAGTGAGGGCACAGATGCCTGAGCTGGAGGAGCCCCGGGCACGGAACAGGGACAGGGGTGGGACAGCAGGGGTGGGATGGGGTGGGAATGGCATTTCCCACCTCTGATGGAGGAGACAGACTGAAGAGCAGATCCAGTGAGGATCAATTCCAGCCTGTCCATGTGGATGTGCCACGTTCCCCACCCCAGGGCACCTCCAGGGCTGTGCTGGCACAGGGGAAAGCACCCACTTTGGTGCTGGCACAGGGGGAAGCACCAACTTTGGTGCTGGCACAGGGGGAAGCACCAACTTTGGTGCTGCCACTTCTAAACCAAACTTTACCTGGGGGCAGACCGAGCCAGTGAAGGTGTTCCTGTGTCCTGTCCCCCTCCAGAGGGTCCCCAGCAGCTCCTGGGAGGGGGTGGCACCTCTGGGGGGCTCTCTGAACTCACCCCTGCACCTTGTCCTTGTAGGGGGAGGAGATGTCAAGATTGAGAACCAGAAGCTGAACTTCAAGGAGAAGGCCCAGGCCAAAGTGGGATCTCTGGACAACGTGGGACACTTGCCAGCAGGAGGGACTGTGAAGGTGGGTGCAGGAGCTCGGGCACCCCAGGGGGGGCTTGGAATGTGCTGCTGCTCCTCCTGCCACTGCTGCAGGGCAGCCCCTCCACCCCAGCCTGTGCCAGCTGCCTGCTGACTCCTGGGGCCTCTGCTGTGCCCCTGAGCAGTGAGGGGGGACCCCAACAATGGGGAGGGACCCCAGCAGTGAGGGGAGGGACCCCAGCAGGGAGGGGGGACCCCAGCAATGGGGAGGGACCCCAGCAGTCAGGGGGGACCCCAGCAATGGGGAGGGACCCCAGCAGTCAGGGGGGACCCCAGCAGGGGGGATGGGCTGGAAAGGAGAGCCCTGGGAAACACCCTGGCCTGCCCAGGCTCCCTGGCAGGCACTCCTGAGAGCTGGCACTGCCCATCTCATCCTTCCTCCTGGAATGTGGGAGCACTGGGAGCCCCTCCGAGGGGCTGCCTGTGGCCTTTGCCCCCAGTTACAGCTGGTGGGATCCAAGTGCCTGTGCTGGGAGAGCGCACCGTGAACACAGAGAGGGACATGGAATAATCCTGGGCTGGAAGGACCCACCAGGATTGTGGGGTCCCTTTGTGTGAGGGTGGGGACAGATGGCTGTGCCCTCCCCCTGTGGTTCATCCCCTCTCCCACGGGCACACAGACTGTGCCCAGCTGTACCTGCAGGAATGTGACATCAGTGCCCAGGGAGGGGACACTGACCCGTCACAGCACAGCAGGATCAGGGGGTGCTGGGAACTGTTCAGGGGGTCCCTGGGGCTGGTGCTGTGGGATCCCAGGATGGTTTGGGCTGGAAGGCACCTTAAGGATCCCCCAGCTCCAAACCTGGCACCTTCCATATCCCAGACTGCTCCAAGCCCTGCCCAGCCTGGCTGGCACTGCAGGGATGGGCACCCACAGCTACCCCACAGGGATCCCACCCCACCAGCCCCTGCCCCAGAGCGTTCCCTGCTCTGCCTCTCTAGGGCCGTCTGCCCCCAGGGTGGCCAGGGCTGTGTGGGGAGGAGCTGCCCCCAGGCCCACGGTGGGATCCAGGAGCTGCTGGGAGCAGCCAGAGGGCAGGGAGGGCAATGTCCTTCCTGGGGCACTGGAGCTGCACCCTCTGCCACAGCCCCTCGAGCCAGCAGAGCCAGCAGGGCAGAGGGGCTCAGGAATGTGCCCTGCACCCCACACTGCACCCACACCCCACACCTCCTGCACCCCACACTGCACCCACACCCGACACCCCTGCACCCCACACTGCACCCACACCCCACACCTCCTGCACCCCACACTGCACCCACACCCCTGCACCCCACACTGCACCCACACCCCACACCCCACACTGCACCCACACC
>JAWWEV010000083.1:569934-588551 GCA_035583235.1 Hafferia zeledoni | reverse complement strand
CCCGGTGCCCCCCGCGGGCGGAGCGGGGCCCGTGCCGGGGCCGGTGGCGGTGCCGGGGGCAGTGCCAGCCCCGGGGGCATTGCCGGGGGCGTTGCCGGGGGCGGTGCCGGCCCCGGGGGCGGTGGCGGTGCCGGGGGCGGCCCCAGCGCTGCGGGAGAACGGGGTCGGGCCGGCCGTGCCCCCCGGGCCGGGCGAGCACAGGGACGCTCAGAGCTTCGAGACCCACATACAAGAGACAAGTAAGTGCCCGTGCCCCTCCCGCTGCCCGCCCGCCTGTCGCCCGTCCTGCCGCTCTGTTCATGCACTAAATCGCCTTTTATCTTCCAGGCATCTAACGATGACATTCTGGTGTCGTCTCCCACCCCCTGTCCCCGTCCCCGTCCCCGTCCCTCCCGTCCCGCCCTTGTGTCCTGCAGATTGAATCTCACAGGCTGACGTTCCGTGAGAAGGCCAAGGCTCGGACAGACCACGGAGCTGAAATCGTCGTGTCCACCCCCCCCAACCCTCCCAGCAGCATCTCCACCTCCACCTCCCCGCGGCGCAGCAGCTCAGCCGGCGACACCCCCGGCCCGCTGGCACTGCCAGCGCGCTGCCAGCACGGCCCGTGAGCCCCCGCCCTGCCCCGGACCCAGCTTGGCTCTCTTGACCTCTGGCTTTAGGTGGGACGGGGCGGTGCCCCCGGGCCGGGACCCCCGTGGTGGCCGCGCAGGGTCCCCCCGGCCGTGCCCGGCCCGGGCTGGGGGCACTGCGGGGGCGGGGGCGGGTGTGCCCGGGGGCGGGTGTGCCGGAGCCCCCCGGGGGTGCCAGGGGCTGAAGCCAGGCCAGAGTTAACAGGGATAAGCTGTGATCTTTCTTTCTGTCTCTTTTTTTACCCCTCTCCCTCCTCACGCTTCAGTTGATGCTGATACAAACCCTCCACACTCGTTAGGCTGTTTTAACTGTTGACTTGAACCTTTTATTCTTTGTGAGCCGTGTTGCCGATGGTTTCTCTCGTGCTAAGTTTCCTTTCTCTCCCCTCCTGCCCGTAGCAGAGTAGGGCCATCCATTAACGCTGCTGCCGTGCGGCTTTTACTGACATATCCACCCACTGTAACTTCTTGTTGTTTGGGTTTCTTTTAACACTTTAACCGATGGAGCGAGTTCTTGGGACTAAGCCATGTCTGGAAGGGAAGGCACAGGGATGTGTTAAGGGAGAGCTTGCCGTGAGAGCTCAGGTGGAGCCGGTTTGACCTCAGTGAGATGCTCACCGAGCCTGCCCGGGGTGCCCGCGGCTCCTCCGTGCCCGGGCACAGCTGGTTTATTTATTGCCTGGCACGGCCGGCCCGGGCACTGCCCCGGGGTCGGGGTCGGGGCCGGGGGCAGGGGCAGGGCAGGGGACGCAGGCCGGGGGTGAGGCTGAAGCAGGTGCGGGGTGTGAGGATGTTGTGTGTGTGCGTGGTGTGACGGGGCTGAGGATGGGCGGGCACCGGCGGGACGGGCAGGACGGGCTGGGCAGCGAGCGGGGCCTGCAGGGGCTGCAGCTCTGGCCGGGAAGGTTTTCCCCACTCTTGGAGCTCCTCGTTTCATGTTGCAATGACACTAAAGAAACGAAATGTAAATAAATTAAAACAGGGAAAACAGCAAAGTGTTCCCGGGTGGTCGAACTAATTTAAACAAGGCGGGGAAAAAAAAGCAAAGCAGAATAACAAAACCCTGGGATGAAAGAGAACTGAAGCAGGCGTGTGCTAAGGGGCTGCTCCAGGAGGGGACAGAGGGAAGCCCTGCAGCTTCTCGTGCTTGTGGGAGCATTTCTTTGGGAAGCCGACAATGACACGATAAGCCGGAATCTGTATTTACACACAAAGATTCTTATTGCACTTGTATTTTTTATATTAAAGTTTGCATGATTTCTAATAAAATGGCATTAAAATGTACTAGTTTGCATCAAAGTCGTCTGGTAGTTTCATAAGTGCTTTTTCCTCTGAATACAAATTGAAACCATGCAGATTTGCACCTGAAAGGGGCGGTTATATATACCCTGGAGCCCTCCCAGTGCTTCTGGTCCTCTGCCTCCTCCTCCTTTTCCTCCTTCTACTCCTCCTCCTCCTCCTCCTTCTCCTCCTCCACCTCCTCCTCCTCCTCCTCCTCCTCCTCCTCCTCCTCCTCCCCCCCACCTCTCCGCTCCCTCTGTGCCACATCCCGCTAATCCCGAGCAGGGAACGTGCCCTCGCTCCCTGCCCTCGTGTTGTGTGTGTGTTCCCGGCGCTCCCCGGAGCTCCAGCTCCAATCCAGCCCCGGCTCCGGCGGGCGAGGCTGAGCTGGAGCTGGAGCTGGAGCTGGAGCCGGGCTGGGGTCCCGTTCCCGCCTCCCACCCCGGTATATATCACTGCCCTCCCGCTGAGCTTCCTTCTTTCTCTTACTGCTAAATTCTGAACACCAGCCTCAGCTTGTCAGTCTCGGCTTTGGTTTGGTTTCTTTTTTTTCCAACACTTGAATCCAGGGGAAGTTTGGAGGAGAGGGACTGAGAGGACAGGAGAGGAGAGGCCGAGCCCCTGGGCAGGACGAGGCAGGGGCTGTTTATTTCCCGAGCAATAATAATGTCCTTGTGCTGCGGGCCGGGGCAGGCGGGGGCTGGGGGAGGGTCCGGAGCTCTCTCGGTGAGCCCGGAGCTCTCCCTGCCCGGATCCCGCTCTCCCTGCCGGGACCAGGCAGGGCTGGGAAGGGGCCGGAGCTGCCTCCGGGCTCACCGAGCCGGGGCAGGGTTTGAGCCGGGGGGCAGCGGCTGGGGATGCTCGTGGGTAACCAAAGAGGAGGTGGAGGCTCAGGTGTGCGTTCCTCTTGCTGCTCTGCCCGGGGCAGCCCGAGGGCAGGTGCCCGGGATGCTCCGGGATCTGAGATTGCCGGGGTGCCCCGGGATGAGACTCCCTGGATGTCCCGGGAAGCGATTCCCGGGGTGCCCCGGCCGTGGTTCAGGTGCCGCAGGAGGAAGGCAAGTGGCAACATTGCACTTTATCTCTGAGATTGCAAAAAACCAACAGCAGCGCCCCGTGCCCCGCTGCAGAGGGACAGTGACGTCCCCTCTCCCTGCACCGCGTTTTTCCCGTTTCTCGCAGCCCTGGGGGAGGATTTGGCATCCGAGCCCCCGGCCCAGCTGCCCCCCGGCCTGTGCTTCTGTGCCACTTCTCTAACACTTGTTGTGCCTGTGTTTAGCTACGAACTAAATCCGGATACTTTAGTTTGCTGTGGTGTTTCTAGGACAGCTTCAGTTTTAATACGGAATTTTTTTGTATTTTCTCTCGCGGAAGCGGCTGTACATAATGCCTGGGAAGGAGCCGTGTGTGCTGGAGAGTTCTCTGGAGAGGTGGGGCGAGCTGGGGGTGCCGAGACGCTGCCGGGTGGGAAGGGGCTGGAGGCGGCAGATTCGGGGGCAAGGAGGAGTCGTGGTCTGAGTTGGCTGCAGTTGAATGTACAGGTCCCTGTGCCGTGCCGAGCTGGGGCGGTCCCGGCTGGGCAGGGCGGGCTGAGCCGAGCGGGGCAGGTTTGGGCCGGGCAGGAGGTTCCGCAAAGCCCTTCCAGAGCTCAGGTGGGGGCGAGGCGGGTCCGAGGTGTCCGAATTGCTGCGGGATGCGGAGGGAGCGGGGCTGGAGGAGCTCCGTCCCGGCTGGGTCCCTCCAGTCCAGGCAGGAGCCTCCCCCTGCCCCGGCTCTGCTGCCGCGGCCTGGCCTGTCCCTGCATATCAGTGGCATTTGCAGTTTCTTTGGGCTCTTTACACTGTTCCACAGGTACATTCAATAGCCAGGTGTGTGTGCTCGAGGCCGCGGGCGCTGCTGCCCCGGCCGGGGCTCCCGTGGGTCGGGGTGGCCGCGAACTGAATGTAGTTTTTCTACGCTGCCCCTCGGTGTGTCCCCGCGTAGTGTCGCTGTAAGGGGGCTCTGGGACCCCCCGTGTTCGTGTCGTTTAGGCAGAATTTCTAGTTTTCTTGGAGCTTGGTGGCAGTGACATCCTCGGGGTGACGGTGCTGTCCCCGCAAAGGCCGGAGTTGGGGGGGGGGGCTCGGCAGAAATGACCCCCCAGGCCCTGCTGGCCTCGGGATCCCGCGAGTGGGGCGGGAAAGGGCTCCGGGAGGCAGCAGTGGGAATGCTCCGGCTCTCCTTCCTCCCTCCCTCCCTCCCGCCGGGTCCGGGGCAGCACCGACACGAGACTCCCCCGCGCCCCGCTCTGCTGGTCCCGCCTGTGGCATCACCCGCAGCCTCCATAGCCCCGTCCCGAAGGACACCGAGCCAGGACCGAGCGGGCGTGCCCGGGGTGGGCACGGGGCGGTCGGTGTGAGGGCTGGGGGCAGACCTGGGCTCCCCCCGCGGTCTCGGGAAGCCACTGAGCCTCTCTCTGCCTCAGTCCCCGCTCTCACGGGTGGGGGGACACCCTTTACCTCTGCGCTATCCGAAGCGTGAGCGGCGCGTGGCGTGTTGATGATGTGACGTGTTCCTGTTGTTTGTGTCGCAGGATTGTTCCCAGGGGGTGCTGGGCAGCCCCCTGTCCCTGGCAGGGAGGTCAGTGCTGGGTGTGACCGCAGCTCCGCGGTGGGCTGGGCACAGCCCCTGCCCGGGGGCACCACCCGCTTGGTTCTGCCTTTGTGTCTCGCCCTCCCCGCGGGGCTGTAACACCGTCGTCTCCTTAGCAACATTTCCTGACTTGATGTTGTGATTCTTACTATTGTAAAGGGTTGAAATAAAGCTTCTAGATGTTCCTCCTCCGCCTGGGCCTGAGTTTGTGAGGTGGGAAGGGCGGGCAGGGGGTGCTGGCACCGGCAGGGCCCCCGAGTGCTGCTGGCACAGGAGCCGCAGGGAAGGGGGGAAGGAATTCGGTTGGATCTGATTCCTTGAGCCAGGGCAGAATTCCCGACCTTTGCTCCTCAAGCCTGGGATCAGAAGGGAGGGATGCTCTGGGTCCTGTGGGCACCCCCGGGGTGAGCCCTTGGTGCCCATGGCAGTGTGGCACAGCAGACACTGCTGGCACAGCCGGCACATCTGGCACAACATCTGGCACAGCGTGTAGAGCTGCAGGCACCAACCCGGGCATTCCCCCCGGGACACACTGGGCTGGTTCCCTGGGCACTGGGACACATTGGGACATACTGGACTGGTTCCCCTGGGCACTAGGACGCATTGAGACACACTGGGACACACTGGGCTGGTTCCCCTGGGCACTGGGACACACTGGGCTGGTTCCCTTGGGCACTGGGACACACTGGGCTGGTTTCCCTGGGCACTGGGACACACTGGGCTGGTTCCCTTGGGTACTGGGACACACTGGGCTGGTTCCCCTGGGCACTGGGACACACTGGGCTGTTTCCCTGGGCACAACCAGCACCAGGACACACTGGGTTGGCTTCCTTGGCCAGCACTAGCACTGGGACACACTGGGCTGTTCCCCCTGGGCACTGGGACACACTGGGCTGGTTTCCCTGGGCACTGGGACACACTGGGCTGGTTCCCTTGGCCACCACCAGCACCAGGACATGCTCTGCCACGGTGGGGTGCCCATGTCCTGCCAGCTGCTGTGGCTGCCTGGGGGTATCTGTGACCCCACAATGATCCTTCAGCCCCCCCATGGGTCCCACAGTGCCAGGTCCCTTTAGTCTCCCCACCCATTTACCCACCCCAGCAGGACCCCCTTAGTGCCATCCTGGCCCAGGGGCAGCAGGGAGGGGTCTGGAAGCAGCCCAGCCCCACGGCCCCTCACACCACGGCAGCTCTGCCTCTCTCCCAGCCGAGAAGGGGCCAAAGAAAAGGCCCAGAACTCCAGACTGCAGTAAAAAAATAAACAGCAATAAAGAATGAAGAGAACAGAGGCAGTTCCTACTCTATCCCTTTTTATTGTCTTTAATCTATGTTGTAAAAAGATCCAGTATCACATAACAGCCACGGAAGTATCCCAATATCACACTAGTTCGGAACCATTTAGACAATAGCTTAGTCTTTTTTTTTTTTTTTTGTCTTTTTTCCTTTTTTTTAAACCTGCTGGAAGGGAAAACCATACTGCCCATTATACAGGCCAAAAGAAACAAACACTGGTCAAATAATAGTGACAACCTCAAGCAAGTGAAATGAAGATGGGAAGTTTTGAGTGACCCCAGGCTGCAGGACTCCGAGGGCCCCTTGTGCTGGCACAGGCCACAGTGCCTTAAAGCCCATGAGCAGTAACTGAAATCAGAGAACTGGGAGAACCAAAGGGTGGCCCCGGGGCAGGAGCAGCCTCGGTGCCCTGCGAGCCCTCAGCCCTGCCCTCTGCTGCAGGTACAGAGAGCTGAGAAATGGGAATAAAAAGGAATGAGCACAGGCCCCGCGGGCCCCTCAGCGCCGGGGCACAGCCCTCGCGCCCCGAGTCCCTCCAGCACAACCAGCCAAGCCTCACAACAGCCCTGTGAGGTAGGTCACTGTCCCCAGCGGACAGAGAGTCCAAGGCAAAGCTGGGATTAAACTCCAGACTCCTCGTTGAGTGCTGTGCCTGTCGCAATCCTCGTTCCCCAGAAATGTGGTCCCTGTTCGTAGAAAAAAAAGGGTTGTGCCCCTGCCGTGGCTCCCACCGGCAGCCACAGTCACGTCCTGGTGCGCAGGGACAGGGATCGGCCTCCTCGCCGTGGGGAGAGCAGGGGTTAAAAAAACCATAGAACAACGCAAAGGACGAGAAGGATAGGCAGGGTGGGAAGGACGAGTCGCATCTCACGCTCGGGACCCACGGCCGAGGGCTGGCAGGGCCCCGCGGGCAGGCTCGAGATCCCCATGGAATGTCACCTCCATCCGGCGCCTCCGGGGCACGTGGGGAGCAGAGACGGCGATCCCTGCGCTGGAGCTGCCGGCCCAGGCTCGGCCTGGCACGGCCACATGTCCGTCCGTCCGTCCTGGCGGTGGGCACACAGCGGCTCCGGCCCCGTGGGGAGGGGGCACGGGCAGCCCCAGCCCTGTCCTGTCCTCACTGCTTCCCACGGGGGTGGCACTGGCAGCACGGCAGGCGCGTGGGTGTCCCCCGGAGCTCGGGCCCATCGGCTCTCCCAGTCCATTCCCGCTGCTCTTCCACGCGGTGACCATGCACGGAGCCGGCAGCAGGAGGTTCGGACAACATTAATCTTCTAGGATGGAGAGAGATGACTTCACAAGGGATAAATAGAACTTTATTTAAATAAACATTTGTGAACATCTTTATACAAATTACAAGTCCCCACAGGAGCCTTTGGCTCCGCCTACGAGCCGAAGCTGCCGGGAGGGCCCTTGAGCAGATCCACCAGGATGTCGAGCAGTTGGCTGTGCTGGTGGTGCAGGTCCCCGGGGATGGCGGCCATCTCGTAGCACAGGCACGTCTCCACCATCTTGGACAGCGACACGCGGAAGTCGCGCAGCAGGCGGATGGTGTAGGAGTCTCCCTCCAGCACCAGCAGGTCACTGTCCGTCAGGGACACCGTCGCTCTCCAGCCGTCATCTTGGGGGAGAGCGGCGTGAGGGGCGTGGGGCTGGTGTGGGGCTGCTCCCCACGCCCACCCAGGCCAGCAGTGCAGTGCCCACAGTGGCTGGGCAGCGCTGCCCACACCCCAGGACACTCCCAGCCTCCCATGGGCAGTGACCAACAGCACAGCCCAGCTGAGTTCCAGGGTTGCCCACACCTGGGACCCTCCAAGCCTCCCACGGGGGGTGACCAAGGGCACAGCCCAGCCAAGCTCCAGGGCTGCACAGCGACTGCAGCACTGCCAAACCCCCTGGGCTGAAGGGACACATCCCCAGGGAGAAGTGGGATCATGCCAGCTCAGCTCCTCCTTGTCCCAGGACAATCCAGGCACAAAGGCCTCCAGGCTCAGCCTTCCCTGTCTCCCTGCAGACCTACAGCTGGGAACAGCTCCCAGAGCGTCACCTGCACAGCCCAAAGCTCCAGCCTGGTGAGCAGGGAGGGTCTGGGCACAGGGGCAGAGCAGAGCTGGCCCCCAGCAGCCCCATAGGGACAGAGCAGAGCTGGGCCCCCAGCAGCCCCACAGGGACAGAGCAGAGCTGGCCCCCCAGCAGCCCCATGGGGACAGAGCAGAGCTGGGCTCCAGCAGCCCCACAGGGGCAGAGCAGAGCTGGCCCCCAGCAGCCCCACAGGGACAGAGCAGAGCTGCGCCCCAGCAGCCCCACAGGGACAGAGCAGAGCTGGCCCCCAGCAGCCCCATGGGGCAGAGCAGAGCTGGTCCCCCAGCAGCCCCACAGGGGCAGAGCAGAGCTGGCCCCCAGCAGCCCCCAGGGCCGGGCCCAGCACTCACCTCGCACGTGGATGTCGGTGTCAGTCATGAGCAGCACGGCCAGCGGGTGCACCTGGGACGAGTCCCGCACGAACACACCCCCGTTGGACTTGACAGCCATGAAGTAGGTGAGCCAGCGGCTGTACAGCTTGGACGCCTCCCTGCGTGGGCACAGCCCGTCAGCCACATGGCTGGCACAGCCCCGGGTGCTGGGCATGGCCCGCTGGGCTGTGCGGGGTGTGTGGGGGGCATGGGGTGTGTGTGGAGTGTGCAGTCTGTGGGGGGTGTGTGGGGTGTGCAGGGTGTCGGGTGTGTGTGGTGTCATGTGGGGTGTGCAGGGTGCAGTGTGGGGTATGCAGGGGGTGTGTGTGTGGGGTGGGGTGCAGTGTGTGGTGCCGTGCAGGATGTGGGGGGTGTGCGGAGTGCAGTGTGGGGTGGGGAGGGTGTAGGGGGGGTGTGGAGAGTGTGTGTGGGGTGTGCAAGCAGTGGGGAGTGCAGGGAGTGTGTGGGCTGTGGAGTGTGTGCGGGGTCTGTGGGGTGAAGTGCGGGGTGTGTGGGTGGGGTGTGTGGGGTCTTGGGTGTGTGCCATGTGCCATGTGGGGTGCCGTGTGGGGTGTGCAGGGTGTCTGGGGTGCAGTGTGAGGCCCCCCCTCCCATGCTGACCCACCTGTTGATGGTGGACTTGTGCAGCAGGACGGTGCCGGCCTTTGTCCGGTACGCGTAGCTGTTGGGTTTGAACTTCCCCTGGCGCGTCACCTTGCCTTGTCTCACCTGCAACGGGGGCAGAATCTCAAACACCTGCACGACCAGCAGGCCCTGCCCACCCACAGCCACCTCTCCCACGTGCTGTGGGCAGAGGTGAGGATGTTCCTCTGCTCCCAGAAGTTCTGCTGGGTTTGCAGAGCACGTGTGGGGGTGACCAGACTGGGCAGTCACACAGTACTGGACAAGGGGCAGCAGGCAGGAGGAGGAAGGTGCCACCTTGGGCAGTAGGCAGGAGGAGGAAGGTGCCACCTTGGGCAGTAGGCAGGAGGAGGAGCCACCTCAGCAGCTCCCACACCAAGTAACAGGAACCCAAGCTTGGACCTGCAGTGGCCCAGGTGGCCACTCCTCACGGGTGGAGCTCCAGGGACAGCCCAAGAGCAGCAGAGCCTGGCTTGGACACACACACTCCCAAAGGAGCACAACCATCTCTGGCACCTCAACACCTCCCTGTGTCCCCACTGTGACCAGCAAGCCCAGGAGGGTGACAGCAGAGCCAGTACCTGGATGAGGTTGGGGTAGAGCCCAGCCATGAGGACTCCCTTGACGAGCTCCTCCTCCTCACTGTACTGGTTACACACGGACGAGGGCATGGTACAGTCAGACGGGGATGACACCAGGAAGGCTTCGTAAAGGTTCTCAGAGAACTGCTTGACAAGGCCTGGAGGGAGGAGACAGCCCCAGGGACGAGACTCAGCCTCTCCTTCATCCCATGGCATGAGTACCCTCGGCAGGGCAGCACCAGCCCCGGTGCCGGGACAGGACATCCCTGCTGTGCCAGAGCCACACACTGCCCAGCCCAGGCTGATTGTGCCCCACGCCATCCCTGCTGCTCAGCCTCTCTGGGCAGGGGCACTCACCGTTGATGAAGCGCAGGCTGGGCCCGTACAGGTAGTAGTCCTGCAGGTAGTTGTCCCTGGCACGGCTGTCCCTGCGCCGCAGCACCTCCTCCCAGCCCGCCACGGCCCTCACAAACGCCAGGTGGTCACTGCCGCTCTCCCGGCTCAGCACGGCCTTGGCCTGGGGCAGGGGCACAGTGAGCCAACCGCCCTGCCCCTGCTACCCACCTGCCCTTGCCCCTGCTGCCCATCGGCCCCTGTTGCCCACCAGCCCGCACCCCCTGTGCCTTCTGCTGCCCACCAGCCCCTGTTGCCCACCCGCCCCTGCTGCCCACCAGCCCGCGCCCCCTGTGCCTTCTGCTGCCCACCAGCCCCTGCTGCCCACCTGCCCTGGCCCCTGCTGCCCACCCACCCCTGCTGCCCACGAGCCTGGGCCCCCTGTGCCCTTTGCTGCCCACCAGCCCCCGCTGCCCCCCACCTGTGTCCCTGCTGCCCACCCGCAGTGCCCCCCCTGCTGCCATCCCACCCGCTGTGTCCCTGCTGCCCCCGGCTCACCTTGTCCACCTCGGCGCGGTTCTGCAGGCTGCTGCTGAAGGGGTCCCGCGTGAGGCAGGACACGATGACGAGCAGGGGGTGCAGGCAGCGGTAGATGGAGGCCAGCACGATGGCCTTGGCCAGCCGCGGGTCCGTGGAGATCTGGGCCAGCCGCTTGCCCAGCGTGGTGAGGGCCTCCCGCTGGTCCAGCACCCCTGAAACAGAGCCACGCTGTGGCAGCGCCCACCACCTCCCACTGGACAAAGCTGCCAGGACCACCCCCCAAGGGCCTGGGAGATGTGGGGTCACCAGGGACAGGGGCCTGCAAGAAACACCCAGAACCCCCACGTCTAACTGAGCTGAGGCCGAGGGAAGGGCTGTCACAGGCACCTGACAGTCAACAAGGCCCCAGCTCTGAACTCCACATCAGCATCCCCTTCTTTCTCTGCCATCCCAGCTCTGAACTCCAGTAACCATCCCCTTCTTTCTCTGCCACCCCAGCTCTGAACTCCAGATCACCAATCTCTTCTTTTCCTGCCACCCCAGCTCTGAACACCAGATGAATACCATCCACTTCTTTCTCTGCCACCCCAGCTCTGAACTCCAGATCAGCATCCCCTTCTTTCTCTGTCACCCCAGCTCTGAACTGCACATCACCATCTCCTTCTTTCTCTGGCACCCCCTGCCCCTTTTTTTATAAACCTTGTAAAGTTCTCCCAGCTTTCTCAGCAAAGCAGTGTGGGGAATCAAACAGCACAAGGTGTGTGGTTTGGCAACTCCCCATCAGCTGCCATCCCCATTCAGGGCCAATCCTGCCCCGCAGGATCCTGTGCCAGCTCCCACTTCCCATGTTTAGACAGCCAACGGGTTTGCAGGACACATCATTATCTCACCAATCTCCTGCAGCAAGATCACTGCTTCATCCACAGCTTTGATGTCAGGGCTGTCCAGAGCCTTGGAGAGAAATTCAACTGCCTGCAACACAGCAGGGGGAGGGGAAAGGGAAGAAATGGGCAAGTTTCCCACACAGGTACGTGGGGGAGCCCTCAGGAGCCCACTGTCCTGCCCCAGGGCCCCAGACAGCACCACTGTTCCCTCTTGCTGTGCCTCCAGGGATGTGAGCTCACCCTCTCCATTCCTTCAGTCCCCTAGACAGACTGTCACCTGAGGGATGCCCACAGTTCCTGGTCTAACCTCCCCAGACAGCCCCGTGTTTGGGCAGGCAGGGACTCAGCCTGCTGCCTTTCCCCACTCCTGCCCCGGGCTGGCTCCAGGCCCTGCCGGTGCAGTCTCACCCCCTGCCGTGCTCACCGTTTTCTCTGGCATGTGGATCTTGGCCTGCACCACCAGGTTCTCCAGGGGGGTGCGCAGGATCTCAGGCACCTGGTAGGTTGGCATCTTGTCCAGGCGGCTGCGAGGGAAGAGGTGGTAGGCAAAGCCCGACTGGCAGCGGCCAGCACGGCCACGCCGCTGCACCACGTTCGACTTGGACACCCACACGGTCTCCAGGCAGGACACCTGGGGAGAGGATCAGGCAGGAAGGCTCTCAGGGCTCTGCCCTGCTTGGATCACAGGACCCCACACTGGTTTGGCTTGGAAGGATCTTAGTCCCATGGGCAGGGACACCTCCCACTGTCCCAGGTTGCTTCAACCTGGCCTTGGACACTCCCAGGGCTGGGGCAGCCACAGCTTCTCTGGCAAATCCATCCCAGTCCCTCCCCACCCTCCCAGCCAGGAATTCCTTCCCAATATCCCACTTAGCCCTGCCCTCTGGCAGTGGGAAGCCATTCCCTTTGTCCTGGCACTCCTTGTGCCAAGTCCCTCTCTTTCCATGTTTCCACTCACAGAACTCCTCAAGGCTGACTGACCCTGCCAAAGGGCCAGGAAGCCTTTCCCACTCTCCTGCTTCCTGCAGTGCTGGTGTCTATCAGGGCATGGGTGGCACCCAGATGCCACCTGCTGGACACCTGTCCTGGTCCCCAACCCAGGGCTCCCTGGGGCCCCCCACACCGGCCCTGCCTCGGGCTCTGCATTCTGAACCGAGTTAAACCAGGACTGGTCCAAGATGCAAATGGCCCCCTGGCCCTGGGAGTGGAATGTTCTAGAACAGGGGCAGGGGGATGTTGCCAGAACTCCTTTTCCCAAGAGCAGCATCAGCACAGCTGTCCATCTTCATTCACAATGAGGTGAAGGCAAGAGCCTTCACAGGGCTGCCAGAAACAGGGCCCGGGGCAGTGAGCCCCTTCTGGAAGCTGAGGAACTAAGGGATTACTAAGGAAACTAAGGATTGGAGTCAGGAGAGCAAACTTGAGCAGGATCTAACAGGGCAGGGCAGTCCTGTGTTGGCCAGCAAGAGGTTTTTGATGAAATCATGGAAAAAGGCTGAAACCAAGCAGAAAAGCTACAGCTGAGCTGGGAAGGGAGTAGGATTTGCCTTTAGTTTCTTTGAAGACACCAGAATCTTGCCTGTGGGGAGCCTGGCACAGAGTCTGGACATGGCAAACACTGGTGATGAGTCACTGTCCCCAAATGGGCAGAGCAGCCGTGCCCCAAGAGCCAAATGGCAAGCAGCTCCACCATGCCATTCACAGCACCTCAAATGCCCCTGTGGAACACCCCTGAACTCCAGGGTGTCCCCCGTGCCCCCAGGGGCAGGAAAGCAGCAGTACCTTGGTCTTGAGGTCGTAGCGCTCCTCCTTGTGCGTGCCACTGTCCACCACGTGCACGATGTCGTTGATGGTGATGGAGGTCTCTGCGATGTTGGTGGCCAGGACGATCTTCCTGACACCGGGAGGAGGCCGCTGGAAGATGTTCTGCTGGTCCATCATGGGGATGTTGGAGTGCACTGGGAAATCACAGAATCACAGAATCAGCTGGGTTGGAAGAGACCTCTGAGATCAGCAACCCTTAATCCAACCCCACTTTGATTACCAGATCATGGCACTCAGTGCCATGTCCAGTCTCACCTTAAAAACCTCCAGGGTTGGAGAATCCACCCCCTCTCTGGGCAGGCCATTCCAATGCCTGACCACTCTCTCTGGAAAGAATTTCTTCTGATATCTAACTTAAACCTCCCCTGGCAGAGCTCAAGCTGTGCCCTCTTGTACTCCTGTTAGTTGCCTGAGAGAAAAGACCAATCCCCACCTGGGTACAACCTCCTGTCAGGGAGTTGTAGAGAGTGATGAGGTCCCCCCTGAGCCTCCTCTTCTTCAAGCTAAACAACCCCAGGTCCCTCAGCCTCTCCTCATAGGACTTGTGCTCAAGTCCAAACCACAATCAAACCACAGTCAGTCCTGCCTGGCTGAAATGGTGGGCAGAGATTCTTGTACCATCCCCTCCTGCTTCCAGAAACATGGGAGGAAAATGGGGCTGCCACTGATGCTCACTGCCAGCAGCTTCCTGCCAGCCAGATCCCAGGAGAGATCTCCCACACACCATTTGGGAAGGCCTCATTTCAGCTGTTTCCACCTGTGGCTCAGCAGCAGCAGGAGCTCTGCTCACCTCCTGTCCCAGAGCCTGGTGGCACCTCCAGACCATCCCCAAGTCCCACTCCCTCCCACAGTCCAGTTCTGCAGCTCCTGCTCCTCCAAAGTCCCCCAGGAGGGGAATGGGGTGTCCTCACTCCCATCTGGGCCCACATGTCAGCAGTGGTTCTCCTGCCTCACAGCCTGGCCCTGTTACAGACCAGTGACACAGACAGTCCCAGCAGTGCAGAGGATGGTGGGGGAGCAGGAGAACAGGCACTTTCCACAAAGAACACCTGCGTTTTTGAACAGCTGAGCAGCTCAAAGCTCTGCCCCTGCCCAGCCTTGCTGGGCACTGAACAGGGATGGCTGCTAAAAAACAAACAAGCAAGTGCCCAAACCCTCAACAGCCCTGCAGAGCAGAACTGCCCTTTGTTAGAAACTTCCTCCTGGGATAAGGACTGTTAAATTCACTAAACAAAGCTGAGCTCCAAAGTCCTTTTGCATCCAACAAAACAGGTCCTGAGGACTTTTTCTGTGCAGGCCCAGCAGGCAGCAACAGCCCTGAGAACGGAGCAGTTTCCTGCTGGCCTAATTCCCAGTTGCTGGAGGCAAACGGGAAGCCACGTTCTTTGATCACAAGCGAGGAGTTCCTTGGCCTCCGCTCAGGAGTTACTCATGCTCACCACACAGGGACACCACAGGTACATCAAAGCACAGGAGCTCTGTCCCAGAGTGCAGAGAGGAAGGGGCTCAGAGCCAGGTGTTCCGGACTGTCCTGAGTGCTGGGGAGGGGCTGGCCCTGCCCTCTCACCTGGCAGGACGAGGTACCGGCTGTTCTGTGAGCCCAACATCTCCAGCAGCCGCTGCTGCACCCCTTTGATCTCCTGCCAGCCAGGGAGGAAGCAGAGGATCCCACCTGGAACACACCAAGAGTTAGGAACATGCAACCTCAAAATCCAGACACTTTACCCCAGCTGGAGACACAGGTTTTCAAGGCAGAAAGCAACCAGGCTACCTGTAGTTTGAGAGTGGATACCTACACACTTTGACACAATTAACACCCTTACAAGTCATCCAGGAGTCCTGCCTTCTTCCCAAAAACATCACCTTCCAGCTAAAGATATTTAACAGGGATGGGAATCCAATACACAGATAACTGTGCAGCACAAGGCTGCAAATGCAGGAGCACAGACAAGTCCTGCCCTGCACCCCCCAGGAACAGCTGCCCAGGACACCGAGGACTCAGATTTCTTAGCCAAGGACTCGGAACCCCCTCGTGACACACTGCTCGAGACCACGTGGATCAGCAGCAATTCAAGGAGGCCTTGTACAAGAGGCTTGGCATCGTGGGGTCTCTGCAAAGGGCCTGGGATCTGTAGGGTTCACTTTTATCTGCCCCAGCAAAAGGAAGAGAAGGGAAAGGCAGAACCCACCTGGCTCTCCGTGGGCATCGATCTGGAGCACGAGGTCGGTGATCAGGTCAAGATCCAGCACACACTCATCATCAGATTGCTGGGTAAAACAGGACACGTGGGTGAGTGAGGGAAGGCTGGCAGAGAGCAAAGGCACAGCCTCCAGAGCACCTCCCAGAGACAGCAAATGCCTGGACTTGGACAGCCTGCCCAGGACTTGGAGCCAGGAACCTCAGGAGCCTGGGTTTGGCCCTGTCTGGAACCTGCTCTGGTCACAACTGCTGGCAGCTTCCTCTGCTGTGCACTGGGAATACACAGTCCCTTCCCATTCTCCAGATCTGGAGGCTGAGATTTGAGCACCCCTGCTGAACAGCACCTCACAAGTAACAGAACTCACATGAGATTTCTGGGACAAAACTGTGCCACATGCACCTGGGACTGCAAATCCAGCAGACACCAAACAGCAGCTCTTGTATCCCTTGGTGATTTGGAACGGATTGGCAGAGAAGCTCATGAAACTCAGGTAAAATCCCAGCCACACCAGAACCAGGAAGAATGCCCTGAAGGCAATGGGATGCCCCAAGCCAGTTTGCTGATGATCCAGGACTGGGATAAGCGGCTGATAGTCCAGACAGTTGCTCAGCCACAGGGAGGGATCTCTCCAGGCTGCAGAAACGGGCTGACAGCTTCCAGACCAGCAGGTTGGACCAGAAACTGTCTGGAGATCCCAGCCAAGCTCAATGACTCCATGACCCACCACTGGTGTAAGATTACTCACAGCACAGAGTGCATGTCTAGAGGGCATTTTCCAAGGGAACAGTTGGACTGGTTGCAAAAAGCAGCAACCAGGGAGTTCAGTCATGCAGGACACCAGCACTGAGGTAACAGTGCTGGAAGCCACAACCATCCCAGTCTTGGACAGGCTTGCACAGAGTGTGCAAACCTTCCAGCCTGTGTCTATAAACACACAACAAGCTCTCAGCCTACTCAGACATCAAACTTCACATTAAAGGGGGACAAAAGTAACTTGACCCCAAACTGAAGTCATGTTTACCCATGATTAAATCAAAACACTCTGGGATTTTACTAAGATGAGTTCACCCTACGGGAGCTGCTGTGCAACTAAAGCCAAGCAAACAGTGTCCAACGGCCCAGGGAAGCAGGACCAGTTCCAGGCCCAAACCCCCCTGATGACACAGCAGGAGTCAGTGCCCCATCTAAGGAACAGCTGCACACCCACCTTGATCTCGTAGTGCCGGTGCCGGTGCCGGCCCAGCTTGGCCAGGATCTCCTCCAGGTAGTATTCCTTCACTGGGTACATGAAGCCTGGCACCTTGACCACAGGGCAGTCCCCAAAGTAGTGGGAGAAGCGCTGGTTGTCCCCCGTGGCGCTCATGAGGACGAGGCGCAGGTCGGGGTTCAGCTTCTGGATGCCTTTGAGCAGGATGAGCAGGAAGTCGGTGTTGACGTCTCGCTCGTGCACCTCGTCCACCACGACGTGGCTGACGCCCTCCAGGCTGGGGTTGCCCTGCAGCTTCCTGAGCAGGATGCCCACGGTGCAGAAGAGCAGGGCTCCTCCCCGGGCGGGGGGCTTGCTCTCCAGCCGCACCTGGTAGCCCACGTTCTTCCTCATGTTGGGCCCCAGCTCCTGCGCCACGCGCTGTGCGACGGAGATGGCGCTGATGCGGCGGGGCTGGGTGATGACCACGTTGCAGCGTGCGCCGCGGCCCTCCAGGATGTAGTGCTCCAGCAGCAGCTGCGGGATCCGCGTGGTCTTCCCGCAGCCCGTGTCTCCGGCGATCACCACCACGGGGTTCTGCTCGATGGCCGACAGGATGGTGTCCTTGTGGGGATCCACGGGCAGCGGGTGGCTCTCCTGCCAGGAGGCTCCTCGCCTCTTCCAGAGGGCCAGGAGGTTCTGGCTGAGGCGCACCTCCTCTGCCTCCAGCATGGGGATGTACGTCTTCCCCGTGATGGCGTCGCTTATGGCACCAGACTCCTTGGTCAGGTTCATCATGTCATCAGCAATGCGGGGCCTGGACTCCCTGATGTCCACGGGGTACTGGCAGAGATGGACAAAGATGGCAAGGACAAGAAGGTCAGTACCAGTCCTGAGAAGGACAGAACGAAACGGGTGCCTGGAACAGGCTCGGCCAGCCTGGCTTGGCTGTGATAGTGAAGCTTTGCCAGGACCACAGAGCTCTGCCAAGATCTCCTCAGGTTTGAGGTAACTCAGTCATTGATGTTCTGAACTGAGGATATCTAAAGTGAGAATTAACTTGGGCAGCTCTCTCTGTTTTCCCTGCTGCATTCCCTATTTTAGAAGGGGTGCTGGTGCTGATGCCTGAGCTATCAAGCACAAACCCATGCAACAGCCCCTCCAAGACAACTTTTGGAAACTATCAAGTTACACCACCACCCTCCCCTCCCTCAGGAAGCCCAGACACACAAGTTACATAAAACATCAGCCAGAAATATTCTGTCTTGGCAAAAGAAAAAACAGAAGTCCCACATCCCACAGGAAGAACTCAAAGGAGCAACAACAGGTCAGGAATTGTCTAGAACACAAATCAAAGCACTGGCCCAGATGTTCACAGCATTAAAACTTGCTGAACTTCTAATCAATCAGAACTTCTGGATTCAGTCTTAAGTCACAAAGGGAAAGCCCACTGCCCAGCAAGGGTGTCTCTGCCCCGAAGGACAGCAGAAACTGATGAGGTTTTGTGGCAGCAACCAAGCCATGAATTCCCCCATGGTTTTGCCATGAAGCCCCCAGAGCCATGCAGCTCCTGCAGGTGGTGGGTGGATCAGAGCGCTCACGTGGTTCAGGTAGTTCTCGATCTTGCGCAGGGTAGCCTCGGGCACTTTGATGTGGCAGGGCTTCCGCTGGTTCTCCCCCAGCTCCCGCAGAGACGTCATGTTGTACATGGCGTGGCTCAGGGGGTTGTTGTTCTTGTCCACCAAGCCCAGGCTCTGCAAGGAACAGCCAAACAACACTGTCAGCCACGAGACTGCTCACACCAAGTGCTGGGATGTAGAGCATATGGATCTGTCACGCAAGGAGGCCAACTCCTTGCTGTCCCAAATCCATCACTTCCTGGTTTGCTTGCCACAGCAAGAATCAAGATATGATCCCACCTCAGGCCTGGAGAAAAAGACACACCAGAGCCAACCACCTGCCCCCAACACAACACTCTGCAGAAGGTCTCAAACAGACCCACCAGAGGAACAGCAGCCATGACTGTGCCTGACAAAACTCTCTTGTTAACTCCCTTGTTATGGTTCTGGCATGCTGTGAATCCCAAGGTTTTACTCCCTTCACAGAATCTCAGACTATGCTGAGTTGGAAGGGACCCAC
>JAWWEV010000083.1:528053-541417 GCA_035583235.1 Hafferia zeledoni | reverse complement strand
AAGGGACTGGAGTTGGACCAAGGGTTGGACTTGATGATCTCGGAGGGCTTTTCCAACCCAATCCATTCTGTGATTCTGTGATTCTATGATTAGAAATCCATAGTTCAGAAGTGGGCAATTCACTCTTTATTATATTAATGCTTATTTCTCTCTAATACTGTGTTGTTTAGGTGGTTCTGTTCTGGTTGAGCCCCAATCCCTGCTGTTAACTGGGTTGCTGGAGCCCCTGCTGCCCTGAGGGGCTGGGCTGGTGCCCTGGGGTGTGTCTGGGGGGTCCCCAGCCCTGCCCTTTGGCAGTGACCCCCAGTGAGGGCTGAGCTGGCTCCTGGCAGCTGCTGGGACGTGGCAGCTGTTCCCTCTGGCATGCCTGGCTGGAGCCCACCTGCCTGTTCCCCCAGCCAGGGCCCGAGTTTGGGGGGTTTGTGGCTCCCTGTCCTGGCTCTCCTGTCCTTGGCAGGGGTTTCCTCATCCCTGACTCTGATCTGACCTGAGGGAGGGTTTCCTCTCTCTGCAGCCCTTCTGTGTTCTCACCTTTGAAGAGGGAACAAGGGGTACAGACCCAAATCAAAGCATTTTCATGGTGGTTTTCCTTTCTGTTATTTAGTGCTCTGAGCTGAAATGTTCTTTGTTTGGGGGGAGGAAGGGATTTGGTGCTCAGGGCCACAGAGCCCTGGGTGGTTGTTTGAGGTCAGTGCCCACATCAGAGCTGGGTGGAGGGCCCTGTCCCTCCCTTGGTCACAAAGACTCTCCAGGGCAGCTGCACTGGCTGGGGAAGGGATTTCCTCTGCTTAAGGAGATGGGGGCATTTGGGGTTTCTAATTGTCCTGGACATGTTGGAAAACTCTGCCGTGTCTGTGGGGCTTTGGCATCTCAGCAACTGAGCACTAATGGAACAGGACATCATTCTGTCCTTGGGAATTCACTGTTTAAAGGCCTTTATTTGCTGCAGAATAATCTTCTGCTTCTGTGGGGACAAGTGGAACAGGGCTAAGGAAAATGCCTTTGGAATTGTAGCCTTTGTTCTTTATCGTCTTGTGTTTCCAGATGTGGGTTTGCACCCAGGGCAGGACACTGAGGAACCTCCCAGGTGTTTGTGTCCTTCAGATGCAAAGGTTTAGTTTCTCAGCTGTGCCTGTTCCTTAGAAAGCACTGAAGGGACTTGCATCCCAAGGTGGTCAGATCCTGTAAAATCACCATGGAAAAGGCAGAGTCTCTGTGGTGCCTTTGGCTTAGTAGCAGGTGCTGTGGAAAACTTTGATTTGACTGGTATTTAAACCAGCGCTTGACAGCTCTGAGTGTTCTGGCTGTTTAAGGGTCTTCAGAGGAGTCTGGTTTGAGGGAAGAGCAAAGGCTCAGAGGTGCCCAGACTGGGGGGCTCCTATTGCTCCATGTTCTACCTGGACAAGGGATGTTTGTTCTGCTCTTGGAAGTCTCCTGGCACAGGGAGGAGGTGACATCCAGTGAGGGGATACTGGAAATCAGGAGTAACAAAAACTCAGCAGCTGGGTGGGTGGTTTTGCAGTCCATGCTGTGATTCCCCCTTTTATATTTATATTTTGTTAGAAGCAGAACCTTGGGAATGCTCAGATTGTCCCAAGACATTGCCAGTGGAGTTGTCTGGCCCAGGTTTCCTCTTTGTCCCTGACATCCCATCTCGTACCCAACAGTGCTCAGAGGATTGATCAGGAGTTGGTTGCAGAAGGAGCCTGTGAAGTTACTGCAGAGAGCTCTGAGAATTGGGCTGGGGCTCTATTGGGAGCTACAGATGAGCTGGGAGTGGTCAGTCCTGTTTGGGACAGGAGGAGCTGGGGGTGCTCCTCAGGTGGGGGCTGGATTTGTAGCCCAAAGCTTGGAAATGCTTCTCCTGTGCAAACCCCCTCCTTGACCCCCTTCCCAGCCACACAGGAGTCCCCAAGTCATCCCACTCTGCTCTGCAACTGCTGGGATAACCTGGGGTGTTACTAAACCACCTTTATTCAGGCTTTATTTGCCTCTGCCCCAAGTAAACATGTACTTTTTTGTCTTTCAGTACGTTCAAGCAGATGCTCCCACCAATAAAACGCTGGCTGGGCTGGTGGTGCAGCTGCTGCAATTCCAGGAAGATGCCTTTGGAAAACATGTCACCAATCCTGCCTTCACAAAGCTTCCTGTGAGTACTGGGGGTCTCCCCCTGCTGTTCTCTGGTGTCTGGGACATCCCTGTTCCAGCAGGGGCTTTGGCACCCTCGGGGGGGCTGGAACACTCCCCTGTGGAAACAGATTTTCAGTGTAATTCTCTGTGTGTTTGAGGAGATTCCTCAGTGCTGTGGGAAGGTGTTAATCCCCACTAGAATTCGCTGTGGTTCCTCAGTTACAGTCCAACCTGTGCTGGGACATCCCAGGCCCAGTGAGGGAAATGCATTTCCAAAGGAACAAACTCCCCTCGGGCATTTCTGTTGGTTAAACTTCAAACTTGCCCTGGTGCCAGGGCTGCCAAAGGACGTCCCCTTGTTCTGGAGTGTTTGCCTGGGATAGTGTTGCAGTCCCTGGGGATGGTGGTGCCCAGGAACAACGTTGTGAAGGGTCCTTATTTCAGGTTCCCCCAGGGATGTTGTCCTGGGGCATGGGAGGTGCAGGAGGGAGGGAGGGGATGTGGCTCTCAGGGCAGGGTGGGGATGGCACTGACCTTCCCAGGGCCCAGCTGGCTGGTGGGGGAGCTTGGTGGGCACAGACAGCTGTCCTGGGGGGGTGTGGAGTGTTGTGGCACCAGCAGGGAGGGCTGTGCCCGGCCTTGCCACGCGTGGGGTCGTGGGCTGGGGCTCTGGGTAGAGTCACGTGTGGTGTGGAAGCTTTTAGAGCCAATTAAAATACACTGAGGTTGTCCTGATACCTTTAATGATAACATTAAAAATGCTGCTGTGGCCTGGGCTCCCCCCCCTACAGAACAGTGTCTGTTGTTGTTCCCTGGAGAGGCTTTGCCTGTGTCACTTCTGTAGGGAAGGTGTGAGTGGGCACGTTTCCCTCACAGTGAGGTGTTTCAGGCTCATGGGTGAAACTCAGAAGAATTCTTGGATGTGTTTCAGAGGAAATCCCTCCCTGGGAGGGTGGGGAGGGACTGGGATGGATTTCCCAGAGCAGCTGTGGCTGCCCCATCCCTGGGAGTGTCCCAGGCCAGGCTGGAGCACCCTGGGACAGTGGGAGGTGTCCCTGCCCATGGCAGGGGTGGCACTGGGTGGGCTTTGGGTCCCTCCCAACCCACCAGTCTGGGGTTCTGTGGGTCTCTTGGTGCTTTGGGAAGCACCCAGAAGCACCACAAGGTTCTGTGAAGATCTCTCACCATCCCTCCTGTTCTGATCTGACACCTCAGTGATGATAAAGGGACAGAGGGGGACTTTGGGGTGCTTTTATTTTTATGTGGCAGCATAAACCATAAAACTGCCCGTGTTCCACACGTGGATAAAACATCTGAGTGCTCACAAGTCTTAAATCAATTTATCTTATCTTAAAAAAGGGCAATAAAGATTACAATGGTATCATAAAGATGCTGTTGCTGTGTTTGCTCTTGCTGTTTCAAAGGTTTAATCTGGTCAAATTAGCTCAGTTGGATCTCTGTGCTCTCAGTTAATTCCAGCAGGAGACCCTCAGCAGTGCATCTTTATTGTGATTTTTCCTGGGAAAATGCACTGTGTGGCCTCCTGATGGGATTGGTTGTCACTGGTTTAGGTGTTTGGTTTAAGGTGCTGGTTCTGGCAGAGAAGGAGCCTCAGTTACTGCCCCACAGCCCTTGGAGCCCTGCAGGGCACTGGGGCTGTCCAGCACAATGTTGTAAAGGTTCCTCATTCCAGGTTTCCCCAGGGATGTTGTCCTGGGGCGTGGGAGGTGCAGGAGGGAGGGAGGGGATGCAGCTCCCAGGACAGAGGGGTCTCAGTGCTGTGTGTGTAGCTCTGGGAGGGGGGCTGAGGGGAGGGGGGGCCTCCGGGGCACTGCAGACCCCCAAACACAGAGGGAGGAGCTGCTGCAGATTCCACTGAAGGAAAATGAGTGTTCCAGGCAGGACTGGCCGTGGCACTGAGTGCTCTGGGCTGGGTGAGCAGGTGGGGATCAGCCACAGGGGCTGGGGGGGGGCTTGGCCAACCTCAGGGATTCTGGGGTTGCTTGGGCATGATGGATTTTGGGTGCAGGTGTTGAGGCTGGTTCACTGAGAGTGGCATCTCTGGTGCAGAGCAGATTTATCTAATTACCAAAAGCACTTCCCTGTTACCCAGGGCAGTGACCAGTTGAATGGGAGGGGTTTTACATTATCCACCTACGCTGCAAACGAGGGATTTACCTCTCAGAGAGGCATTTGTCCAGTTTGCCAGGATGGCCACAGGGCTGCAGGACAGCTGCAGATGAGTAACAGCAGGTTTGCCAGGATGGCCACAGGGCTGCAGGACACCTGCAGATGAGTACCAGCCACCTGCATTCTGGTGCTACCACAGCATTCCTTACAAGGGGCTTCTGGCCCTGTGCAGGTTGGTGTTTCTTTTCAGAGCAGCAGCTTTGAGTGTTTACAAACCAACACTCCTGTTCTCAGAGCCAAGTGTGATGGCAGTAAGATCGTTCCCACGGTTAAACATTCTGGCTGAGGTCAGGATCCTGAGAGATGGCTGTGTCCATGGAGGACTTTGCTCAGGGTAGCCCTGGAGTCAGCTGGAACCTGGGAGAGCTCCGAGCTGGTGTGTGTGTGCTCAGCAGGCTGTGAGCAGATGGCAGGGCAGGACCCTCCTGCTCCTGGGGCAGCCTTGGGAGGCTCCTGCTCTGCTGTTCTGGGACTCTGCTGTGTTTGGTGCCTCACAGGGCTGCTTTGCTTTCCCTGGGCAGCTCCAGAGCCAGGTGGGCAGTGCCAGCCTGGATCCCTGCCATTGTTTTGGGTGCCTGGTGGGGACTGGGATCAGGGTGTCTGTGAGCAGTGCTGGGGGTGTTTGGTGTGCTCATTTTGGGTACCTGGCTGGGCAATGGGCTTAGGGTGTCTGTGAGCAGTTCTTGGTGTTCCCATTTTGGGTGCCTGGTGGGCAATGGGTTTGAGGTGTCTGTGAGCAGTGCTGGGGGGGTTTGGTGTTCCCATTTTGGGTGCCTGGTGGGCAATGGGTTTGAGGTGTCTGTGAGCAGTGCTGGGGGGGTTTGGTGTGCCCATTTTGGGTGCCTGGTGGGCAATGGGTTTGAGGTGCTGGGGGGGTTTGGTGTGCCCATTTTGGGTCCCAGGCTGGGCAATGGGTTTGAAGTGCCTGTGACCTGTGCTGGGGGGGTTTGGTGTCCACTCAGTCACAGCAAATCCTCCAGGGCTATAATGTCATGAGCTTGAGGGAAAATGACCTGTTGTGATCTAAAATCTCAGACAGAAAACAGGCTGGGAGAGGAGGAGGCTCCAGGGCCACCTGAGAGCCCCTGGCAGGGCCTGAAGGGGCTCCAGGAGAGCTGAAGAGGGACTGGGGACAAGGGAGGGAGGGACAGGACACAGGGAGTGGCTTCCCACTGCCAGAGGGCAGGGACAGATGGGATATTGGGAAGGAATTCCTGGCTGGGAGGGTGGGCAGGGATGGGATGGGTTTCCCAGAGCAGCCCCAGCCCTGGAGTGGCCTTTGCAGCCCTCTGTGCTGAGGGGTGGGAATATGGAATATCTGCACCTCTGCCCCAAAGGGTCATTCCTAATGAGTTTGTTTGATGCAGGTGATGCTTCACTGCTGCACTGACAGCTCTGATTTTGGGTTTAATTTGCTATGAAATGGGTGTTCAAAGAGTAGTTGGATTTTTGCATCTCTACAAGGAATTTTTTGCAAACTACTCATTTAAGGAGGGACTTAAAGCTTTCAGATACATCAAGTTCTGCTTGAAAATACAAAGTGTTCTGCTTAAACCAATTGCATTTAATCCTCATGAAACATTCCTAAAGGAGAATCTAAACTTCCAAATATTATTAATCTGAAAGGTAACAATTAATTTGCTAAGTTAGATGTCTAAACCAGCTAATGAGTGTGTATTTGTTTCAAGTATTTGCATGGAAGTGACTCTTGTTTTCCGGGTTCCAGGCAAAGTGCTTCATGGATTTCAAAGCTGGAGGTACATTATGTCACATTCTTGGTGCTGCTTACAAATATAAGAATGAGCAGGGCTGGTAAGTTGTTCTTTGTGCTCTACACACCTTTTGCATGACCCCAAGCACACGGATTGCTTGTGACCCCCCCGAGTTTAATCCCTCCTGCAGAGCTGGGCAGCCAGGGCAGGGCAGCTGGGAGGAGGGAACGTGTCCTGTGCTGCTGCTGCTGCTGGGGCTGTTTCCAGACAGACACACCCCCACACTTCTAAATTTAAAGATAATTGGCCAAGTTTAAGGTCTTGGGCCTGTAATTGGGAGTTAATGACAGGTTTGAGGCTCTTTTTTTGGTGTTTCCTTGCTGAATGACAAAGAAATGGACCAGAATTGGTGTCTCCCATCTGTGGGATGCAAATCTTTGTTACTGTGTTGATTGGAGGGTTCAGTTACAACTGGGGAAACACAAAGCATTGCACAGATCCTGATAAATGCTCAGTTTTCCTTTGCTTATCCACCTCCAAAAATGGGGAATGTAAGCCCTGACAAACTCTGCCCCTGCAGCTCTTGACCCTGCTGGGAGAACACCCAGCAGTGTTTTGTCCTGTGTGTTTTTAAGTGATGATCCTCTTTCTAAGAGAGCAGTAGCACAGGATGATAAAATCATGGAATGGTTTGGGTTGAAGGGACCTCAAAGCCCCTCTAGTGCCACCCCTGCCGTGGGCAGGGACACCTCCCATGGACAGGGTGGCTCCAAGCCCTGCCCAGCCTGGCCTTGAGGTTACACTGGGGAAAAATGAGGCTGAGAACCCAATAAAATAAATAAATCAATGAAAGTAAGCAGAGATCATTCCTGTACATGAATTTGGCCAGTTTTGATCCAATGTTTCTGACATGTAGCAGCACTGCTGAGTTGTCTGTGTTGCTGTTACACCCTGGAGGCAGCTAAAAGGCAAAATAAAGTGTGTGGGGGTGGCTGGTTGTTTTGGGGAGTTGTTTGTGCTCCTGTCAGCCCTGTCTGAGGTGGATCCATCAGGAACAGCTCCTGCCAGGGGTTTTCCTGCTCCACTTGTGCCCCCCTGGGATGTGGCAGCTGAGTGTGGTGTGCCAGGACTGTCCTGCTGCCTCCTTGCCTGATGCAGGAATCAAACAGTTCCCCCTCACCAACAGGCAGATACTCCAGTCTTCACTGTGCAGACCTGCTTGTCAGTCCCTGCAGTGCCAGCCCAGCCCAGCCCAGCCCAGCCCAGCCCGGTTCCCTCCTCCCTGCTCCCTGCCTGGCTGCCCCTCCCCACTAGTGTGGGTAGTGCCTGGGGGCTGTGCATGTGGGGCGTAGAGGGCAGTAATCCTGGCACTAAACTCTGAGCTCAGCCCTAGAGCTTGCAACGTGTCCTTCACTGACCCAACCACATAATCCCCGCTGTTTGTGCCTGAACTGTGACTTTGATTTGATGTTTGAATGGTCTGCATTGTCGCTCTTGCTTAACCTGTTTGTGAATGATCTGTCTTATAGGAGAAGTCCCTTTCCTCGCCATAATAGGTATGTCTGACATACCTTGGCCCTCCCTGCACCCCCAGCTGTTTGCAGAGGGACTCCCTAGAGCTGAGCACAGGAGGGGTTGGTGCCATTTGATCCCAGTGGGCAGCTAAAAAGTGCTGTTAATTAATATATCAACGTGCCTCTCCTGAAGTGGGGGTTTGAGAAGCAGGAGTCTGGGGCACAGAGAGCATTCCATGAGTGCTCAGTGCAGGTTTGGAGCAACAAATGTAACAAGTTTGGTCAAACCTCCATGCCCTGAGTGCTTTGGTCTCACGGGTACTGCGAGTCCATTGGGTGTGTGGGTCAGCCTGTGTTTATTTGTTTATCCCCCTTCATTTCCATGGGACCGCTGTGTGTGTTTTGGATACAGACCTGGCTGAATGGCAGAGAAGTGGCTCCATCCTGACTCTAAAATCCTGTGTATTTTGGGTGTCACATCCTTTATGCAGTTGTGCTGTGCAGTGACCTGACAGCCCTGGTGTCTGGCCCTACTTTTGCAAGGCACTGAACTTCTCAACGTGCACAACTCTGCTTAAAGAGCTCACAAATTCCTCCTAAAAGGGGTGATTGTGTTGGATCTGCCAGGATATCCTGTTGCATCTGTGTCCCTGCTGTGAAGGCAGAGTCCCTGCTGTGGGGCAGGATCCAGCCCTCCCTGCTGGTGTCCCGGAGCTGCCCCACAGAGCCCCAGTGGGGGCAGCTCCCTCTGGAGCCCCAGGACTCTCCCTGGAGGAGAAGGAGGTGCTCCCAGCCCAGGGGTCTCTGGTGAATGTGGTGCTGTCCTTGCTGTGCTGCCCTCCTGCCCACGGGGCTGGAGGCTGCAGGTCTTGCTTTCCTTTATTGCACTGAATCGGCTCTAGATGTTTATCAGCTGTTTATAAACTCTTTGGGGGTTTATCAGCTCCAAAATGGATGTGGTGCTGGGAGCAAGGGTGTGTTTGTGAGGAGCTGTCAGCAGACGGAAGTGTGCTCAGACTGGGGAGGGCACTGCCAGCCCCTGCATGGGGAGGGTGCGCCTGGCTGTGCCAGCCCTGCCCAGGGGCTGTGCTGTCACCCCCTCAGCACCCCAGGCTGTTGGCAGGCTCCAGCAGCACTTTGTCCAAACCCTGGGAGCTGCACCAGGGCATGTTGGACATCCGAGTCCCCAGCCTGGCTCTCTGGACTCCTCCTGGGGCTTTGGAAAAGGCTGGACTGACTGGGAAGGGGCAGCCCCAGTCTGTGCTGAGCCCCTGTGGAAGGGCTGGACACAGGGAGGGGACTGGGCTTGTCCCACTGCTCCTGTTCTTGGGGTTCTCCACTCAAATCCTTCATTTGAGTCGATTCATCCATGAATTCCAAACGTGTGTACGGTCCAGGTGGGTACAGCAGGATGGATCTGGGGGGTCTGGTGGCACTTCCCAGTAGGAAGTCTCAGGTTTTGTCTTATCCCTCCATTTCTCATGGACAAATCTGCATTGTAACTGCAACAATTTTGATTATTTTTCTGTGAAATAACAAACTTTGAAGTCCCACAGTCCCATAAAACGCTCACATGGATTATTGGCTGTGCCTGGGGGGTGGTTTGTTCTCACATCAGGCAGAGGAATTGCTGTTTTCCTGGTCCCCAGGATGGTGGATGGGAGAGGAGCATGAGAGCCTGCCCATGGCTTTGCTCATGTGGCTGCTGGAATCCTCGTGATCCCGTGGGCCTGTGGTGGATGCAGGGCCTGCTCCAGGGCATTGCTGGGCAATGCCAACCTGCCTTTCCCCCCTGAACATTTCCCAGATCAGCTGCACTGTGTTGGTTTGGCTGCTGGTGTTGTTGCTGCTGCCGAGGGGCTGCCACGTGGAGTTGTGGCTGTGCTGTCAGTCCTCACCTCGCTCCACCATCCACTGTGTGTGTGGCACGGGCAGGACTCTGGAGTGCCCAGGGGTGGAGAGTGGGATGTGACATTTCTGCCTCCTTCCCTTCCCTTCCCAGGAGGAGGTTTGACCTGCAGAATCCCTCCCGGATGGACCGGAATGTGGAGATGTTCATGAACATCGAGAAGACCCTGGTGCAGGCAAGGAGCTCCCTGGAGCACAGCATTCCCAGCAGGGCCAGCATTCCCAGCAGGGCCGGCATTCCCAGCAGGGCCGGCATTCCCAGCAGGGCCGGCATTCCCAGCATTCCCAGAGCACAGCATTCCCAGCAGGGCCGGCATTCCCAGCAGGGCCGGCATTCCCAGAGCACAGCATTCCCAGCAGGGCCAGCATTCCCAGCAGGGCCAGCATTCCCAGCATTCCCAGGGCAGCATTCCCAGTAGGGCCAGGCCAGCATTTTCAGGCCAGCATTCCCAAAGATGAGTTAAAGGTGCTGGGGGAGCAGGAGGGGAAGGTGTGGCAGAGCTCATGGCAGGGGCACAGGGGGCACACACAGCCCCCTGGTTGGGCTGTGCAGGGAATACTGGGGGGTCCTGGGGCTGGGGCTGGTGACCCCTTTGGATTTCAAGCCTTGTCACAGATCCCCTCCTGATCCTTGTTTAACTTGCTGCTCTCCCCCAGAACAACTGTCTGAGCAGACCCACCATCTACCTCATCCCTGACATGGAGCTCAAGTTGGCCAACAAGCTGAAGGACATTGTCAAGCGGCACCAGGTACGTGGGCAGGGGGTCCTGGGCACGGGGCCAGGGTGTGTTGGGTGGGGTGGCAAAATGCCAGCTGCCCTACATGGAGAGAAGGGTCCTGTCCCCCCCAGCCAAGGGAAAAGGAGGGAGAATAAAAGCCCCAAACCTGAAGTAGCCAGGATCTTATATTATACAAAAGAGAGACAATTAAAAACAGAGTATTATACAATACTGTCTTGGGTCGAGCTGGCAAAATGCCAACTGCCCAATACAGAGAGAAAGGGTCCCCCCCAGCCAAGGGAAAAGGAGGGAGAGAAAAAAACAAAGCCCAAAGTAGCAAGCTTCTTATGTTATACAAAAGAAAGACAATTAAAAACAGAGTATGATATAATACATATACAAATGTGAGAAAAAACAAACTGACAACAATAACTACCAAGGCACCCGACCAAATGATACAGATTCCAACCACACAAACCCCACAAAACCTCCCAAAAACTCTTCTAGAGAAACCTCCCAGCAAGAGAGGAGAAAATGAACAAGCAAATGTTCCCCTCCCTGATAACACAGGGGGATGATGGCAAGGCCTGATCTCAGCAGGGCAGGGCAACCTCAGGGGCTGAGGCAAAACCCAAAAGAGGCAGAAGCTCCTCCTCTCTCTCTTTTTATACCTCTTGATACTTCTAGATGGTGTCAGATGATATGAAATACCTCTTTGGTTGCTTAAGGGAGGTGATGCTTGTCCCTTCTGATCTCTGTCCCATCCTCTGGGCCTGCTGAAACTAAAGCCAAAAGTGCCACACATGGTAAAACATCCCTGCCTGACTCCTGCAGGGTGGCTGTGTCACAGGGCAGCCCTTGGAAGGTGCCTTTAGTTTTTATCTTCTCTTGGAGATTAAACCCCAGCTCTGCTGCTGGAGTGGCAGGTGGTTCTGGGTGAGTTGGGTGCAGCCAGAGCTGGTTTGTTGTTTGGTTCCTGTGTACAGAGAGCAGGGGCTGGTGCCAGAGTGGGCCTGGAGAAGGCAGTGGGTGACACAGCTGTCCCACACCTGTGGGCACAGCACGGGGAGCCTTGAAATTACTGGGATTTTTTGCTGTATTTCACTTTTTTGTTGCCTGTGCTGAACAGAACACGAGCAGCACTGGGTGGGCACTCTGTGTGTGGGAACCAACGTTTTGCCTTCCCAGTTTAAGGTACTGAAGGATCTGACCAAGTTTAGGGCTTCATCTCTGAGGAATGTGAACAGTCTGTCCACTTGTCTTGAGAGAAATACCCTGGAATGTGCCCCCTGGGTGGTCTGAGGGCCTTTTGTGCCAGGACCATTCACAGCTGTAGCCAAGGTGTTTCTGTCCCAGATTCAATGTATTTCCTGTGTGCTGATCATGAACCATCAAATCAGCTTCTGTGGGAACGTTTTCACAAGTCACCTGTAACTGTTTGGCTGGGTCAGGGTGTTTATTATTGCTTAATGAGAGGGAATGAGTCAGTTTGCCTTTGATAAGGGAATTCTTCCCTGAGGAGCTCTGTGGTGAGCTCACATTGCTGTGTCCATGGCTGATTTAAGGGATTTTTAGGGCAGGCAGCTTTGTCTCCACAAGGGTGTGAGGAGTTGAAAACAGAATCTGTCCCTGATTCTTCTTTTATTTTTTTTTCCTTGCTCCATCTCTGAATTCTCATCTTGTTGCCACCTTTGCTCCTCATATTGTGATTATTTTCATTTCTTTACCCCCTGCTGCCATCAATCCTGTCCCCCACACCCAGCACCTCCTCCCTGGCATCCCCAGTCCCTGTTGCAGCCTGGAATTCCATGTGCCTTGTCCCAGCACTGAGCCCTGGGAGGGATCTCTGGGATCACTGGGCTGTCACTGCGAGGTTTGTCCCCTGTGCTGCTGGGGCTGCTGTTGCTGTCCCTGCTCTGGTGGGTGAAAAGCACTTTGGGTGCTGTGCTGGGGGTTTCTCACGTGGTTTCTTCTTTCCTTCCACGTTTCCCACAGGGAACAGTAACTGAAGAGAAGTCCAAGGCCACCCACCATGTTTATCCAAGCCCTACCTCAATGGATGACGGTAACGGTCCTTTCCAGTGTGGGAGTGGGAATGTCTGGGACTGAATTCCATGAGCAGCTGTGGGAGTGCTCACACAGCCTCAGTGTGTTCCCAGCCTGCTCCCTGGAACACTCCCTGGGTTATGGATGGTTCTTCAGGGAGGTCCAGGTTGGATGTTGGGAATGTTCCACAGGGCAGGGGTGGATCCCCATCCCTGCAGGGATTTCACAGCCCTGTGGATGTGGCACTTGGGGACATGCTCAGTGGTGGCCTTGGCAGTGCTGGGGGAGCAGGTGGGCTCTGTGGTCCTAAAGGTCTTTCCCAGCCTTAGTAATTCCATGTTTGTGTGTTCCCCAGGAGTTCTGTGGGAATGCTGCTGCACATCACTGTGGGGCTGGTGAGCTGGTTGCACTAACAAGTAAAGCTGATCTGTGAGGTTGTTGTCTGTAAAACAGTTCACTGACCCTGTATGAAGTATATAAAGTCTAAAAAAAGCAATTTATCAGCTGCATCCTTCAGCAAATAGCACAAAATTGCTCTTATTTTTTTAAAATCTTAGCTCCATTTAGTTGCCTGTTGGATCATCGGTGTTGAGTCTGAGTTTCACAGACACAAAGCCCCTTTTTCCATCCCCCCTGGCCTGTGCTGGCCACTAGATGGAAGTGCTCCCTGCTTTTTGCTGGGAGCAGGGATTGTTGGTCCTCTGGAGCTGCTCTGTGCTCTGTTCTGGCAGCTCCATGCCCAGCCACAGCTCTGTGTGTGTCCTTAACCACTTCAGGTTCAGAGAATCATAAAATATCCAGATCTGGAAGGGACCCTCTGGAGTCCTCACAGTCCAGGGATGTTCCTGACAGAGCTCTGAGCTCCTGCTTGGACTGAGAGGAGAGAACAGCCCTAAATCCCAGCAGGGATTAATAGATACAGGTTCACATCCTCAGGATTTGTCCTTGGGTGCCTCTCTGGGCTGCATCCCAAATAGTTGAGTTGCAGAGTTATTGCTGAGCTGCCCCAGCCCTGGGAACAACAGCCCAAGGACGTGGAGCTGCTGGAGAGCCCAGAGGAGGCCCCAGAGCTGCCCCAGGGCTGGAGCCCCTCTGGGCTGGAGCCAGGCTGGGAGAGCTGGGGGGGTCACCTGGAGAAGAGAAG
>JAWWEV010000083.1:499157-512581 GCA_035583235.1 Hafferia zeledoni | reverse complement strand
GCATCGGGCACAGGGTGGGCTCCATGGGCTGGGAGGGCTTTGCCAAGGTGGGCATTGGGCACAGGGTGGGCTCCAGGAGCTGGGAGGGCTTTGCCAAGGTGGGCATTGGGCACAGGGTGGGCTCCAGGGGCTGGGAGGGCTTTGCCAACCTCAGGGATTCCAGGATTCTGTGAACTTCCTGCACTGCCAGTCCCTTCACAGCCCTGACCACGGTCTGTGAATTCCTCTGGGAATTTGCCCAGAGCAGCTGTGGCTGCCCCAGCCCTGGGAGTGTCCCAGGCCAGGTTGGAGCACCCTGGGACATTGGGAGGTGTCCCTGCCCATGGCAGGGGTGGCACTGGATGGGTTTTCAGGTCCCTTCCACCCAAACCACTCTGGAATTCTGTGGATGTGTAACCAGAAACCAAACCCCCATGTTCAAAGCTGAGTCCAGAGTGGAGGGGCCACAGGCAGAAGCTTTTCCAGCCTGTTTTCCTTGACTTGGAGCCTCATATGAGGAACTCACATTTTGTGCCCTTCTCCCAGGGCTTGTTTTGGGTTGTTCATACAAAGTTACAGACTTTTCTTTCCGTTGTGCTGCATCCCAATACCAGGAATCTTGGAAGCTCTTGGTGTGTGAGCCAAGCCAAGCAGGATGAAAATGTGGGTGTTTCTGTGCAGTATCTTTGTGGTTTGAGCTCAGGATCCTCCACTGCACCAACCCAGACACGCTCAGAGTGTTCTGCACTTTTCTTTCCACCTTTTTTTCTGCTCAGGGATTAAATCCAACTTTCTCTGTAAATCCTTCTCTCCGTTCCCTGGGAGCGCTGACACTTCTAAGCCCAATTTGGAACTCTGCTCCTGGGCTTGAAAGAGCTGTCTGACAAAATCTACTGGAGATGCTGCCTCTGACATTATCAGGTCACTAAATCCTAACTCAGAGATAAAACTTGGAAGGAACTGTGTCCCCAGTGTCCCTAAATTCAATTATGGTGGCAGATAGTTCAGATTAGTAGGTTTATCATCCTCAGATCAGCCAAGAGGAGAAGCATTATTGTTCAGTCAGATGTTTTAGTCTGGTTTTCTTGTCCAAAATGCCCTGCAGAGCTGTTGCTGTTCAAAACAAAGCACTCTGTGTGTTGTTTTTCCTCAGTGTAGGAATTAGCAGGGAAATGGAGATTACTGGAAATGGACACCAGCAGCAGCAGCTGATGCCTTGAGGGGCTTCGAGCTGCCCAGGGCCTGTCTGCAGCTCCTGCAGGGCTCAGCAGCTCCTGCCCTGCCCCTGGACAGGAACTGGAACCTGCTGGGCCAGGACTGGGAGATGGTGCTGACCCTTCCCCTTGCCCCTTCTTGCTGAGCTGGAACAAACTGGGATTTCTTGGGCTTTCACCCCAAACCCCATGAGAAATACCAGGACATTGCCCAGACACCTTCCTGGTGTTCCCATCACGGGTTCCTCTGGTCAGACCTGCTGTCCCTGAGGGAACCCTCTGAGTCAGTGCTGTATAAGGCAGCAACTCTGGCTGAGCCCAGGGCTGGCTCTGAGCCTGTCCAGCCTCCACCTCCTAAAGCCACTCCAGTGTAGAACAGAACTTTGAAGGCTGGGATGGACAATTCTGGTACTTGCAGCCCCTGCAAAATGGGATTTAAACCTTCAGTGACCTGCAGCCTGTGCTGGTGCCTCAGGATAGACCTTCTTGGCAGCACCTCAGGGAGTGCTGAGCTGAGGAGCAATTCCAGGTCTGGCAGCACAGAAATTGAGGATAATCACACACCTGACAGCCAGATTGGGGTCAGACTGTGGGGAAACACCTTCCAGTGCTGTGACTGACCCTGGGCAGTTACTGTGGGCCTGGGGCCCTGCAGAGCTGGGCATGCAGCTGTTCCTTGTGGAGCTCAGGGGGGTTCTCTGGGGTAACCTGGGGGCTCAGCAGGGCACAGGCACCTTCAACAGCCAACACCGTGTTCTGTCCTGGGCTCAGCAGAAAACCCAGGGAAATTTAAACTTCCAAGTAAAGCTGCCTTACAAACCAAAGCCAGTGTCACCCCTGTGAGTCTGCCAGGAGTGCAGAGCTGTGGCTGCCCTGGAACCACTGGCAGAGAGCAGGGGCTGAGAGTTACCCCTGCAGTGAGTGCTGAGGGGGATCGTGGATCTCCTGGCAACTTGAAATACCTGTTTGTGTTCTCAGAGGGAGCTGAGGAGGAGAAGATGGAAACGGAGACAGAGGGGCAGCAGCCTGAGAAGGTGAGTGTGGGGCTGCCCTGCTGGGCAGAGAGGGCTCTGCCACCTGAACCCTGAGTTACCATGGCTGGGAGGGCCGGGGGGCACCCTGTGCTGGGCAGGGTGGCACAGGGGACAGGTAGGCACTCTGTGCTGGTCAGGGTGTCCCAGGAGGGCAGGGGGGCACCCTGTGCTGGGCAGGGTGGCACAGGAGGACAGGTGGGCACTCCGTGCTGGGCAGGGTGCCCACAAGGAACAGTTCTCAGCTCCTCAGAGCTCCAGTTTCTTATTAGTTAAATCATCTTGAGTCCCAGCAATGAAATGTGAGTGGTGATTCCCAGTCCTGAGGGGAAAAGGTTGGACTGGGAGGAAATGGAAACTGGATGATACAGGAATGGGAGGAAATGGAGAATTGGAGATCTAGAAATTGGAGAACCGGAGATTTAAGGAATTGGAAATTTAGAAATTAGAGAATTGGGGATTTTAGGAATTGGAGATTTAAGGAATTGGGGAATTGGAGATTTAAGGAACTGAAGAACTGGAGATTTAAGGAATTGGAAATTTAGAAATTAGAGAATTTGAGATTGTAGGAATTGGAGATTTAAGGAATTGGAAAATTGGAGATTTAAGGAATTGGGGAACTGGAGATGTAAGGTATTGGAGAACAGGAGATTTAAGGTATTGGAGAACAGGAGATTTAAGGAAATTGGGGAATTGGAGATTTAAGGAATTGGAGATTTGGAGAATTGGAGATTTAAGGAATTGGAGAACAGGGGATTTAAGGAATTGGGGAATTGGAGATTTAAGGAGTTGGAGAACTGCAGATTTCAGCTGCTGAAGGAGGTTGGTCTGTGGTGATTCATGACTTGCAGTGCTCTACAGCAAGTGAGGTCTTTGCTCTAGAAAAGTTTTCCTGCCCAATTCCCTTCCCATGAACAATTCCCAGGAAATGGGGAGTTTGGGATAATCAGAATTTCACCCCCATTTGTGTGTGAGGTGCCTCCAGCTGGGCTGGGTAGTGAAACCCTCCCTGCAGAGTGGTGTGTTTGTGTTCTGATGGGTGAGATCTGTCCTGCCCATGAGGATCAGATACTTACTAATTATCATTATCACATTAATTAATTGTTACTGTCCTTCAGCCTCCTGATAAGGCCTACAGGACCACGTGGTTTGGGGCTGGTGGGTGCAGCCTTGGGGGTACCTCACCAACCTGAGAGATTCTGTCCAGTTTGGCATTTCCTTTTATTCCATTTTGGTCATGTTTGTCAGACTTGGCTCAAGCAGCAGCCAACCTTTACAATTTCATCTCTTCCTTAGTGACAGTGAATTAATTTGACAGCTATGAACGAGGTTAACAGGGAATGTCTTCTCTGCCTGCCATTCTCCAACCAATCTTTCATCCCATGTAGGTGGAAAACAAAGCAGAGACTGAAAGTGAGGAAGGAGAGAAAGTTCCAGAAGGAGAAAATGAGAGAAATGCAGAGAAAGAGCCGGAGGGTGAAGTGGCTGCAGAGCCCAAGTCAGGTAACAGTTCCTGCTGCCCCTGGAGCTGGGCTGGGTTGGGAGGGACCAGAATCCCCACTGGAAATATTTCCTTGTGCCCATCAGGCTGTTTCCTGCTTCAGTCTGGTTCGATGTCCCTGCAAACCTGAGCTCACTGTGGGGCTCAGCTGAGCTCTGGGCAGGCCCTGGGGCAGGAATTGCAGGAACAAAGTGCCTGGAGGGCACAGAAATGATTTCCTTTCTGCCCATATCCCACAACACTTGATCATTTTGGGTGCAGAGAGTGGAACTGCTGGAGGTGTCCAAGGCTGGGTGGGTGGGTTTGGAGCACCCTGGGATGGTGGGAGGTGTCCCTGCCCATGGCAGGGGTGGGATGTGCTGAGCTTCAAGGCCCCTTCTAACCCACCCCATGCCAGGAGTCTCTGCTCACTTTTATCTTTAGAATTTAATGTTTTAGGTCTGTTTCCCTGTGAAGTGATGCAGAGCCTGGGTTTGACAGGCTGAGGACCAACCTTTTCTGTATTAAACCTTATTCTTGTTTGTTTTTAACGTTTCCCTTGTGCCTCACAGAATCCCAAGTTGGTTTGGGTTGGGAGGGCCCTCAAAGCCACCCAGTGCCACCCCTGCCATGGGCAGGGACACCTCCCACTGTCCCAGGTCACTCCAAGCCCTGTCCAGCCTGGCCTGGGACACCTCCAGGGGTGGGAATGAATATATTGCTTTTTCCTGACCCTTCAATTCAGTGTTTCAGCACAGACAGGGCCAGGAGCATTTGGATTTGATGTGATGATGGAGTTGGTTGGAAATGGTGGGAGGAAGCTGATGGCAGGTGATGGGAATGAAAAACCTTTAAAATTGCCCCATTTGTTGGGACAAATCCCCTCCAATTTGGGTTCCCTGTCAGCACTTGGATGAGCAGCAGTGCTGAAAAACGTGGATGGGTTAATTAGCAGCACTAATTAGCAGGAGTGCCACCCCACCCCAGAGGGCAGCACATGGCATGGGCTCGGGGAATGTCTTGCAGAGGAGAAGGAGGCAGAGGAGAACAAGGAGAACGTGGATGGCAGCAAAGACAAGGAGGCCGAGGCTGGGAAGAGGAAGGTGGAGCTGGAGATCTCGGAGGGGAACGTGGCGACGGCGGCGGCGGCTGCGCTGGCCTCGGCGGCCACCAAGGCCAAGGTGGGTGCTGGGCCAGGGCCCTGGGTGGGACACAGCCCCCTGATGGTCCTGCTGGGCCTGCACAGCCCCTGAGAGACAGCCCTGGGTGGGCTTCAGCCCCCTGATGGTCCTGCTGGGCCTCCACAGCCCCCTGATGGTCCTGCTGGGCCTCCACAGCCCCCTGACAGCCCTACCTGCAATGGCCCCTGCTTGGGATGGCTCTTTGGTGCTGCCCCTGCCAGCCCTGCCTGGGATGGTTCTCTGTTCCAGGTTTGGGAGTGCACATTCTAATCCCTGACACCTCACAGCAGCACAAGTGCTGCCCCAATTTCTTCTGCTGCCCCAATTTCCTCTGCTTGAACCCCTGTGTGAGGTAACAGGCAATTTTAATCTCAGCAGCTGCTCTTGCAGTGAAGAAGTCAATGAACTTCCCCAAGAAACATCCCCAAAATGTGTTTGCTGGTTTTTGGCAAGGCCTTTCTCTGCTGGGCAGGTCTGGCTGTGGTGCTGAGGGTGTTGGTGTGGGGAGAAACCTCCTCCTGCCCTTTCTGCCATGCTGGGGGCTCATACAAACCCTGTGCCCCTGTGGGCACACAGTGATGCCAGCCCTGGCACTGTGGTTTGTACAGACACCTCAAGCCTTGCTCTTGTTAAGAGCTCTGTTAAGGGCCCTCCTTGTCTGTCTGTGCCTGAATTCCAGCCTGTCTGTGCTCCCTGCTGGGCTGTGTGTCCCTCCTGACAGCCCTGCCCTGCCCTGGCACCCCCTGGTCCCGTGTTGTCCCTCCCTCCCTCCTCACAGGGGCCACACTTCTCATTTCTCTCAGAATCTTTCCCAAATTCTGTTCTCTCTTTGCAGATTTCTGTGGGTTCAAGTTGTAGTTGGGGTTTTTTAATTGTTCTTGGATTCAGTGCCACTTTCCATGTGCTCCTGTTTATAGATACCAAGAGCAGAGCCTGGCTGGGGTTTATTCCTGAGGGGTTTCCAGGACAGAATGAGGGATACAACGAGGTGGGGTGTGTTGGACTGACTGTTTGACCTTCCACTCTTAACACTTTCACTTCAGACTTTCCCCAGCTGCCTCCCCAGAGGGAGGGTGGGGTGGATGCTGTCCTGGCACAGTCCCTGCCCTTCACCCTGAGACTGAGGATATTTTAGTTGTTACCTTTCACAAACCAGCTCCTAAAATCCCAGGTTTCAGCAAACTTTTGTGCATTAACATCCCACCTTGCAGGTGAGCTGAAGGTCAGTGTTTGGGTGCAGAGCCCCAGGGGCTCCTTGGGCAGCACTTTGGGGGTCAGTGTTGGGGTGCAGAGCCCCAGTGGCTCCTTGGGCAGCACTTGGGGGGTCAGCGCAGAGCCCCAGTGGCTCCTTGGGCAGCTCTTTGGGGGTCAGTGTTGGGGTGCAAAGCCCCAAGGGCTCCTTGGGTAGCTCTTTGTCCTCATCTGGCCCTGAGACCAACCTGCAGTTCCTCAGACTCTCAGATATGCTCAGCCAAATTGGGAAACCCTACCCATATGTGAGGAGCCACGAACTTTAATCAGATTTATGAGTCCACGCTCTGCAATCCAAGCTGGGCTCTGCCCCCCTCCCTCTCTCCCTCCCTGGTGCCAACAGCCCTGGGGGCAGCAGGGACCTGCCAGGGGCAGTTTTCATTATGGAATAATAATGTTCAGGGAGAATTTTAGCTTTGCATCACAGGAAATAATGGGTTGTAATTAGGATGTTGACACTCCAGAGGAGAATTCAGGTCCAACAGGGATTTCTCTTCCCATTTGCTTAAACACCCAGACAATATTAAAGCTCTGTGAGCTGTGTCTTGTCTGAGGGAGTAATTAAATTCTTCATCATAAACTCTGTTCGTGGTCACGTGAAAAGCTCTCCTAAAGGTGTTTTCCTTGGGATTTGATGTCAGAGGAATTGCAGTTGGATTCTGAGGAGAAACAGGGGTTAAAGGCAGGATCTTGAGACGGGAGATTTTTGTTTGGGGTTTTTTGGGTTGTGCTGTTTGAAGAAGGGTCAGTGTGTGTGTTCAGGGGTGACGCTCCATGTTACATACAGAGCAACAATTGAAATGTTTTAAATTACAGGCTTTGGCTTCTGAACAAAGAGTATTAGAATTTAAGGCCCATTTCCTCATTTCCCTCTTTGATTCCTGACCCAGTGCAAGCTGGTTTTTCCTTTCTGTCCCTGAGTTTCCCCTGATGGACCAAGTCCCCTACTGGGAGTGTCCCAGGCCAGGCTGGAGCAGCTGGGGCAGTGGGAGGTGTCCCTGCCCATGGCAGGGGTGGCACTGGGTGTCCTTAAGGCCCCTTCCCAGCCAGAGCAGTGTGGGTTCTGTTTGACAGGATCGTTTAGGCTGGGAGAGCTCTGCAGGGCCATTTGCTCAGCTCTGACTCAGGGCTGGGCTGTCAGTGGAACCACCACTGATTCTGTGTTCCTGGTTTTTGTGGTGGGCTTTGCCCTGGGCAGTGCCAGGCTGAGGAACAGCCTCTCTGGGCTCTCCAGGAAAAACTGCAGCAATAATTTCCTTTCCTAATCACATGCTTTGCTGAGCTGCTGTTCATTCTGCTCAGTACTAAAATTGCACATGTGAAGCAAAGCAAAAGGGGTGGAAGAAGATTCTGTCCCAACCAAAGTGCTCCTGCTGCTCTGAGTTCTCAGACAAAGGAGTTTATTTTCCTGAACAGCATTATTTGCATTCAATTCTCCAGTCCTGGCAGCATTTGTCCCTAATTCCAGGTGTGTGCAGCTCTTTGCTCAGTGTTGGCTGAGCAGCTGCTTGAGCTGCACAGGGACATGGTTGGTGTTGGATGAGCTTGGGGTCACCTGAGGCCTCTCAAACTGGCTGAAAATTCACCTGAGGGAGAGTGTGAGTGTTTATTTTCCAGCTTTGCTGAGGCCTTTCCTTGGTGCTGGTGCCTCACAGAGATGAATGTGTCAAATGACACAACAATACTGAGGAACTCAGTTCATAATTAGGGTTACAGGGAGTCCTTAGTGCTGCTTTCCTCCAGTTCTGAGCCAGTCTGGGGCCCACCTCACTGGATATGAGTCTGTTTGCAGCTTGAGCTGGAGGGGATCCAGCTTTGCTTTTTTCCTTCCTCCCTCAGCCCTCACCTTCCCTTTTCTGACAGCCCACTCCTCCTTCCCCTCTCCTGGGTGTCAGTGGGGCTTGGCTTGGGCTCTGCCTGGAAACACCTGTGAGCTCAGAGCCCTCAGGCAGCACAGGATGGGGGTGGTTCTGGGGTGTTTTCAGTCTGAACAGCAGATTTTTATGAAAAACTGGTCGAAGGCATCATTAACACACTTCTCACACTCCGAGAATGTGAAGCACTGTTATGGGCTGTCTCAGAAATATATAGACACATATAGATCTCCTGAATTATTTATGTCTAGGGGTGCATATGTGACTGGGATAAAGCCAAATCCCTCTAAAAATCAATTTGCCTTTCACTTGAGAAAAAGCTGGTTTAGTGGCCAGGACACCCAGGGGCCTCTCCCTGCTGTGGGGGGTGTTCCAGGTGAGAACCTGCTGTGTGTGTTTTGGGGGAGCTTCTTGGGTGACCCTCAACTGGCTCAGGAAAACAGACCCTTCCTCTCATTCCCATTCCCACTGAAGTGCTCCCTGTGCCCAGTGCTGGGAGGCAGAGCTGGGCTGCTCCAACCTCTGAGCACCCAGAGACCTCCTGTGTCAAACCTTCACACCTGTTCATCTGATGAAAAGCTTAATGACCTTCCCAGGGCCCCTGAGATCAGCAGTGTGATTGATCCCCTGGGGGCTGGAGCTGGGGCAGGGGGGCTCTCCGAGCTGCCCACCCTGCCCAGTCCCCCAGCAGCCCCTGTGTGTGTCCCCAGCACTTGGCAGCCGTGGAGGAGAGGAAGATCAAGTCCCTGGTGGCCCTTCTGGTGGAGACTCAGATGAAGAAGCTGGAGATCAAACTGCGCCACTTTGAGGAGCTGGAGACCATCATGGACCGGGAGAAGGAGGCAGTAAGTGGGTCTGGGGGCAAAGCAGCCCTGCAGAGATCCAGCTGTGCCAGCAGCTGGCAGGATGGGCACTGCAGCTGTGCCTCACCTCTGTGTGTGTCCCTCAGCTCACACCCAGTGACCTCTCACAGGGGCTCCTCCTCCAGCCAGCACTTTGTGTTTGCCACACGCACACACTGGTGGGGTCCTGGATGTGCTTCCAGGCAGGAATTCATTCCTCCAGGCAGGAATGTGGAGTTGGGCCTTCATGTGGCCTTTTCACATGGCTTATAATGACATAAGAGCAGCTTTTCCCTGCAAGGAGTGAACTGGGTGGAAACCCTCCCTCCTGGCTGTGGGAAGGGACCAGCCCTGCCCTTGCTGCTGCCCCAGCCCAGCCCTGGTGCCCTGGATGTGGCTCAGGGGGGCCTGGGGCTCTCTCAGCAGCTCCTGGGAAAGCCCTGGAAGGGGATGTGGAGGGGGAAGGGGGTGTGTCCAGCAGTGACAGCCTCAGTTTGGGGTGATGGAGATGGGTCTGTGTGAGCAGCAGCAGCTTCAGGAGAAGGGCAGGACATAGAGGGGGTGCTGTCTGGGCTGTCAGTGCCTGGATTGCTCATCACTGAGCAGGGTTTGTGTCAGGATCAGAGCAAGAGGCTTCCAGGGAAGTGATTCCTCTCCAGCTACTTAACAGATGACTCAAAATTTCATTCTTAGCAGAGTGATCATTTTTTAATTCATTTTTCTGTAGCTGCCTGGCTGTTGTCATAGCCAGTTATTGTAGGTGGGTTGAAAATGTTGATTCATAATTCCAGGAATTTCCACATTCCCCTTTCTGTGTGAAGTGGATGCAATTTCCACCCTCATTTGGCATTGATGGAATCACAGGCTGTCCCAGGTTGGAAGGACATCAAGTCCAACCCCTCACAGGACCTCCTGAAACTAAACCCTGTGCCCAGGGGCATCCCCAGCCACTCCTGAGCTCTGCCAGGTGATGCCACGAGCCCATCTTGGGTCCCAAACACCCTCTCCATGAAGAGCCTCTTCCCCAAACCCCCCAAATCCAAAGCTGCCTGATGGAGTTTGCCAGACTGGTCTCCTCCTGGAGCAGACTGGCAGCAGGGAGTCCTGGATTGCTCCACATCCTGCCCTGTTTCAGTCTGTGGGCCCTGACTGGCAGCCCAGGAGATGGGCCCAGCTCTCCTGCAGGTTTCTGTCTGGGGGGTGTGTTCCAGCAGGGCCAGGCTGGCCTGTGCTCCATTCCAGGCATGTGACAGTTCCTCTTTAGAACGTGCACTCAGATTCTCCCTCGGCTCCCCAGTGGGTACAGTTGGTCTTTTCACCTGTCACTGTGGATATTTAGGGCAATAATTAAAGCAGAAAAGCCTCCTCAGTTCCACTGCCCACTGGGGATGTGTCTGCCCTGGCTTTTCCTGCAGGGAAGGTGCAGGACTGGGAGTGTTGACAGGAATCAGTGCTGCTCTGGAGGGTGTTAAATTGAAGGCAAAACACATTTATTCTGTGTCTAACTCGGTGATGGCAGTGCTGGGTGGAACCAGGGCCTGCTGGGGGAGCTCTGCTGGCCTGGAATCCCCAAAGCACTGAGAGCCTGGCTGGGTCTGCTCAGGGAGGAATCCCGGAATCCCTGAGGGTGGCACAGCCCTGCCAGCCCCTGGAGACCACCCTGGCACAGCCCTGCCAGCCCCTGGAGCCCACCCTGTGCCCACAGACATCTCTGTTAGGGCTCTCTCCTCACTCCTCCCTGAGTCCTGCTGCAGATCACTGAGTTTGGGGAGCTGCAGAGCAAGTCACTGATGGAGTTCCCAGTGGAAAATGTGTTGGCGCCACTTGTTTTAGTGCCAGTCTGGGGGTACAGCCACAAAGCTGTGTCAGGTGTGGGCAGAACCTGGTGCAGGACCAGGTGTTCAAACTTAGCTCAGTTTTAAGACCAGCTCATGTTACAACTTGTGTTTATGTGCCTTTTTTCCCTCTCCCCCTCTGTTTTCCTCATCCTGAGTGTAGGGAATGTGTAGAAAGGAAGTTTCCCCTGGTTTTCTTTCCTACAAGGTGAATTCTCAGGCCCCGGATGCTGTTTGGGCATCCTTGTAATGGCTGTAACAGGATGGGGCTCCACAAAGAGAGCAAAGCAGGGACACAAAGGGAATGAAAGGACCTGCAAAGCCCTGCCTGAGCCTTTGTTTGGGGTCATTTGCAGTGATTCCTCCGGGAGCTGCTGGACACCTCTGGAATGTTTCCCCACACGCTCCATCGCTCCCTGGGGTGGTTTTATCGAGTTCTTCCCCCCCAACCCTCGGAGCTGCCGAGGCCAAAGGAGCCAGGGCAGCGTGAATGATGCCATTGTGTGCCCTGCAGGAGCGGCAGCCCCGGCCAGGCTTGGGCATGTTTTATTCATGAGCTCAGCCCATCTGGGGCCGCTCAAAGCAGGCTCTGTGGTGCTCCCTCCCTGCCAGCCCTGCCCTGGCAGCAGCCAAGGCTGAGCACAGAGTGATGGGGAGCCTGGGGATTCCTGCAGAACCTCTGCTGGGGAGGGTCTCCTTGGCAACCTGCCTTCCAGCTGAATTCTGGAATACACCTTCCCATGCCCATGGAATGTTTGTAAGCGAGTCACGTGGGGCCGGGGCCGAGGGGGAATGTGCAGGAATCCGTTCTAGTTCCTAAATAAGTCACACATCACACACCTCCCGAGCAGACACTGGGCCTGCAGACAAAGGCTCAGTAGCAGGAAATGCTTTCTGTGGCCTGTTTGTGTTTTCATGGGCTGGGCTGGGCTGGAAGGACCCTCAGGCTCCCCCAGTTCCCTCCCTGGGCAGGGCCACCCTCCAGCAGAGCAGGTTGCTCAGGGCTTGCTGCCTCTCCACGGCTTTGTGGTTACCCACAGGAGCCTGTTTTACCCTAATTGGCCTAAATGACCTGGGGGGTTTACATAATTCTCTTAACAGTACAAATTACTGTTGTCTGTCCCAGCGTCCAGTTCTTACACCTAAAGGTGAGGAGGAGGAGGATCCTGCTGGAATCCCTGAGCTGCTGTGGCACACACTCTGCTTTGTGTGCTCTGATTTTACCTGGAAAATCCCTTGAATTTCCTGTTCTCCCTCATTCCAACATGCAGAAGATTGAGAGAAAACCCCTTTTAGAGCCCTGTAAAGGCTGAATTCTCTGTGAGTGCTCACTGGAGAATGAGTTATAGCAACAGTTACAGTACCTGGGGGAGTTTTAGGACAAAACAAGGTGAGTTTGTGTGTTCCAGCTGGAAACTGGTCTGGAGTCTCCACCAAAACCAGCTGCAAATATCAGTGGGGTTTAAAGTAAACAAAGTTCGGCAGAGAGAAAGGACTTCACACAACACATCTATGAGATTCATAGGGAAGACATTTTATTACACACAGCACATGGTTTATATAGGGTTAGAACTGCAGCCTATTGGCTACAAGAGTTACACACCACCACGCTAGAAACTCCCATTGGTTAGAAACCCTTATCTCACAAGTCCCATGTCGTGGAGAACTCATCCTGGATGTCTTCAAGAACCTCTCTGGTGTGCTGTGGAAACCTGAGGAGCTCCCATGAGAAGCCAACTCCTCCAAGCAGCTGTGACTTGTTTATTCTTAGCTGCCTTCATTCTCACAGGGTCTTCTCTAGATCTGAATTGCTCACCTGTGGTTTCACTGTACCACCAGGGGTTGCCATCGCTTCTGATTTTGGTTGGATTGTGGTTTTGCTGGGGGTGGGAAGGAGGGGATCCCCCAGGCCCCTTGAGGTCAGCCTGCTCTGTGTTTGCAGGCCGTGCTGACCCCCCTGACTGTCCCCTTTGCCCCCTGTCCCTCAGCTGGAGCAGCAGCGGCAGCAGCTGCTGACGGAGCGGCAGAACTTCCACATGGAGCAGCTCAAGTACGCGGAGCTGCGGGCACGGCAGCAGCTGGAGCAGCAGCACGGCCAGACCCCCCAGCAGCCCCACCAGCAGCCCCACGGGCACCCCCCTGGGCCTGGCATGGCCCCCCTGGGCACCCCAGCGCACCCAGCGCTGCTGCCACACCAGCAGCCCCCGCCGTACCCAATGATGCACCACCAGATGCCACCTCCGCACCCACCCCAGCCAGGTAAGGCTGCAGGGAGGGGGTTCCTCATCACCCACGGCCTGGGAGGTGCTGCCAGGGGGTGGGAGGGTGGTCTGGGGCACTGTTTGTGGAGGGGCTGCTGCCAAACACAGACAGCCCCCTGGAAAGGGGAGCTCGGCCAGCAGGCCCAGGGCAGTGACCCTTCCCCTGTACCCAGCGCTGGTGAGGCCACACCTCGAGTGTTGTGTTCAGTTCTGGGCCCCTCAGTTCAGGAACACTTCGGGGCCAGGGACAGAGAATCCACCTCCAGGGACAGAGAATCCACCAGGTCTTGATCCAGCCCCACTGTGATCACCAGCCCAGGGCACGGAGTGCCAGAGTGATCACAGTGGGGTTGGATCGGGGGTTGGACTTGATGATCTCAGAGGTCTCTTCCAACCCAAGTGAGAAGAGCAACGAGGCTGGAGAAGGGACTGGAGCACAAGTGCTGTGGGGAGAGGCTGAGGGAGCTGGGGGTGTT
>JAWWEV010000083.1:461495-477073 GCA_035583235.1 Hafferia zeledoni | reverse complement strand
GGGCTCTGGGGGGCCGCGCCCAGCCCGGCCCCGGCGCAGGGGGCGCGGGGCTGGACCGACCTGACGTGGCTGCAGGAGCCCATCCCCGCGCCCACGGGCCCGGCCGAGCCGCCCCCCGCCCGTCCGGGCTCCGACATCATCGACGTCGACTACTACGACCTGTTCGAGGGCGCCGAGGGCCTGGGGGGCTTCCCCGGGGCCGGCCGGGGCGCGGCGGGGTCTGCGCGGCGCAGGGAGCCCGACGGGGCCGCCACGCCCTGGGCCCTCCACGAGCTCTACGACGACTTCACGCCCTTCGACGACGCCGATTTCTACCCCACCACCTCCTTCTACGCCGACGGGGACGACGAGGATGAGCTGGAGGACGAAGAGGAGGAGGAGGAGGAGGAAGACAGGGAGCTGGAGGATGAGAACGGGTTCCGTCCGCCCGCCTCGGCCGTGCCCGGCGCCGCGCCCGCCCCCCGGGACCCCCGGCCCACCGGGGGCAGCCCCACGGCCTGGCCGCGCCCGGGCGAGCGGGGCCAGCCCGACAACGGCTCCGAGTGCCGGAGCGGGTACGTGCGACACAACAGCTCCTGCCGCTCCCTCTGCGACCTCGTGCCCAGCTACTGCCACAACGGCGGCCAGTGCTACCTGGTGGAGAGCCACGGGGCCTTCTGCCGGTGAGGACGGGGGCCCTGGGGGGCTGGGGGGCACTGTGAGGGCTTCCCATCCCCGGCCACCCCATCCCCAGGCTGGCACCGCTGGCCCTGGCACCGCCTCCCTGGGCTCTCCATCCCTGGGCATCCCCTGCCCGGGCTCTTCATCTCCTGCACCCCAACCTCACTCTGCCCATCCCCATGGAACCCACCCCTGGGCTCTCCATCCCCGTGCACTCCATTACCAACCTCTTCACCCCTGTGCACCCCATCCCCAGTCTCTCCCTCCCCCTGTACCCCATCCCCAGGCTCTCCCTCCCCCCATACCCCATTCCCAGGCTCTCCCTCCCCCTGTACCCCGTCCCTGGGCTCTCCATCCCCTTGCACCCCATTCCCAGGCTCTCCAGCCCCCCCCACCCCATTCCCAGGCTCTCCCCCACCCCGTGCCCCCCCCGCAGGTGGCTCCGCCCTCTCCTCCCGATCCCGCCGGGACACGGGGGGGTCTCGCTGCCCCCCGAGCGGCGGCTGGGCAGGAATTAGGTCAGGGCTGTGCGGCCAAGGCTGCGGGGCGGCCGCGCTAATCGGGCCCGGCAGATGCGCCGGCCGGGCCAGTGCCGGCTGTGCCACACGGAGCGGGCACCGAGCCCGGCCCCCCGGGGTGCCCCCGGCCCCGCACCCCCTGCCCCTGCCCCCCCCGGCGGGGGCACCAGCATCGCTGGGGGACCCCACCCCCGCCTCTGCTGTCCCCAAGGGTCCCCATCGCGCTCAGCCCCGGTGTCATGGGGGGGTCAAACCTCCGTCCCTGGACATATTTAGCCCCCAAACCTCTAGAGCTGGGGGCGTTTAGCCCCCCAAATCCTTAGAACTGAGGTGTGCAGCCCCCACCCCTCAGAGCTGAGGATATTTGCTCCCCCAAACCCCAGTTATGGAGGCGTTTAGCCCCAAATCTCAATCCCTGGGGACATTTAGCCCCAAACCTCCATCCCTGGCAACGTTCAACCCCCAAACCATCAAAACTGGAGACATTTAGCCCTCAAACCATCAAACCTGGGGATATTTAGCCCTCAAACCTCCCTCCCTGGGAACATTTAGCCCCAAATCTCCATCCGTGGAGACATGTAGCCCCCCATGCCCTCACCTCCAGGGTCCCCCTGAGGGCCCCATTGATCCCCTCCCCCTCAGCCCCCCGCAATGCCCCCGATTGCAGACACCACACCCCCCGAGGACGCTTGGTGGGATGGCGGGGACACATTTTGGGGCGAAGGGGGCGCATTTTGGGGCAGAGGGGGCGCATTTTGGGGCAGAGGGGGTCCCTGACGGCCTCCCCCGGCAGGTGCAACACGCAGGACTACACGTGGCACAAGGGCACGCGCTGCGAGTCCATCGTCACCGACTTCCAGGTGATGTGCGTGGCCGTGGGCTCGGCCGCGCTCGTGGTGCTGCTGCTCTTCATGCTCACCGTGTTCTTCGCCAAGAAGCTCTACCTGCTCAAGACGGAGAACAGCAAACTGCGCAAGACCAAGTGAGTGGCGCGGGGAAGGCGCTGCCACCCCCGAGCTGCCCCCGGGGTGTCCCCAGGCGGGGGGTGGGCTCAGCCCCTGGCAGTGGCACCAATGGCGGCCCCGTGGGGACAGCGTTGGCACCCCCCGGACTGTCCCCAAACACCCCTAAAGTCGCGGCAGGGGGGGCGGTCAGCTCCGGGCTGGATGTGACCCTCTCATTTTGGGGTCCCCGGGACCCCCCAGTGCCGATGGGGACACGGTGACAGCGTGTGACACAGCTCCGGGAGGCGGGAGCGCGGCCGTGGATGTGGCTCCTGCTCCACCGTTAATCCTTTAAAGCTGGTCCTGACTGGCCCCAGTTAATCTGCTGCACTGGGAGCTGGGGACGGCGGCGGGGCTGGCCGGGAGGCGGCCCGGCTGGGGTCAGGGCTGGGGGGACAGGGCTGGGGGACAGGGACCGGCTGGGGGGACAGGGCTGGGGGACAGGGACCCGCTGGGGTCACCCCCGGCCCGACCAGCGCTGCCCGGCTCCCTTGAACAAGGAGGAGGGAGCCCTCCCAGCCTGGACCCTAATGAGCTGTTAATTAGTGTTTGGAAGTGCCAAGTGTAATTAGCAGGGAAGCTCCGTGCCAGCCCCGGGGCTCCCTCTCCGGCCCTGGGAGCGGGAGCTCCGCCTGCCCCGCGCTGCCCCTGCTGCCCCTGCCCGGAGCGGGGTCACCCCCAGAGCCCGGAGCGGGGTCACCCCCAGAGCCCAGAGCGGGGTCACCCCCAGTGCCCAGAGCGGGGTCACCCCCAGACCTGGGCACATTCAGCCCCCAAAGAGATCTGGATGCATTTAACCTGCACGAACCTCCTTGTTTGGGGGCATTAGCCCCCACATCTCCATCTGTGGGGACATTTTAGCCCCTAAATTCCCACGGGTGGAGGCATTTAGCGCCCTAACAGCCCCAGAGCTGGGGGTATTTACTCCCAAACTTCCCTCTCTGAGCTCATTTGCCCCCCAGACATCCAGCGCTGGGCCCGGTTAACCCCCCAACCCAACCCTGAAAGGCGTGGGGAGCGCGGGAGGTGCTTGCGAGGGTCCCTCTCTCACCCCGTGCCCTCCTGTCCCCCCCAGATACCGCACCCCGTCCGAGCTGCACAACGACAACTTCTCCCTCTCCACCATCGCCGAGGGCTCCCACCCAAACGTAAGGAGCTTCGTGGCCCCGGTCCCCGGCCCCGCTTTGTGTCCCCCCCGCGTCCCTCTGCCCGGTGACATCTCGTCTGTCCCCGCTCCCTGAGCCCGGCGCTGCCCTCCTGTCCCCGCCCTGCCAAGGCCACGGCTCTGTCCCCTCGCTGTCGCGTCCCCCGTGCCCCAAACGTGCCTCAGGCCAGGAAGGGGGGCGGTGTCGCCCCTGTGTCCCCCTCCCTCCTGCCCGCGGAGCCGCTCCCCGGAGTCCCCGATGGCTCCGGCTCCGTGTGCGGTGGCAGGGCCGGAGCTCCCAGGGAGGTGACGGCTCCGGCAGCGGCGGGCGGGGCTGGAGGGTGGCACTGTCGTGGCTGGCGGGGTCGGGATGAGCCGCCGGCACCCCCCGGGCTGCCCTCCCAACCTCCTGTCTTTCGACTCGGAACAGAGAGAAGCGAAGGGCTTTGCGGAGCCGGAGGAGGAGCGTAGGTCCCTCTAAGCCTTTCCCTACCCCCGGTGTTCCCCGTCTTGCCACCGCCTTTAGCAGCCGTAGCCGGCCTGGCAGGAGCTCCCGGGGGTCCCCGGGGGTCCCGCTGCCCAGAGGATGAACCTGGGAATGGATCCGGTGCCGCTCCCCGGGGGCTCACTCGGCCCTCGTCCCATCCGGGACACGGAGGGTTCGGCACATGACGCAGCACTCTGAGGATGCAGAGGGGTCAGAAGGGGCAAATCCCCTGGCAAAGAGGTTTTTGGGACCCCACAGTGGTGCCCATCCCGTGGGGAGCCGATGGCACCAGCCCCGGACTGGCCGGACGTCACTACCCTGGAGATGGAGGTTCCTGTCCCCGTGTGACATTGGCCTTTGGTGTCCCTGTCCATCCCTCACCCTCCGTGTGGCAGCACCGCAACCACCACGGCCCATCCCGGCCTGGCAGCCCCCCATGGCAGGGTCCATCCTGCCCCACAGTGCCAGCGGTGATGCCGGGACCCTCCGGGACAGCCATTGCCCAGCGCTGCCAGAGCCCGGCCCCGGTGCTAGAGGGACCACTCTCCCCGTGGATGTGGGGCCGCTCTCCCCGTGGATGTGGGGCCGCTCTCCCCGTGGATGTGGGACAAACTCGGGGCACACCCCGGCCCCGGGGAGGGGCAGATGCTCCTGTGGGGGCACCTCGGGGAGGGGCATCCCCCGCTTTGCCAGCGGGCCCGGCTGTACTCGGAGGATCCGCAATAAACCCAACCCCTCTGGCCTCCTGCCGAGCTGGGAGTCGCTAATTGTCCGTGTGGGGCTGGGAATGGGGCGAGGAACCGGGCGGGGCGCTGGGTGGGATGGCTGGGTGGGATGGTCCCTGTGGCTGGCACGGGTTCCTATGGCTGGCACAGGTTCCCGTGGCTGGCACAGCCTTTGGGCGCTGTTTGTGAGTGGCTTTGGGAGCTGGAGCATCCCAAGGTGGGGACGGCCACGTGTCCCCGCAGGCCCGTCCGACCCTCTCGCCCGCCGCGTCCCCCCGTGCCAAGGTGTCCTCCGGGCTGGGGGGACAACCCCCCAGGGCTCCCTGCCAGGGCAGTGCCCGCGCTGGGCTCAGTGGGACGTCAGTGCCCTCAGCCCGACCCGCCGTGGGTCCCCCCAGCCCCTGACCCCGCGTCTCTCCCGCAGGACGATCCCGGCGCTCCCCACAAGCTGCAGGACTCGCTGAAATCCTGCCTGAAGGACGAGGAGCCCTTCAACATCCACAACTCCACGTCGCCCAAGCACGACGGCGGCAAAGGGGAGCAGCAGGACGGGGGGGAGCTCAACTGCCTCCAGAACAACCTGACGTGAGGCCGCGCAGGAGGAGGAGGAGGAGGAGGAGGAGGAGGAGGAGGAGGAGGAGGAGGAGGGAGGGGAGCCAGGCTCCCACCTGCGCCCGCCGGGCCCTCCCGCCGCTGTCTCTTTTCCCGTGGCATGCTTTGGTGTGTTTTGTACAGAGGAAAACAAAATTCCCGGTACTAATTCGGCCGTGTCGTGGGGGTGTTTGGTCCGTGCTCCGTGTTTCTCGCTTGGGTTCGTTCCGCGCTGTGATTTCTAAACCTTTGCCCTCCCCGCAACTGACTTTTTTTGTACTTTTGCCCCACTTTTTTTGAAATACAGGTAAAAACAACAAAAAAAGGGAAAAAAAAAAACAAAAAAAGGAAGATCTTGAAATAAATAAACCATTTTTTTTAAAGTTAAGCCTCTTGCCGGTGCCTGCAATCTCCCGATCTCCCGACACGGACACGCTGGGATTCGGTCCTGGCTTCCACGGGGGCCCATCTGAGCGGCACCCGGGGGGTGGTGGGTGCCTGGTCCCCCCTCCTCACCTTCTCCAGGCTCCTCCCCAGCTGTGCCAGGCCACGGATGCCACACATCCTGCTGCCAACACATCCTGCTGCCACCCCGGACACACTCAGGAGCAGACAGGACGCCCCAGGATGTTTGGTGGAGGAGCCTGGGCTGCACCAGGGTCTGCTCCAACCCTGTCCCCACCCCTGTCCCCACTGTGGGTCCCCCCAAACAAGGTGGTGTGACAGCTCCTGGCTACTCCTGCCCCAACAGCTGCCCAGGATGTCACTGGGATTTTGGGTGAAGCCCCCCTGGTTGTCAACCCCCGAGCTTCTGGTTTCCATCTGCTTGGAGAAGAGCGGGCACCGCTGCCCTGGTGGCTTTGGCAAGGAGGGGCTGGTTCCCTCAGCGTGGCACTGGGAGCGGGCATGGAGTGGGGTCTCTCCCCAGGGAGCCCCAGCACTCCCCCCACCCTCCCCTGGGGCCGTGGCTCTGTCTTGCTTCCCACAGGAACCGTTTCTTCTGGACATGGATTGATCCACGAGCCAGCGCTCACAGTTCCTCGGGAGAGAGCACAGGAGCCATTAATCACCCACGATATTAAGTGTGCAGCAGTCAGGGGTGCAGCCAGAGCTCTCCTGGCACTCCCCTGGCACTCTCTGGGGCAGGTGGGAGCCAAAGCCGCAGCTCTGCATGGATTGGATGTTCCCAACGTGTCCTCTGAGCTGCTGAATCATTAATTCTCACCTCGCTGGGGGAGATTAAGAGATGAGTGGTGGGAGGCAGCAGATGATCCCGGGAGTCACGGGAAGCAGAGGGAGAGGCCTCCTGGCACCGGCGGGATTGGGGCTTTGCCATTCCCCTCCCAACATGGAGCTGCAGGACAGGTAAATCCACGGATAAAGCCCTGGGACACAGCAGTGAAAGAGGGAGGGGTGGGAGCAGAGCCACGTGTTGGTGGAGCAGGAGCCTGGCTGAGCCAGGGGAGATGCTGATGGCCAAGGAAATCCTGTGGGAAGGTGGGATGTCCTGGCATGCACCAAGGCTGGGCACGAGCTGCCTGTGGGCTGGGAGGGAGGGAGAGGGAGCTGGATGGGGCTGAGCATCGCTGTGACAGGAGGGAGAGCAGCTGTGCTTGTATCCAAGGAGCAGAGGGAGAGGAAATGTTATGGATGTGTAAGGATGGGGATGTTGGAGGGGATCAGGAATGCGGGAATGGCCTGGGCTGTGGGTGAGGAACACCCGTGGGGATGCAGGGAAGAGGAGCAAGGGGGAGGGCACCCCTCGTCTCCAGCTGCCCTTGGAGGGGGTTGGAGGGTGGGATGGAGGGAGAGGCAGGATGGGATGGGGCAGCCAGGGAACAAATCCAACCAGGGATGGATGGTGGGATCTGCAAACAGTCTGCTGCTCCCTGGAATCCTTCCTCACAGGGCCTGTGGGTCCACCTGGACACTGCCTGGGGAGAGATCCATCAGGGATGGTGTCACCTTGGAGGGGAGGGTGGCAGGGCACAGCCCCTCCATCATGGACAGTGTCACCTCGGAGGGGAGGGTGACAGGGCACAGCCCCTCCATCATGGACAGTGTCACCTTGGAGGGGAGGGTGGCAGGGCACACCCCTCCATCCCAGAACAGCCCCTCCATCCCAGAACTTTTCCTGGCTCCAGCAGTGGCACCTTGGAGTGGTGCCCACCTTCCCTCGCCCCCCATTCTTGTCCCTTCTGAGGACCCCCCACACAGCCAAGGTGGGCAGTGGTGGGGGCAGCCCCCTTGCAGCCCTGGGTGGTGATTCCTGGGGGCAGCCCCTCAGTTTGGGGTGACCAGGGGGGAAGTCCCAGAGACTGGAGCCCTCCCGTCCCCCCATGGGCTGTAGGGCCTCACTGGGATTCAGGACAAAGCTGAGTCACAGGGATTTCAGCAGGTCTGGGGGTGCTCCTGCTCATACCCCAGGGTTGGGGACCCTGGGGAATTTGTCCCCCTGCCCTCCCTGCTCAGGGGTGTCACTGTGACCCCCCCAATCCCCCCCATTCCTGCTCCATCAGACCTGACTCACCTACCCAGAGTGCTCCCATTTCCTCCAGGAAGGCCCAGACTCCATTCCCATCTCTCTCCAGGTGGCCCCAGCCCTGGAGCCCCGTGTGGCTCTGGGTCACTGTCCCTTGCCGTGTCTCAGTTTCCCTCCGAGCTGGGGGTGCCTTCCCGGCCCTGGGCTCTCATCCCACTGTGGCTTTCCCAGGCAGAGGGAGGAGGGTGTTTTGGAGATGGGTGTCCCCAGGGCCCAGGCTCTGTCCCCAGGGACAGCAGGGACACAGTGAGGAGCGGGCACCGTGTGCTGTCTGGGCACCCACGGGCCCTGGGCAGGAATTTGCCTCCCAGCCAGCAAAGCAGCACAAGGGCTTTAATCACAGCCTGATCACCCCGGGCCCAGCACAGCCATTAAATTTCAATGCTTGGTTGGTTTGCTGGGGGGGCTGGGCCCATTGTGGCCCAGCAGGGCTGGCATGGGGCACTGGAAGGGAATTGGCACTGGCCATCCTCGCTCCAACGTCCTCTTTTCTCTCACAGACACACAACAGGATTAGAGCCACGACCCCAGACAAGGGGCCTTTCTTCCCTTGATGAGCTCCTGCTGCCCGGGACAAAATAGCTGGAGTGGGGATTCATGGCTGAGTCCTGATTGACCAACTGAGTCCCGATTCACCAAGTCCCGATTCACCAACCAAGTCCCGATTCACCCAAGTCCTAATTCACCAATCAAGTCCTCACCAACCAAGTCCCAGTTCACCACCTGAGTCCTGATTCACCAACCAAGTCTTGATTCACCAGCTGAAACAAGGATTTACCACCCAAGAGTCCCAATTCACTGGCCCAGATTCTCTGACCAACAGTCCTGATTCACCAGTTGAGTCCTGATTCAGTGGCCAAGAGTCCCCATTCCCCAGCCAGTCCCAGTTCCCCAGCCAGTCCCCATTCCCCAGCCAGTCCCAGTTCACCAACCAGTCCCCATTCCCCAGCCAATCCCCATTCCCCAGCCAATCCCCATTCCCCAGCCAGGCCCAGGCCCAGGCCAGGAGGGCAGGAGGGGTGGGAGCAGCAGCTCCACTGTCCCTGTCAGCCTCTGCCCTGGCTGCTCCCACTGTTCCTGTGGGATCCCAGGTTTGTCTGTCCCTCCCTGAGCTGCCTGGAGCTGGCAAGGCCATGTCTGTCCCTTGTGCCCTTTGAGACACCCCTGACACCATTCCCTTTGGTCCCACACCCTTTCCCTTTGAGGACTATTTGGAACACAGGGCTGGCTGCCTCCTTTCCCCTTGGCTGGTGCTCCTGACCACCCTCCTCCCCATGGATGGTCCTGCTCCCTCCACCTGCAGCCCCCAGGGAAAGGAGGGTCAGGCTTGAGGGACCTTTCCCAAACCCCTTTGGACCATCCCTGGGGGCTGCTCTGCCACCCCCCAGCACAGGAGTGTTATATGGGGAGCTCTGGGGTGTTCCCAGTGACCCAAAGGCAGATTTGGGAGGAGACATGTCCTGTGGGTCACTGTGGGAGCATCTCAGGTGCCATCCAGGTGTTCCCACCATCCCTGAGCTGCCTCCTGGCTTGGGGGAGCCTGTGACTGGTACTGGTGTAGCCAGAAAGCAGCAGGAGTCAGTATTTAGTGATGGGAAATACCAGTCACTCCATTCCCCTCAGCCTGGCTGGAACAGGGAGAGATTCCAGTATGAAACTGAGTCCGTGTTGGATTTAAAGGCAGGAGAAAAGCAAAATTCTCTTAACTTCATCAACTGTAAAATGCCCAGTGTGGGAATGCTGAGCTGGGTGTGCACTGGGATGGCCTCAACACAACAGCCCCCTGTGGCACTGGGAGCACAGGGAGCGGGTAACTGGTCCTACTGGGAGCGGGGCACTGGCCGTGGTGGCAACCACTGCCCAGGGAATGGTTTGGAATTAAAGGCAGGAGGAAAATTGGCTGAGCCTGAGCATGGAGTGACCAAGTTCATGCCCCTCACAGAGGGATGGGGAAGAAAAGGGAAAATAAAGACAAGGGATGGCGAGACACTTGGAGAAGTGGGGAGGGGGAGCTCAGGGGAGGCAGGTTTGGAAGTGAAGGGAGCTGAGGAAGCTGGCAGGGCTTCAAAGGAACGCTGGAAAGGGCACACACAGCCCAGCCCAGTGGGAAACACGGCAGGAACCAGCCTGGCCACGGCACTGACCTCGGGCCCAGGGAAAAGGCTTATGGAAAGTGGGAACTGGGTCAGATTACTAAGGACAGTCACAAGGGGAGCACAGGCATGTGGGGAGACATCAGAAGGGCCAAATTGAGATGGAAATGGGCAGGAATCATTAAGAGGAAGAAGAAAAGGCTCCATCAGCAGGAGGAGAGTGAGAAGGGAGTGCTGGGCAGGACCCAGGGAAGGGGGAAGGTGGCTGGCCAAGGAGGCTGGGAATTCAAGGGGTTCACTGGTTTGTTTTACAATCAGTTGTTTTGTTTGGTTTTTTTTAAACAATCTTTAAAGATGCCAAGTGCAAGCAGATGCCCACCCCAGTGAATAAGGTGCCGTGCTGGCCCTGGGACAGTGGTCACTGCAGCGATGGCAACACTGAACAGGGCACTCAGAGCTCCCTGAACTTCATCCTCTGAACCTGGGAAACCAGTCAAAGGCACCTGAGCCCTGTTAGGCAGAAATCAGTTAAAGTCACCTCAGATGTGTTTGGTAGCACAAGGGAGGGATAAGGGTTTACAAGAGCGGGTCCAATTTGGGGTGTGTCATGTAAGGAAAGGTGGAACCCAAGGGAGAAGGTGCAGGAGACCAGGGAGAAAGATGAGAGATCCAGGAAAGAGCGGTGGGAAGTGTGGAGATCTGGAGACCAAGGGAGACATGGGAACAGTCTGAAAGACACTGCAATTCCTGCCAGGAGGGGGGAGCCAGGGGGGGTCAGGGACAGAGGGCACAGGGACAGGAGCAGAGGGCACAGGGACAGGGCACAGGGACAGGAGCAGAGGGCACAGGGACAGGAGCAGAGGGCACAGGGACAGGGCACAGGGACAGGAGCAGAGGGCACAGGGACAGGAACAGAGGGCACGGCCTCAGGCTGGGCCAGGGCAGGGGCAGGGGGGATATTGGGGAAACTTCCTTATGGAAATGGTTACCCAGCAGTGGCACAGCTGCCCAGGACAGGGGTGGAGACCTCATGTCTGGAGGGTTTTAAAAGCCCTGTGGATGTGGCTGCCCCATCCCTGGAAGTGTCCAAGGCAAGGTTGGACAGGGCTTGGAGCAATCTGGGACAGTGGGAGGTGTCCCTGCCCGTGGCAGGGGTGGCACTGGAGGGGCTTGAAGATCCCTTCCCACCCAAGCCACTCCAGCACTCTGATTTAACCTATGGATACAATTTAAAGGACTCCAGAGCCATCCTGCAGGAGCTCCAGGGAGTCTCAGTCACCTTTTCTGGGAGCTCCAAAAATGCAGCGTGAAAATGCAGCTCTTGTTGAGAGCTGAGAACTCCACATGGAGGGAAGAGCCGGCAGATGGGCCAGTCTGGTGGGTGGGGGGCACAGAGCAGCAGTGAGACAACCCTGGTGCCATGACAGACTGGCAGGGAGGGGAGCCCCAGGCCAGCCAGACTCGGTGGGGCTTGTGCAGCCACTGGAAAAGAGGAGGTTTCAGGGAGGAGAGATCCATTTGTAGGTTGAGCTCTGCCCGGGGATCCAGGCTTGGAATGCAGAGGTGGGGTGGGCAAAGGATCTCTGCAGCTGCCTGTGCTGTCCTCAGGAGAGGGCAGGAAAAGCCAAGCTGTGGGAGAGCCCTGAGGTGGAAGTGCTGCAGCAGGAATGGTCAGAGGGGCCAGAGGAACAGCAGGATGGGGAAAATGAGGAGAAGGAAGAGGGGCCAAAGAGGGTGAGGGAGGAGGAGACTGGCCCAGAGGATCCCTGGCTTTAGGGAGCCAGACTCCTGGAGCTGGGATAGGGACAGCCCTTCCCTTGCCTGCTCTGATCCCACTTTGCTCCCAGCCACCTCCAGGACCTTGGTGGTTCCCTGATGAGCTGACTTTGCTGCCAGACCCCTGCTGGTTTCAGCACATTTCCCAGGGATTCTTCAGCCTCTGCAGGAAAAGGCCTGGGGATCCCTCGTGGAGAGCCAGTGGCATTTTGCTTGGAAATGGTAAAGTGAATTTTAAAGGTGAGCTGTGGGTTGAATCAGAACTGGTTTGTCTCTCTCCCTGCTTTCCCAATGCAGGAAATGATTCCCCACAGCCACAAACAACCCTGGACAAACCCAGGGAGGGGGCCCTGGCTGGGACGAGGTGTGGAACAGTGAGGTGCTGCAGGGACCTGCCAGGGGGTTTGTGGGGCTGTCACTGAGGGTTCCTGGGGCCAGGATGGACCAACATCTGCCAGCAGAGGCTGGAGCTGAGTGGATCTTTCTGAGCCACCTCTCGGAGCCCCTCCAGCCTCATGCTCAGTGATCCTGCTTTTCCTCCACAAGAAATGTCAGCACTGCCTTTCCCCCCCTCTGCCAGACTCTGCAGAGCAGGTTTGTGAGCTCTGTCCTTGCTCTGGGGGCTCACAGTGGCAATTCTTGTTAATTTTCTCCTGCATTTTTCCTCCTTGCTCCGTTCACCAGGGATATGTTGGTTTATGTGAATACAAACAGGCAAAAATATTCGAAATGGGAAAGAATAAACATCATTGCCCTTCCTGTCAATTTTCTCTATTTATCTTGTATTTTCTACCCCCTCTCCCATGAAATCTTCCAGGACAAGGAATACTCAAGGTGAGGATACCCCCAGCCTGCAGATCTGCCTTCAGGCACCCAGTGAAGGGGAAGGTGAAGGAGGGAGATGCTCTGATGCTGTTCCTGTTCCGTGTTTTTGTTGGAGTCCTTGAAAGGCAGCTCAGCCATTTTACCTCAGGATCTCAGTCCATCCATCTCTTCCCCATCCCCTCTCTGGTGCCTCATCCCTGCAGCCCAACCCAAACCATTCCATGCTCTCCAGCCTCGGGGAATCCCAGCCCAGAGGGCTGTGAATACCTGGGGGATGTGGAGTCACTGACAGGGCTTTTCCCAGCCCTGCCGGGATAAAGGACCAGGAACATCCAAAGGAGAGTTTTCCTAAAGAAAGGAGGGTGCTCAGGGCAGAGGGCTGAGCAGGATGGGGCTCCCTGTCCCCACTCCTGTCACTGCCTCACACATCCTGTCACATTCTGGCTCTTGCATTCCTTCACAGCAATCTGGCCCCTGGCTCAGCTCATCCATTATCCCTCCAGCTGCTTTGGCCGTGGCAGGGCCGGCCATTGAGGAGGTGCAATTTGTGCCGAGCCTTTTCTTCCCAGCCCATTGACTCGGCCCCACATCTGCTGCCGCTCCCCTCGCTGGCCCCACGCACTGATGCTCCTTTCTGACTCCAGAGCATCCCCAAAGCTCTTGGCTTTGTATCAGCAAAGGCCGAGGCATCCACGGGGGAGGAAACCCTCCCTTTGCTGGGGTGGGATTGGATTGCGCACTAAAACTCACAGGGATGGGAACATCCTGGGTAGCTGAGCAATAAATAACAATCAAATAGTTAAATCCAAGTGCCTTCTCCCTAAAAATCATTTTCCATACACTCACACCCCTAAACCTGGAGGTTTTACCCTGCCATGCTTTGGGGATTGCCTTAAACACTGCAGGATTCATTGGGTCGGTTTGTTCTGCTGGGGGGTTTTCTACTTTTGGGCATTAATTGCTGTTTACCCCCCGGTCTGACACAGGAGCATCCCTGGGAGCAGCGTGGACACCTCTGGATCCCACCGGGTTCCTCTGGGAAAAGCTCCGCGGGAAATACGGGAGAGAACCCGGAGCAGGCGGAGGGGAAGGGGCGGCGGCTTTAACAGCACAATCCTCGCTGCCTTCGCTCGGGAACAATCCTGGGATGTGGGAGGGAATATCTGAGGCAGGACAAGAGGTGTTTGAGAGATGCTGCCGTACTTTGCATGCGGGTCCGGTCCCCTTCCCACTGGGAGAGGAAAAGGGAGGATTTACCGTGTCATTTCCAGGCATTGAGGGCTCTGCGGCTGCTGCAGGAGCCGGGAGGGAACCTCGGCCAGGGGAACGTGGCAGGGCACACAAAAGGGGTGGGATGAGGCGGCTCTGCCTGAAGAACGATGGAGCCCAGGTGGGGCAGCTCCGGGGGCACCTCCGGGGCACATCCAGGGCCAGCTCCGGGGGCACCTCCAGGGCCAGCTCCAGGGGCACATCCAGGGGCAGCTCCGGGCTCCAGGGCCCCCTTTGCCGTCAGGATGCGGCTCCACAGCCCCGCGCTGGGATCCAGCAGCCCGGAAGGAGCCGGGCCCTCTCAAAGGAGAGTTGGGAATTGAGGCTCTGGCTGCAAGGACCGAGCCGGTTCCTGCACTCCCTGGGATCAGCCCGGGGTTCCCAGCGCCCTGAAAGGGGGCGAGACAAAAGCCGAGCGATCTGGACTTTTAAAGGCGCTTTGAGCTGCAGCTTTCTCAGGATTGAAGGGATCAAAGGGAGAGGAAGTCCTTTCACAGCCCAGGCACCGGTTCAGGCACAGGAAGGGACACAGAATGTCCCTGCGGCAGCCGCGGGACCTCCGGGGCTGGGAATGCTCATCCAAACGCTCCCAGGAGGGCAGGGAGGGCGGGATGATACATTGGAAAGGTAACACACACACGAACACAGGGAATAAAGAGAAAAGCAGCTGCGGTGGCTCAGCCAAACCTTCACACAGCCCCTCTCTCCTACAACAATCGTCCTAGGGGGAAGGTGCGGGAAAAGCGAGGCTGAGCCAAACACTCCTTGTGTTCCCGCAGCTCTTCTGCTGAGAATCCGCAGCTCAGGGACTCCCCGAGGTGCTGGTGGCCCTCTCTTCCTCAGCCTTGTCCCCTTCTGCCATCGATTCCCCTCCCAAAGCCTCACAATCCCTCAGGGTGGGTCATTTGCGGGCCCAAAGAGCCGAGCCACGGCAGCGCCTCCCTCCCCTTTCCCGGTGCTTGGTGTTACCAGGATCGTGGGATGCCCCCTAATGCTGACAGTGGGGCATCCCGGGCTGCAGCGGCATCCCCTGGCACATCCCGGGCTCCAGCGGCATCCCCGGCACATCCCGGGCTCCAGCGGCATCCCCGGCACATCCCGGGCTCCAGAACAATCTCCCCAGCCCCCTCAGCAATCCCAGGCTCTGGCACTTCTCTCCTCAGCCACACAATTCTCCATAAGGATATTGGCATAATAAGAAATATTAAGAGAGAAACAGATCCCTCCCAAATGTCCCGTTGTGCCCAAATGGCCCAAATGTGCCCCAGACACGAGAAATGTGCCATATAAACCAGGGGGATGCCAAAGGAATGCAGGGGCACCCTCGGGCCAGGGATCAGGGTGGGGACAGGGACACCAAGCCCAGCTGGAGATGGGAACTGGGATCCAGTCCCATTTAGCACCTTTATTGATGGGATGAGCATCCAGTCCCGTTTATTAACACTGTGATGAGGATCCAGTCCCATTAATGAATGACGGGGATGAGGATCCAGTCCCATTTAGCACCTTTATTAATGATTGGATGACACTCCAGTCCCATTAATGAATGACAGGATGAGGATCCAGCCCTGTTAATTAACGACGGGATTCAGATCCAGCCCCATTAGTTATGATGGGACACAGATCCAGACCAGTTAATTACGATGGGAGACAGATCCTGCCCCGTTAACTACGGTGAGATGTGGAACCTGCCTGGGTAATTACGGTAGAATGCGGATCTACCCCGTTAATTACGGTAGAATGCGGCTGTGCCCCGTTAATTACGGTAGAACGCGGATGTGCCTCGTTAATTACGGTAGAATGCGGATGTGTCCCGTTAATTACGGTAGAACGCGGATGTGTCCCGATAATTACGGTGGGACGCGGATGTGCCCCGTTAATTACGGTAGAACGCGGATGTGCCTCGTTAATTACGGTAGAATGCGGATGTGTCCCGTTAATTAC
>JAWWEV010000083.1:327281-347909 GCA_035583235.1 Hafferia zeledoni | reverse complement strand
TATTATTTTATTTTATCATTTTATTTTAGTTTATTTTTTATTTTATTTATTTTATTTTTATTTTATTTTATCATTTTATTTTATTTTATTTTATTATTTTATTTTATTTTATTTTAATTATTTTTATTTTATTTTATTATTTATTTTATTAATTTTTATTTTATTTTATCATTTTATTTTATTATTTTATTTTATCATTTTATTTTATTTTATTATTTTATTTTATTTTATTTTAATTATTTTAATTTTATTTTATTATTTTATTTTATTATTTATTTTATTAATTTTTATTTTATTTTATCATTTTATTTTATTATTTTATTTTATAATTTTATTTTATTATTTTATTTTATTATTTTATTTTATTTTATTATTTTTTTATTTTATTTTATTTTATTTTATTTTATTTTATTTTATTTTATTTTATTTTATTTTATTTTATGTTTTAGCTTCTCAACCCAGTCCTGTTCCTTGTGACTTTTAAAACCACTCATCTCATTTTTAGGGCTTTTAAAACCTCTTATTCCATTTTTTTGACTTTTAAAATTACTTGTCCTGAAGTGGATTTTTTATGGGATATAAAATTATTTATCACAATCTCAGAGAGGCTTTTAAAACCACTTCTCCAAGTAAAATTACTTATCCTAGTTTGGTTTTTTTTCTTCCATTTTTAAACATCGTATCCCATTTTTGGGGGTTTCCAAAGGGATTGTTCCAGTGGGTTTCTGGCTTTTAAAAGCACTTTTCCCCTTTCTGGAGTTTTAAACCCACTTATTCCGAATTTTGGGGTTTTTACAAACCACTTACCTCGTTTTGGGGGCCTTTTTGGGAAAATATCCCTTTTTTTTTGGCTTTTAAATCCACTTATCGCTGTTTTGTGAGGGAGGGGCGAGGGGCGAGGCCAGGGATGGGCGTGGCCAGGGATGGGCGTGGCCAGGGAGGGGGCGTGGCCCCGGGAGGGGGCGTGGCCCGGGAGGGGGCGCGGCCATGGCTGCGTTGCCGTGGGAACGGGATGCAGCCGTGGGGAAGGGGGTGTCAAAGCCCCTTTTCCATGCGGATTTTGGGGCTCGGGGCCTCGTTTCCATGGGAATGGGCGGCTCAGGGACGCGTTTCCATGGAGACGGGATGCAGCCTTGGAGTGGGAGACTCGAGGACCCTTTTCCACGAGTGTTTTTGAGGGGGGGTGCCAAAGCCCCCTCGAGCCGCCCCGGCCGGTCCCGGAGCCCACGGTCTCCCACGGGACATTCCCGGCTCTTATCTCTCCTCATCCCTGGAATTTGATCGGTCGGAGCCCCCGCAGCGCGGGGAGGGGGCAACGACCGGGCGGTGGCGGAGCGTCGGTGACCCCCTGGCGATAATTAACCCGGGGGGGTCCCGGGGGGGCCCTCCCTGCCCCTCCCGTGGATGTGGCGGAGACAGCGCAGGTACCGGGGGGGATGAGGGGCGCAGCCCCCCGGGGTAGGAAATGGGGGTCCTGCCGGTGGCCTTGAACCAGGGGGGATCGGGAAGGGGCGGCCCGGGGCGGAGGGGCGGGAGGGGGCGGATTCGGGGGGCGGTGACCGCTCGAGAGAGCGGGAGGGGGGGGTCAATGCCCCTGGGGGGCGGGGAGGGGGTCACTGCCCCCAGGACCGGGCACAGACCGGCAGCCGCTGCACTGAGGGGTCGGCAGAGCCCGGGCAGGTGAGTGGGGGGCTGGGGGAGGTCCCTGCAGAGACTCCTTGAAGGCACTGGGGGGTCTTGCCTTGCCCTCCCCAGTGGGGGCTCAGCACTGGGCTGGTGTTCAGCAGCCACCCTGGGAGGGGTGTGGAGCCCCCCTGTTCTGGGCTGAGGGGGTTTGGGGGGGCCTGGGGGGCTCAAGAGGAGTGGGGCTCACCCCATGGTGCCCCCAGTTTTCCTGGACGTCATCTCACAGTGTCCCCAGTTTGTCTTGGGTCACCCTGTGGTGTCCCCGGTTTCACTGAGGTCATCCCGTGGTCCCCCCAGTTTTCCCGTGGGTCACCCCATGGTGCCCCCCAGTTTCACTGGGAACATCCCATGGTATCCCTGATTTCATTGGGGTCACCTCAGTTGTCCCTGATTTTCCTGGGGGTCACCTGTGGAGTTCCCACTTTTCCTGGTAGTCACCATATGATGTTCCCAGTTTTCCTGGTGGTCAGGCCGTGGTCCCCTGGTTTTCCTGGGGGTCATCCCAAGGTGTCACTGGTTTTCCTGGTGGTCAGGGCACAGTCCCCCTGGTTTTCCTGGGGGTCATCCCACAGTTCCCCCACTTGTGCCAGGGTATGGTGGAACAGGGAGGGCTTGACTGTCCCCCATTCCCTCCCCAGTGCTGACCCCGCTCTCCCCGTGTCCCCCAGGATGTGGCTGCTGGGGGTCCCCTGGGCGCTGGCCCTGCTGGTCACCGCGGCCGCCCCCGACCCCTCGGCGGCCCCCCTGGACCCGGCGTCCATCTTTGCTGACCTGTCCCCAGCGGAGCTCCGGGCCGTGCGGACCTTCCTGATGGAGCGGCCGGAGCTGGGCCTGGCCCCGAGCCGGGGGGGGCCCCTGGCCAAGAACTCGCTGTTCCTGGTGGAGCTGCTGCCGCCGCCGAAGCGCGTGGCACTGCGGTTCCTGGCACACGGCGGGCGGCGCCCGCGGCGCGAGGCTCGAGCCATCGTGTTCTTCGGGTCGCAGGCGGAGCCCAACATCACCGAGCTGGCCGTGGGGCCCCTGCCCCGGCCCAGCTCGTACCGGGTGCTGGGGCGCAAGGGCGGCCGTGCCGTGCCCTTCTGGGCGCGGCCCATGACCCAGCTGGAGTACGAGCTGCTGTACGAGGCGCTGGTGGGCGCGGTGGCCCCGCTGGAGCCGCTGCTGCGCGAGGCCACCGGCTTTGGCTTCCAGAACTGCTCCGGGCGCTGCCTCACCTTCTCCGACATCGCCCCGCGCGGGCTGGGCCCCGGTGAGCGCCGCACCTGGCTGGTCATCCAGCGCTTCGTTGAGGGCTACTTCCTGCACCCCGTGGGGCTGGAGGTGCTGCTGGACCACCGGGACCCCGACCCGCGGCGCTGGGCCGTGCGGCAGCTCTGGTACAACGGGCGCTACTTCGGCAGCGTGCGGGAGCTGGCAGAGCTGCACGCGCGGGGGGCGCTGCCCCTGGCCCGCCTGCCCGAGCCCCCCGCCCGCCACCTCTTCTCCAGCTACGAGCCCCGCGGGCGCTTCTTCACCGGCACGCCCAGCGAGGTGCACGGCGCCAAGGTGTGCGAGCCGCAGGGCCGGCGCTACCGCCTGCGCGGCAACCGGCTGGAGTACGGCGGCTGGAGCCTGGCCTTCCGCCTCCGCTCCTCCGCCGGCCTCCAGCTCTTCGACGTGCGCTTCGGCGGCGAGCGCGTGGCCTACGAGCTGAGCGTGCAGGAGGCCATCGCCTTCTACGGCGGCCACTCGCCCGCGGCCATGCAGACCAAGTACATGGACGCCGGCTGGGCCATGGGCGCCTCCAGCTACGAGCTGGCGCGCGGCGTGGACTGCCCCGAGACCGCCACCTTCCTGGACGCCCACCACCTCCTGGACGCCGACGGCCCCGTGCGCTTCGCCCACGCCCTCTGCGTCTTTGAGCTGCCCACGGGGGTCCCCCTGCGCCGCCACTTCGACAACGACTTCCAGGGCGGCTTCAACTTCTACGCGGGGCTGGAGGGGCGGGCGCTGGTGCTCAGGACCACCTCCACCGTCTACAACTACGACTACATCTGGGACTTCCTGCTCTATCCCAACGGCGTCCTGGAGGCCAAGGTCCACGCCACCGGATACATCCACGCCACCTTCTACACGCCGCAGGGCCGGCGCTACGGCAGCCGAGTGCACAGCCATCTCCTGGGCAACCTCCACACCCACCTGGTGCACTACAAGGTGGACCTGGATGTTGCAGGTGAAGGGCCCTGGCAGCTCCCAACACCCTCCAGCCATGGGGAGGGTGCTGGGAGGTGGGGCTGGACCCATGTTGGGCTCCAGGGCCAGAGCGCCTTGTCCCTGAGGGGGATGGTACCACCTGGGCATCACCTGGACCGTCTGGTGATGATCCCCTCTCAATGGTGGCATCTCTGTGGGGTCCCACCCTTGTGCGGTGGCGTCTCTGCAGGGTCCTAGTGTTCCATGGTAGCGGCATCTCCTGGAGTCCCAACCCTCCATGGCGATGGAATCTCTTCAGGGTGCCCCCCTCCATGGTGGTGGCATCTCCCTGGTTTCTAAGTGCTCCATAGTGGCATCTCCACTGGATCCTACCCCTCCATGGTGGTGGCATCTCCACTGGGTTCCAGTCCTCCATGGTGGTGATATCTCAGCCCTCCATGATGGCATCTCCATGGGGTCCCAGTTCATATCCATGGTGACATCCCCACCACGTCCCACCCCTCCATGTAGCACCTCTGTGGGGTCCCACTCCTGCACAGTGACACCTCCACGAGGTCCCATCCCCACACCGGGGGGTCTGCACCGCTGTGACCCCCCCACTGACACCCCCCTCCCCGCAGGCACCGGGAACAGCTTCGAGACGATGGACATTCGCTTTGAGAACATCTCGAACCCCTGGAGCGCGGGGGCCCGTGTGGTGCAGCCGTGGCTGCACCGGGAGCCGCGGCGTCGGGAGCGCGAGGCGGCCCTGCCGCTGGGCCGGGCCCCGCCGCGGTACCTGCTCTTCACCAACCCGCGCCGGCGCAACCGCTGGGGCCACCGCCGCACCTACCGCCTGCAGCTCAGCTCCCACGCCGGGCCCGTGCTGCCCCGCGGCTGGCACGAGGAGCGCGGCGTCACCTGGGCCAGGTGGGGTGGGCACGCCCCAGCGCGGGGACGTGGCTGCCCGGGGGGCTCTGCCATTGTCAGCTCTGAGCTGAGCCACCGGTGCCACCCAGAGTTGTGGCCATGGTGCCCTTCCCCTGGTCACACCTTCCTCTGGTGGCACTTCACCTTGGTGACACGTACCCGTAGTGGCACCTACCCCTTGGTGACACCTTCCCCTGGTGTCACCTGCTCTTGATGGCACCATCCCCTGGTGGCACCGTTCCTTGGTGGCACTTGCCCTTGGTGACACCTTCCCCCTGGTGGCACCGTCCCCTGGGGCACCTTTCCATCCCCCCTGGAGCTGGAGAGCCCCCTGAGTCCTTGGGACCCCAGGAACCCCCAGAACTGGGAACACCTCCGGAGCAGGGCAGACCCCCTGGAGCTGTGGAGACCCCGAGGCTGGGGAGCTCCCTGAGAGCTGGGAAACCAATAGGGAGCTGGAGAACCCCATGGGAGTTTGGGAGGCCCCAGAGCCGAGGAAGCCCCCAGAGCTTGGGGTGCCCTTGGAGAGGGGATTCCTTGGAAGACGGGGACTACCAGAAGCTGAGGAACATCTGGGAGCTGAAGAGTCTCTGGGAGCTGGGAAACCCCTCGGGATCTGGGGAACCCCTGGAAGTGGGGCGACCCTCAGGAGCTGGGGAGCCTCCCAGAGCTGGGGACCCCCAGGGCTGGGAAACTCCCAGAGCTGGGAAGTCCCCAGGACTTGGGGAGCCCCCCTGGAGTTCAGACACCCTGGGAGCCGGGGAACCCCCCAGGAGCAGAGGAGGGCCCAAAGCAGGGGACCCCCACTGTGAATGGGCAGGGGGTGGCACAGCCCCAGGCAGGAATGGGAGAGGGACCCCCGGCCCGGCCCTTGCAACATGGGTGGGCCCCACCCCCGGACTGACCCCGCCCCCTCACCTGTCCCAGGTACCACCTGGCCGTGACGAGGCGCCACGAGAACGAGCCGAGCAGCAGCAGCATCTACACCCAGAACAACCCCTGGGACCCCCCGGTCACCTTCGAGAGCTTCATCCGTGACGACGAGACCATTGAGGACCAGGTGACACGGGGACACCGGGGGACCCAGGGCTGGGGGCGGCTGAGGGGCACAGGGCAGGGGCTCAGCTCCAGAGGCTCCCCAGGTCCGGGGGGGTTTCCCAGCTCCAAGGGGCTCCCCAGCTCCAGGGCTTCCCCCACTCCCTCGGGGTTCCCCAGCTCCAGGGAGTCTCCCCACTCCTGAAGGGCTTCCCAGGTCTCAGGGGTTCCCCAGTTCCAGGGTCTCTCCCATCCCAAGGGGTTCTGCAACTGGGAGGTCTCCCAAGCTCCAGAGGGTCTCCCAAGCTCCAGGGTTATCCCCATTCCCAAGGAGTTCCGCAGCTTTGGGGTGTGTCCCCATTTCCCACTGGTCTCCCCAGTTTCAGGGTCTCCCCAGTTCCCCCAGGGGGGTCCGTGGTGCCCCAGGCCACGCTGACACCACTGTGTCCCCCCAGGACTTGGTGGCCTGGGTGACCGTGGGCTTCTTGCACGTCCCCCACTCTGAGGATGTCCCCAACACGGCCACCCCTGGCAATGCCGTCGGCTTCTTCCTGCGCCCCTTCAACTTCTTCGACGAGGACCCATCGGTGGCCTCGCGTGCCACCGTCATCGTGCGCCCGCTGGACCCCCCGACCTGCTCCCGCCTGGAGATCCAGCGCTGGACACCCCCCAGCCCTGGCCCCTGTGTCCACCCTGAGCCCTTCACCTACAACGGCACCTACCGCCAGGTGTGACCCCGGGGACAGGGGACACCAGCTGTGGGACGGGCCACGTGCTCATGCCAGGCTCAGTAAAGGTGATGCCACCTCTGAGCCCAGCGCTGGCACCACGGGGACACCAGTGCTACCGGGACACTGGGGTGTGGGATGTGTCACGCCATGTCACACGGTGCCATGTGTCACACCCTCACATGGCCCCACGGTAACATGTCACACACATGTCACTTGGTGCCACATGCTGGGCTCAGTAAAGGTGATGTCACCTCCTCTGACCCCAGTACCGGCACTGGCACCGTGTGGGACACCAGTGCCACCAGGACACCATGGCATGGGACGTGTCACACAGTGCCATGTGCCACCCGTTCTGCTCAGTAAAGGTGATGTCGCCCCCTCCCCCACCATGTGGGACATGTCACACAGTGCCACTGGGACACGATAGCATGGGACATGTCACACAGCGCCACATGCCCTGCTCAGTAAAGGCGATGTCACCTCCTCTGTCCTGTCTCTGCCACTCCCCTGACCTGCCCCGGGCTGTGACAATGTTTAATCACAGCGATGTTCGAGGTCATCGTCCCTCTCTGCCCCCCCAGAGGTTCCGTCCCCTCCCCCGGTGACACACAGAGCCAGGGGGTCTCTGTCTGGTTTATTGGGGGCACCTACGGCGGGGGTGACATGCAGGGGTGACACGAGACAAACACGGCACACGCTTTGGGGGTGGCAGCCCCCCCTCCCCCCCGTGTCCCCCTCCCTGTGCGTGGGGTGACACCACAATGTCACCCGGCTGTGCAGGGGGAGCGCCCGGGGAGCTCAGGGGGCTCTGGGGGCCCCAGGGGGCAGCCAAGCGGGGAGGGCACACACGTGTCCCCAAACCCCCAGCTGGGACATGGACAGGGACACGCAGGGGGGACACACACGGACCCACCAGACCCCGCCGGTGCTCACACATGTGCCGGGGGTCCCAGTGGGGGGGACACGGCAGGGACACACACACAGCGATGGGGGGCGACACACGTGTCCCGGCACTGCGGGACCCCCCGACACACACGTGACGTCCTGGGGACAGGACACGGGGACACACCTGTGCACACACACACCTGTGCACACACACACCTGTGCACCTCCACCGGCCCCGGGGAGCTCAGAGGGGCCCCGGGGGGCTCGGGGGCTCTGGAAGGAGGAGGAGGAGGAAGAGCAGCAGAGTCCGACAGTCCGGGGCAGGGGGACCCCGGGGCAGGTCGGATAACGAGGGGTCCCAGGGGGTCCTGAACCCCCTGTCGGCAGTGGGGGGAGTGTCCATGGGGGGCAGCAGCCAGAGCCCCCCGGCAGGTCATGGCCCGGGGGTGGGGGCTCCGGGGGTCCCACGTCACTGGGGTCCGGGAGTTCCATGTCCCAGGGTGTGGGGGGTCCCACATTCTGAGGTCGGGGGTCCCGGGGATCCAGAGCTCCCATGTCCTGGGTGTGGGGGGTCCCACATGCTGGGGTCAGGGGTCCTGTGGCTCCGGGGGTCCCACCTGCTGGGGTCCGGGGGTTCCAGGGGTCCCAGGGTGAGGGGGTCCGAGGGCTCTGGGGATCCCCTATTCCAGGGTCGGGGGTCCCAAGGCACCAGGGTTTCCAGGGCTCCGGGTGGCCCACGTTCCAGGGCTGGGCATCCTGTGCCTCCGGGGGTCCCAGGCCATGGTGTCCAAGGGGGCCGGGGCTGGGGGTCCCACATTCTGGGGTCTGGGGCTCCCATGGTCTCACATCCTGGGCTTTGGGGGTCCCACATGCCGGGGCCCGAGGACTCCAGGGGTCCCAGGTCCTGGGGTCCAAGGGCTCCGGGGGTCCCATTTCCGGGGTCGGGGGTCCCGCGGCTCCGGGGGTCCCGCCGCGCCCCGGGGCTCCCATTAGCTGCCGGGGTCGGAGCAGTGTCTCTGGAGCGGGGGGGTCCCCGGGGGGGTCCCCGCGGGCGGGGGCAGCGCCCCGGGCAGGGAGCGGCGCCGCGGCGGGGGCGGCTCCAGCAGCAGCACCACGTCGGGGGCGTCCGGGGCAGGCGGGGGGTGCGGGACCTACCAGAGCCAGGGGGGGACAGAGTCAGAGGGCACAGGGGGCTCAGGATACACCCCCGCCCCGCACCAGGACCCCCAGAGGGTGACACCAAGCCACAGAAGGGCCGGGGGACACGGCGATGGGCACAGAGGGAGGTGTACCCCAAATCTGGGGGACTCAGGAGTGACCCCAACCCACAGACACTGCCAGTGGATGCCCCCCAAAGCAGGTGCCCTCCGACTCCGGGGGTCCCTCACCTGAGCGAGCGGCCGGAGGGGGGTGATGGGCAGGGGCGGCTGCAGTGGCCCCGGGGGGGGCTGGTGAGGGGAGGCCACGGTGCTGTAGGCGGGGGGCACCAACACCTGGCGCTGCAGCAGGTGCACAATGGACGAGATGTCCGTGCTCAGCCGGGATTCCAGCCTGGAATGTCCGTGGTGGAGCATCAAGGGCCAGAATGAGACGTGGGACCCCCATCCCCGTCCCTCCCCCAACCCCCCAGGGTCCCCAAACCTGCCCAGAACCTGCCCCTGCACCCCAATCACCCATCAGGTGGGTCAGCATGGGGTGGGATCCCCCATTCTCCCTCTCCTCATTCTGGGCTATAAAGACCCCCCCCCCCAAAACCCCCAGCACAACCAGCACCTTCCCCTGCAGCTCTATAAGCCCTTAAAGTGGGTCAGGGGGCTCCGGTTGGGATGGGGGGGTTCCCCATTCCTCCCCTTCCACTCAAGGTTCCCCAGACCCCCTTGGGGTGGTCAGGGGGGTCACACTGCCCCAGCTCCCCCCTCAGGTTACACCTGAGCCCCTCAAATTTACCTGTTGAGCTGTTTTTGGAGCAGATCCAAGCGGGACTCCAGGTCGGAGCGCTGGCGGCGGGTCAGGGTCGGGGTGGGATTTGGGGGGGCCCCGTGGGAACAACGCGGGAGCTCCTGGTACTGTCGGCCCCGGGTGTCACCCCAAAAACTGAAGATGTTGGAGACCCCCGAGAAGGCCCCTGAAAAAGGGGGTGGGTGGGTTTGGGGGCTGAATTGGTGGGGGAGGTTTAGGGGAGAGTTGGGGAAGGATGAGGAGGGGGGCATTGGGGCTTTTGGGGAGGTGTTAAACAGGGAGGGGAGGGTTGGGGTCCCCTCGCCCATCCTGAGCCTTGCCATGCCCTCCTGAGGGGGTGTAGGGGCAAGTGCTGGGGGAGGGGTGGAGAGGGGGGTTTGGGGTGGAGGAAGTCTGTGGAACCCTGAATGAGGAGGGGAGGAATGGGGGACCCTCACCCTGATCCCCCACAAACCCACCCGAGGGGGGGTTCAGGGGTGATGCTGGGGGACCAAGGGGCTGAGGGGAGATGGGGGTACTAGAGATTTTGGGGGGTCTACTGAGCCCTGAGGGAGGAGGAGAGGAATGAAGTCCCCCTCCCACCCCGACCCACCTGAGAGGGGGTTGCACATGTCGCTGCCCTCACGCTCCTCGGGCTCGGGGGGCGCCGGGGGAGCACTGCGGAAGGGGGACAGTGCCGTGGCCCCCGGGGGGGGCGCGGGGGGCTCCTCCTCATCGCTGGAGCCGCAGCTGGAGGGGCTGGGGGGGTCCCACTCGGCCGGACCTCGGGGGGCGCCGGGGGCCTGACCCCCCCCATTGCCCCCTCGCAGCGCCCGGGACTCCCCAGGGCTGGGGGCGTCTGCAGGGGACAGGTGAGGTCAGGGCGGGGGTCCCGGGGACCCTGGGGTCACCCCCGGAGGTCCCGGCCCCCGCAGCCCACCCGGCCCCCACCTTTCTCGGGGCGCCGGCGGAAGGAGAGTTTGCGGCGCCGGAGCCGGGAGAAGCCGCCGTCCAGCTCGTCACTGCCCGGGGAGCCGGGGATCATGTTTGTCTGCGGGGACAGGGGGCACAGTTGGGGGGCTGTGGGACTCACATGCTTCGTCGGGAGCCCCTCAGATTGCTCAGGACCGTCCAGGTTTCTGAGATTCCTCTGGCTTGCTCAGGACCCCCCAGATCACTCGAGACTCCCCCAGATTGCTCAGCCACCCACAACTTGCTCAGAATACCCCACCTTCCCCAGGGCCCCAGGCATGTTCGGGCCTCCCCCTGCACAAACCTGCTTGAACCCTCCACTTTGTTCAGGACACCCCCAGCCTGCCCAGAGCCCCCCAACTTGCTCAGCCCTCTCCAGCACTCAGGACCCACCCTAGCTCAGTCGGGACCCCTCCTGTTGCTCAGGGCCCACCTACTTACTCAGGACCTCCCCAAGCACACTTAGCACCCCCCAACTTGCTTTGAACCCCTCACCTGGCTCAGGACCCCCCCAGTCGCTCAGAATTCCCCACTCTGCCCAGGAGCCCCAACGTTACTCAGGACTCCCCCAGCTTGCCCAGGACCCTCCAAGGCTGCTTTGGACCCCTCAACTTGCTCAGGACTTCCCCTCCCCAACCTACCCAGGACCCCTCCAGCCTGCCTGGAACCCCCTTCTTTGTTCAGGACTCCCCCAACCTTCCCAGGAACCCCCAGTTAACTTGGACACTGCAGCTTGCTCAGGACCCCACAACCTGCTCAGGACCCCACAACCTGCTCAGGGCTGCCCCCCAGCTCCCCCCAGCCCCCGGGTCCCCCCTCACGTCGCGCAGGTTGAAGGTGATCTCGAGGGTGCCCCAGAAGCGGTCGGAGAACTCGGGGTACATGTCGAGCACCTCGAGCAGGTCCTCGCGCAGGATCTTGTGCAGGTCGCAGTAGGTGAGCGCCCGCACGTCCGCCCGCGACTTCCCGGGCCGCGTGTGCAGGTGCAGCGGCTCCCCAAAGGTGTCGTTCTTACCTGGGGGGCAGGGGCTTGTTGGGGGGCACTGGGGGCGTCCCTGGGGCTGGGGGGTCCTGGGGGGGCTCAGACCTGCCCCGCCGCACATGCGGGTGCAGTGGGTCCCCAAAGGTCGTGTTTGTGCCTGGGGGGCACCCCGGGAAATGGGGGGTGGTCACCGGGAGGCCCCTGAGAAGGGGGGGGGTCACTCTGGGGTCCCCGAGAAGGGATGGGGAGTACCCGGGGCTGGGGGAGCACCCCAGGGGCTCAGGGGTTCAGCAGGTCCCAGTGCAGGTGCAGCAGCTCCCCGAAGCTGTTGGTCTTACCTGGGGCAGGGGCAGGAGGGGCACTGGGGGTCCCTGAGAGCGGGGACACCCCAGGAGGTGGGAGGGCCACCCCAGGACAATGTGGGTTCCCCAGGATGAGCGGGGTCAGTGTGGATCGTCCCCAGCACTCAGGGGGCCCTGGGAGGGAGGGTGGTCACCCTGGGGTTGTGCCTGGCACTGGGGGGTCCCCAGGAGGTGGTGGGTCATCTCAGGGGTACTGGGGGGTTCCCAGGAGGCAGGAGGTCACCCTGGGGTGCCCCCAGCACTGGGGGTCCCTGGGAGCCAGGGTGTCACCATGGGGACCCTCAGGCTGTGCACAGGACTGGGCAGCCCCCGGAGACAGGGGGACCCCCAGTGGGCAGCAGGGGGTCCCCAGGAGGTGGGCTGTTACCCCAAGGTGCACCAAGAGCTGGGGCGACCCTGGGGAACACTTGAGATGGGCCCAGCCCTAGGGGGACTGTGGGAGGCAGGGGGTGTCCCCATGGGACACTGGGGGGTCCATGGGAGGTGGGGTGTCACCCATGGGGCACTATGAGACCCAGAAGGCCAAGGGGACCCCGGGGTCACTGGGGGTTCTCCAGGAGGTGAATGGCCCCCCGGGGGGCATTGTGGAGTCCCCAGAATTAGGGATGTGCCACATGGGGCACTGGGGAGTCCCCAGGTGGGAGGGTCACCCACAGGGCACTGGAGGGACCCCAAGACACAAGGGGGTCCCCCATGGGGCACTGTGAGGTTCCCAGGAGGTGGGGGGTCACCCTGGGAGTGCACCCAGGACACTGTGGGTCCCGCAGGGGACCCTGAGGGACGGTCAGGCCGTGCTGAGGGTCTCACCCAGGATGGCGACGACGACGTCCCCACGCAGGATCTCGATGGAGCCGCGGGAGATGAAGTAGAGCGCGGTGAGCACGTCCCCGGCGTGCACCAGCGTGTCCCCGGGGGGCGCGTGGGTGGTCTTGAACTTCATGGCCAGCGCCCGCAGGCAGCCCTTGGTGGCCCCCCGGAACGGGGCACAGTTCTGCAGCAGGCTGCGGTTCAGGTGCAGGCAGATGTCGGCCTGCAGGCACTCGGGGAACCCCTTCAGCACCTGGGGGGGCACAGGGGGGTTACCTGGGAGGGAACAGGGCTCGGGGGGAGTCACAGGGGTCAGGGAGCACGGCAGGTTTTGAGGTTGGGGGGGGGTGTCACCATGTTCATGTCGATGTTGTTGGTGTAGGACCAGCACTGCTGGAAGCACTTCCTGAGCAGAGGGGGCGGAAGATCATGGGGGGTTTTAGGGGTCTCTGGGAGGTTCTGGGAGTCCCCAGAGCCGTCCAGGGGGGTTCACTGCATTCACAAAAATGCCATTTTTGTAGGACCAGGTGTGCTGGACATACTTGAGGCATGAGAAGCCAGGGGACTGTGGCAGGTCCTGGAGGGCCCTGGCAGGTTTTGGGGGTCCCAGGGGTCTCACTGAATTCATGTTGATGCTGCTGGTGCAGGACCAGGACTCCTGGAAGCACCCCCTGAGGAACAGGGGTCTGAGGGGATTTTAGGGGTCCTTGGTGGGTTTGGGGGGGATCTCACTGCATTCACATCAATGCCATTAGTGCAGGACCAGGAGGGCTGGAAATACTCCTTGAGGAGTGGGGGGCCAGGAGACCATGGGAGGCTTCAGGGCATCCCTGGTGGGTTTTGGGGGTCCCAAGGGGTCCTGGACGTCTCACCATGTTCATCTCAAAGCTGTTGGTGTAGGACCAGGAGTGCTGGAAATATCCTTGAGGAGTGGGGACTTAGGGGGGCCATGGGGGGGTTCGGGGGGATGCGGTGGGTTACAGGGGCCCGTGGCAGGTTCCGGGGGTCCCAGGGGTCTCACCGCGTTCATGTCGATGCCGTTGGTGTAGGACCAGGCGTGCTGGAAGTACTCCTCGAGGCGCTGGCGCAGCGGGTTGGGGATCTGGTGGAAGCGGATGAACTCGCGCACCCGCAGCATCTGCGTGTGGTACCGCGCGGTGCCCGAGTACAGGCGCTGGATGATGGCAGACACGTTCCCGAAGATGCTGGCGTACATCAGGGCTGGGGGGGACACGTGTCAGGGGCAGTCTGCACCCCCAACCTACCCCCCAGACCCCACCGCCACCCCCGGCGTCCCCATGTCCCCAGTGCAGGCGCTGGATGATGGCAGACACCTTCCCAGAGATGTTGGATCACATCAGCCCTGGGGAGGGGGCAGGTCGGGGCAGGGGGGGAACCTCTGCACCTCCAGACCCCTCCAATCCGCCCCCCCACCACTGCTGCAAGGGCTGAGGGTACCTGTTGGCACAAGGGTCTTCATCATCCCAGGAGTGCCCACTGTCACGAGGGAGGCCCATTGTCACAGCATTCCCACCACCACGGGATCCTCATTATCACCAGGGGATGCCCAAAGTCACACGGGTCCCCATCACCATCAGGGGTGCCCAAAGTCACACGGGTCCCCATCACCATCAGGGGTGCCCATTGTCACACGGGTCCCCATCACCATCAGGGGTGCCCAAAGTCACATGGGTCCCCATCATCATGAGGGTCCCCATCATCATGGGGCCTCCATTGTCACTGGAGGTCCCCATAATCACAGAGGGTGCCCATCATCACAGAGTCCCCCTTGTCTTGGTGGTCCCCATTACCACAGAGGTCCCCACTGTCATGGGACCCCCATCATCAGGGTGCCTCCTGTCACTGGGATCCACATCATCACAGGAGTCCCCATCACCACAGGGGGCCACATCATCACAGGGAGGTGCTCAGAGTCACAGGGGTCATCAAGGGACTTCTCAGACTCGTGGGTCCACCCAGCCCCCAGCACTGCCAAGGCCACCACTGACCATGTCCCCAGATGCCACATCCACAGGCTTTTAAAACCCTCCAGGGATGGGGATCCCCCCCTTCCCTGGGCAGCTGTGCCAGCATTGGACAGCCCTTCCCAGGAGGAATTGTCCCAATATCCAAGCTGAACCTCCGTGGCACAAACTTGAGGCCATTTCCTCTCGTCCTGTCCCTGTTCCCCGGGAGCAGAGCCCAACCAACCCCCAGCTGGCCCCTCCTGTCAGGGAGTTGCCGAGAGCCTCCTTTGCTCCAGCTGAGCCCCCCCAGCTCCCTCAGCTGCTCCTGGCACTCCAGACCCTTCCCAGCTCCGTTCCCTGCCCTGCACACGCTCCAGCTCCTTAATACTCTCCTTGTCATCAGAGTTCCATAACTGTCCCCAGGATTCCAGGTGGGGCCTCACTGGTACCAGGACAGGAGATGGTCACTGCCCTAGTCACTCTACGGTGACACACTCCAGGTGTCATTGGCCTCTTGCCCACCTGGGCACACCTGAGCTCAAGTCCAGCCACTGGCACCAGTATTCCCAGGGCCTTTTCCACCTTTCCAGCTGCTCTGCCCCACACCTGGAGCATTGCATGGGGCTGGTGTGACCTCAGGGCAGGACCTGGTAATTGGCTTTGCTGATCCTCATGCAGGTGTCCCCAGCCCACGGATTCCACCTGCCCGAATCCCTCTGCGAAGCCTCCTGCCCCCAGCAGAGCCACACCCTGCCCACCAGTGTCACCTTGGACAGGCCGAGGTGCCCGCGGTCCCCTCAGATGGAGCATCAGTGAAGGTGTCACACGCACACCTGTGTCACACACACACAGATGTCACACACATGCCCCTGTGTCACACACACACAGGTGTCACACACACACCTGTGTCACACACACACAGATGTCACACACACGCCCCTGTGTCACACACACACAGGTGTCACACACACACAGATGTCACACACACACAGGTGTCACACACACGCCCCTGTGTCACACACACACAGGTGTCATACACACACCTCTGTCACACACACAGAGGTGTCCCCCCAGTCACTCACATCCTCTTAACATGATGCAGATGGAGAAGATCTTGGAGCTGGTGTTGGAAGACAGATTTCCGAAGCCCACCAAGGTTCTTACACACACCTGGATGCTCACAAAGGTGTCACATACACACCCACACACAGGTGCCCCCACAGACACACAGGTGTCACAGGTGTCTCCCTGGTCACTCACATCCAATCAACATGACACAGATGGAGAAGATCTTCTCGGAGTTGGTGTTGGGAGACACGTTGCCGAAGCCGACGCTGGTGAGGCTGCTGAAGGTGAAGTAGAGGGCAGTGACGTACTTGTCCTTGATGGAGGGCCCTCGGCGGGGGTCGCTGCCGTTGAGGGGCTTGCCGATCTGCTGGCCCAGGGCGTGCAGCCAGCCCGTGCGCTGCCCCTCCACGTTGCCGATGGCGTACCAGATGCAGGCGAGCCAGTGGGCGATCAGGGCGAAGGTGCACATGAGCAGGAAGAGCACGGCCGCGCCGTACTCCGAGTACCGGTCCAGCTTCCGCGCCACCCGCACCAGCCGCAGCAGCCGCGCCGTCTTCAGCAGCCCGATCAGCGTCGTCGTCTGGGGGGGCAGGAAAGGGGGTCACTGGGGGTAGAGACACCCCACGGACCCACACAAGGGTGAGGGAGTTCCTGACCCAACTCAGGCAACATCAACCCCCCATCCCCTCTCCCCACATCAGCAGCCTGATTGGTGCCATTGTCTGGAGGTGACAAAGAGGGGAAAGGGATTAATGGGGAAGAAATACTCCATGGGACCTGGAAGGGTTGGCCATCCCATCCACACCAGCAGCCCTGAAAGGGCAAAGGGTGGTCTGGCTTCCTGCCCCAACGCAGGACCTCTGTCCCCTCTGCCCACATCAGCCCCAGGAGCCCCCAGTGTCCCCCACCCAGAGCAAAGGTGGTCTGCAGAGGAGGACCGGGTGGTCACCAAAGGTATTGCGGGTGTCCTGGCCTGGGGATACATGTGGGATCCCCGAGCATCACCCCATGGGAGAACCCATCAGCCAGGGAACAGCACCCCCTGCCCTGGTGCCCACCATGACACATGTGGGACTCCAAGGAACCACCCCATGGGAGGACCTGGCACCCACTCTGGCACTGTGGGCACCCATCCTTTGCCTGGGGGCACAGGTGGGACCCTCAAAAAAAACCCCCAGCACCAAAACAGCACTGCCCAGCCAGGGCACGGCCCAGCCAGTGCCACCACATCTCCGTGTCCCCAAGTGTGTCACCTCCTCGGAGCCGGAGCCAAAGATGAGCAAGTCGAAGGGGATGGCGGCCACCATGTCAATGAGGAACCAGCCCTTGAAGTAGTGGATGGCAATCTTGGCAGGGTGACTGACCACCTCCTCGTTGGAGTTGACGTAGGTGGTGCGGAAGTTGATGAGGATGTCAATGATGAACATGATGTCCACGATGAGGTCGACCACATTGAGGGGGCTGCAGGAGTAGCCGCAGTGGTGCCGCTGGGCCTCCTCCGAGTCGCTGAGCAGGAAGGCGGCAGAGTAGGGTGTGAAGATGGCTGTGTAGATGACCAGCAGCAGGATCAGCCAGTCCCACACCGCCTTGAAGGGGCTGTAGTGCAGGATGGTCCAGCGGTGGATGCGCGGCGCCTGCAGCTTGTACTCGGGGAGCACATCAGCACCCAGCGACAGCACCTGGGGGGCACAGGGGGGTCAGTGCTGCACCCCAACACCACACAGCACCCAGCTCACCTGCACAGGTAGAGGTGGCACTTGGACACATGGGTCAGGAGGGGCCTTTGCCACACTGAGTTACAATTGGGCCTTGACCATGTTGGGTCAATGTTGAACCCAAGGTCTTAGAAGTCCTTTACAACCTCAACAGTTCTAAGACTCTCTGGGGTGAAGTGGGACCCCAGCACGGGTGATCAGGGGTGTGGGGGGACCCCAGTGCAGAGGGACCCTGGGGTGGGTGATGAGGGGTGCACAAGGACCCCAACATGGATGACAAGGGGTGCAGAGCGAGTACAGGGGGCTCAGTGCTGCACCCCAACACCCCACAGGGCTAAGACCTCCAGCCCAGGCAGAGCTAGTGCTTGAGGACATGGGCCAGGGGTGGCCTTGGCCATGTTGGGTCAACAGTGGACATAATGGTCTTAACAGTTTTGTGACTCTCTGAGGTGCAGAGGGACCCCAGGGTGGGCAATGAGGGGTGTGGGAGGACCCCAGTGCAGAGAGACCCCAGTGTGAGCCACAGGGACCCTGACATGGGTGATGTGGGGTGCAGGGGAACAGTTGGAGGGCGTGGCTGGGACAAATTTCCCGCCACTGTGGAGTCACCCCACAAATGCCTCCTGCCCCACAGATGCCACTGGGCACTTCCCACCCCAAACACCCACAGACATGATGCTGCCCTGTGCCCCTCACCCTGTGTCCCCATCCTGTCCCCCCACTTCAGCCACCCCCTGCATTTCCATTCGGTGGGGGGGTACAGACAACCCCCCTGCACCTGTATCAGGAGGGCATGGACTCCCCATACGGCCACCCCTGGCATCTCCATCAGGGAGGCACAGACTCCCCTGTCCCTCCTCTTCTCCATGCAGAACACTTGGCACAGCCTGGGGGTGTGACCCCAGGGGTTCCTGGGCATCCTTGGGGGGCCCTGAGGGGTTCCCTTCCCTCCCTGCCACCACAGGGACTGTCACCATGTGCAGCCCCACAGCTCAGGTGAGAGATGACAGGAGGTGATCCACAGCCCCTGTGCCACACGGGGGTCACTGTCCCTCAGCTTCCCACTGGGGTCCCCTCCCCCTGTGACTGCCCCCCCAACCTGTGCCCACCATGGGGCTCCCACCCGCCATGGCATCACAGGCACCATCACACCGCACCCATGGGCCCCCCCAACCCTGGGAGCAGCTCTGGGGGAGCTGGGGTGGTCCCCGGGATGGGGGCTGGGGGGAACCCCCGGTCATGCAGCGCTTGCACTTCATGTAACCCCCAAACCCTCCAAACCAGCGCCAGGGATGCAGCCCGAGCCTTTCACGGCCACCACCGGGTCACGAGTGGGCACGGTGCCCCCTCCCCTGCAGCATCACCCCCCGCCCCCCCATGCCGGACCCCCGGAGTGCGGTACCGGTACCTTCTCCTCCTGTCCGTGCCCGGTGCCATCGCGGTGCAGCCCCAGGCAGGTGCCACAGAGGGAGACCCCGGGCATGGGGCTGGGGCCGGGGTGGGCCCCGGGCCGAGGGGGCGCAGGGGGGGTGCCCGGGAACTCCTGGAGCAGCTGCAGGAGCGCGGGCAGCATCCTCGGGCCGGGGGGCACGGGGTCAGCTCCCACTGGCCAGCGGGCACCGGGGACCCCCGTGCCCCGGCCCTTCGTCCATTGCAGTGCCCGGGGATCCCCAGCAGCAGCGGGGACCCTCAGCAGCTGGGGGGACCCTCAGGGGCAGGGGGGAACCCCAGCATGGCAGAGCCCCGCGGCGTGGCAGGGCCCCCCGGCGTGGCAGGGCCCCCCGGCGTGGAGGGACCCCCGGTGTGGCGCACGCCGGCCTCGCTCTGCCGGAGCAGACAGAATTATTGGGGCGGAAATTTTTCCCAGGCTGCTCCGCTGCCGCCGCCACGGCCAGGGCTGCCCCCCCGTCCCCCCGTCCCCCCGTCAGCCCCCTCCAGGCCCCCCGGCACATGGTGACACGTGGCGACATGCGGTGACACGCCACAGGGGTTGGCGTGTGTGAGTGACACGGCGGGGACACCAGTGTGGCTGTGGGTGCCTGCGGGCGATGTGGCAGGACGTGTGACATGTCACGACGCCCCCAGCACCCCGCCAGCCACGCCTGTGGCTACCCAGGCACCCAATGGCACTGGCACCTGTGCCAGGTGTGGGGAACAAGGCCAGCCCCGGGCAATGAGCCGGGCGTCAAGGGGCACAGACACAACCCAAACATACCAGGAACACATGAACGTTGTTGTGGGAACATCACACACCTGTGCCTGGCACAGAGAGGACACGGTCGGCCCTGTGGTGGGGAGCAGGTGCCATGGGACACGAACACGCCATGAACACGTGAAGAACACGCCAGGAAAATCCCCCACCTGCACGGTGCCCATGGGCCAGGATGTGGTTTCTGTCCTGCCAGCTCAGTCCAAACTGTCCCCAGCTGCCACCACCCTCCCCCGGGTCACAGGGCCAGGGGATGTCCCTGGGGGACACGGGGCCCCTGTCACTTCCATCCCCAGGAGCCACCAGCCTCGATGGCCCCACGGAGCAGCGGGAACAGCCATGTCACTGCAGAACAGCCACATGACGTCCCATGTGGTGACAGCATTGGAATGTGGTGCTGGGGACACACAGACAGCCCTGGGGCACAGGCTGATGGCACCAGACACACAGTGATAGCACCAGGACACACAGTGACACACAGTGCCTGGGACACACAGTGGTGGCACCGGGACATGCAGTGACACGCGATGATGGTGCTGGGACACGTGGTGACACGCAGTGCCTGGGACACGCAGTGGTGGCACCGGGACACACGATGACAATGTTGGGGTATGTGGTACTGGGGACACACAGTGCTGGTGCTGGGACACACAGTGACGGTGTCGGGATATGCGGTGCCGGTAACACGTGGTGACATGTGATGACAGCACTGGGACACACAGTGACAGCTTGGGGACACGTAGCAGCTCCTGCGTCACCTGCTGCCACCCCCACGTGGGGGATTCCCGCTGCCACTGTGTCCCTGCACGCTGTGTGGTGGAGGGACGAGGCCGCATGTGGCCCATGTGCGGGAGGTCCCAGTTCCCACAGTCCCTCCTGGGGTCTGCGTGTCAAACCCCCCACGTGACCCCTGGGCGAGTGGCAGGTGACACGGGGTCATCTGAGGTCATAGGGACCCTGGGGACACAGGGGGTGTGACAGGTACTGTGGGACAGAGCCCCGCCAGGCTCCAGTGCCCCAGATGGTGGGGGGGGTCCCTGTAGGGGACTGCAGAGTCCCTGGGAGGGTCCTGTGGGGGGAAACCCAACTGGTCCCTGTGGCCGCGCTGGCGCTCGGTCCGTGCGGGACCGGGAGGGCTCAGGGGCTCCGGCCCGGGGCGATCCGCGCCC
>JAWWEV010000083.1:290258-302915 GCA_035583235.1 Hafferia zeledoni | reverse complement strand
CCCCAGCGCAGCCCCCCCATATTGGTGCCCAGAGCTCCCCATGACAAGGTGCCTCCCCCGGGGGCAGCAGGGAGGAGGTTCCCGAGCCCAGGACACTCCCTGGTCACCGAAGGAGTGGGCAGAAGGGGCACACGGGTGACACTGGCCACAGGGCCTTGTCCCCAGTGCCCCATCTGGCAGCAGCTATTCGGGGGCTATTTGGGGTTCACCCAGTGGGGCAGTGTGAGGGGGCAGCCTGGAATGGGGCTGGGGACAGGGGACAAGGGATGGGGGACAGGGGACAAGGGATGAGGGATGTGGGAAACGTGTCAGGGCCAGGCAGGGGGACACCAGAGGACCCATAATCCGGGGGTGCCGCGGGCAGGGGGACACCGAGGGACCCCAGGTGACACACCTGGTGCAGATAGATGGCATGGAGGCTCATCTCGGCCGAGGCCACCTCGGCCAGCAGCGCCGAGCGGCTCAGGCTGCGCAGCCGCGACTCGCTCAGCGCCGGTCTGGGGGCGGGGGGCGACACGGGAGGGACGGCGTGACACCCGCACCATGACACCCCCTCCTCACCGCAACACCCCTGAGCCGTCGTGACAACCCCCTCCCCACCACGACACTCCCTCTCTGCCTCGACATCCACGCCCCACCACATTCCTCCCCGCCGCCCCCTTCCTGCCTTGACGCCCCCTCCCCACCATGGCACCCCCGAGTCGCTGGGACACCCCTCCCTGCCGTGAAACCCCCTCCATGATGCCCTCTCCTGCCCAAACACCCCTGAGCCGTGACACCCGTCCCAGCTGTGACACCCACTGTGATATCCCTGAGCCACCGTGACAGCCCCTGCCCTCACCACAACACTCGTCCCCCCCATGACATCCCCTACCCCCTGTGACACGCTTCCCCTGCCGTGACACCCCTCCCCAGCGCCCCCTCCCCACCACGTCCCCCTCCCCAGGCCTGCCCCGTCCCCACCTCTCCTCGGGGCTCAGCTGCTCTCCGGGGCTGTCGGGGGCTCCGCGCCCCTGTCCGGGCAGGGGAGTCCCCGGGGGGGTCACCAGGGGGGGCCGCAGGGACGCCAGCAGGCTGGCGGTGACGCTGGCCGTGCTGCAGGGCTGTCCGAAGCGGGAGTCCCGGGCCACCAGCCCGCTGGCCACCAGGACACTGGCCACCAGCCCCTCGCGCTGCGGGGACACGCATCAGGAAGGGAACGCAAGACACCCCGCAGGCCCTCCAAGCCGCCCGCACTCACCGCCAGGGCCGAGTCCTCGGACAGGAGGGACGCGGGCAGGGGCCCCTCGGCCAGCAGAGCCCGGGAGGGGGGCGCGGTGGCCGCGTCGCGGGTCACCTGGGCGTGCAGGTGGCCGAGGAAGCGGCGGGCGGGGGGCGGGGGCCGCCACCGCGGGTTGCTCAGGGCGAAGCGCATCAGCGACAGCTCCGTCTTCCCGTGCTCCGCTTGGCGCTCCGGGGGGGCATCCGTGTACCCCCCCGACAGCCACTGCGGGGACAGGGACATGAGACACCCCGACACGGGACCCCTAACCCCAATCCCCCACTACGGGGGTCCTCTGTGTGCCCCCCACCCGACACCCACTGCAGAGACAGAGGACACCCCAACACGGGCCCCTCTGCCCCGCGATCCCCCCCCGGCCGTCCCGCGCCCCCCGGGCCCCCCAAGCCCCGCACCTGCGGGTTGCCGTGGTGCCGCACGTCCAGCTGAGCGAAGGAGCAGATGTCGCCCACCCCCGCCACCTCCACCGTGAAGTTGCGGAAGAAATCGACGATGTCGAGGGCGCGGGGTGGGAACGCGAAGATGAGGATTAGGGGGGTCACGAGGGGGCTCAGCAGCTCCTCCAGGATGAAAACCTGAGTGGGGGGCACGGGCTTTAGGGGGGTCCCAACGAGGGGTTGCCGGGATGGGAAGTACTGCGTTGGGAGGTCCGAGGTGGGCGTTCTAAGGGGGTGGGTCCTGAGGAGGGGAGTGCTGAGGAGGGGGGGCTCGGGGGTGGGGGATCTTAGGGCAGTGGGGCCCAGGGTGGGAGATATTGGAGATGGGGTGTCCTTGGGTGGGGGGTCCTAGGCTAAAGGAAAGGGTCCCAGAGTGGGACATTCCAGGGCATGGGGAGTCTTGGGGCAGGGGGGGGTTTGGCACGAGGAATTGCAGCATGGGGGGTCCTTGGAAAGGGACCTCCCAGTCTGTGGGTATCCTCGGGGTGGAGGACTGGGGCAAAGAGTGCCAGGGCAGACCCCCGGGGTGCAGGACTCTTAGGACAGGAGGGTCCCGCATGGGAGATCCTGGGACAGGTAACTGCCAGTGTGCAGGATCCTGGGGGTGGGGAGGAGGGTCGCAGGGAAGGGGGGCCTGAAGGAGGACGGTTCTGTGGAGGGGGGGCTGGCTACACCCACCGCCTTGTACTGGAAGAGCTGTGCCATCTCCGCACGCGTCTCGGCACGGCCGGCACGGCCCTGCCAGTGCTCGGGGAGGTAATGGACGTGCGCCAGGACCCGCTGCAGCAGCTGTTCGGGGCACCACACCGAGTGCTCATCGGGGATGAAGGACCTGGTGGGGGGACAGGCAGTGGTACCACCTGAGTCCCCCCCCTGCCCACCCAGCACAGCCTGGAGTGACACAGAGCCCAGCACACCCAGTGTGATTGCCAGCCCCGGCACCCACCTGGCCACGGTGACCACCAGCCCCAGCAGCGTGATGGCCGTCAGGATGTGCTGCACCGTCAGCACGTCCTCGTCGTACACGGTGAGGACAATGAGCACGGCCAGCACGGAGCCGGCGAAGAAGCCGACGTGGCGGGCCAGCACGGCCAGCAGCGGGCTGCTGAACGAGTCCATGTACTTGGCGGCCGGCGTGTGGCCGCGGCTCAGCCGCGCCTGCAGCTCGTGGCCCAGCTCGTTGAAGTGGCGCAGGTAGTGGCGGGCGTAGAGTGACCAGCGGCGGGCGCCCAGGCTGCCTGGAGCCCGCTTCAGCCCCTCGGCGTAGCTGAAGAAGGCGAGCAGCAGGCGCCAGCCCAGCACGCAGGGGCACAGCGCCAGGTTGGCCACCCCCAGCAGCACCGCGGCCCGTGCCAGCCCCCGCGCCAGCGCCCGCCGCGTGCCCGCACGCTTCACCTGCGGCCGCAGGCTCCAGGTGTTCTGGAAGAGCGCGGCCGGGCCCCGGAACAGCAGCAGCTCCAGGTTGAACTGCAGGCCGCGCGTGAGGAAGACGACGGGGCCGAGCAGCGGGAGGTGGAAGCGCACGGGCAGCAGGGACTTGTTGACCATGGCCACGGTGTAGTTGCGGAAGCGCAGGATGCGGTGGTGGATGTCGAGCTCCGTCAGCTCCCGGCGTGGCACACACAGGGGCTGGCGCCGCTGCAGTGCCAGCAGCCGGGCCTGCACCGACTGCCAGCTGTGGTTACACAGCTCATCCTGTGACAATGACATGGACACTGACGCTGGCATGGCAGGGTACGGCATGGCACGCCACGGCTCAGCACCGACTGCCAGCTGTGGTTACACAGCTCCTCCACTGACAATGACACAGTGATTGGCACTGGCACCCCATAGCACAGCTCAGCACAGCACAGCACCACATGGCACTGCTTAGCACCGTGCAGCACAGCATGGCATGGCTCTGCACAGCACAGCTCAGCACGGCACAGCTCAGCACCTCACAGCACGGGCATGGGTCAGAGTGAAATGGCATGTCTCAGGACCATATTGGCAGAGCTCAGCACCACATGGCATTGCTCAGCATGGCATGGCATAGCACGGCATGGCATGGCTCAGCACTGCACAGTCCAGCACCATGCAGCATGGCATAGCACAGCTCAGCGTGGCACAGTTCAGCCCTGCACGGCCCAGCACAGCTCACCACCACATGGCATCACTCAGCACGGCATGGCACAGCACGGCACAGTACGGCTCGACTCAGCACTGCACAGCACTGGCACAGCTCAGCACCACGCAGCTTGGCATGGCATGGCACAGCTCAGCCCTGCACAGCTCAGCACCATGCAGCTTGGCATGGCATGGCACAGCTCAGCCCTGCACAGCTCAGCACCACGCAGCGCAGCGTGGCACCACATCACCACATGGCACAGCCCTGACCCCAGCCCCTGCCCCTGCCCTCCCTGGCCCTTCCCAGACCCTTCAGCCCTCACTCACGGCAGGGATGCCGAGGGCTCGGATGTAGAACCTGCGGATCTCCCAGTAGCCCACGAGACGCCGGAGTGCCGTGACCAGGCGGCACAGCCACACCATGCCCGCCAGCACCAGCAGGAACAGCAGCCACCCACTGCCACGGAGCCTGCAGCAACACAGGTGTCACCAGTGCCACTAGGACCCCCTATGGCCACCTGCTGCCATGGAGCCTGCAGGGACACAGGAGTCACCGGTGCCACCAAGCCCTCCACAGTCATCTGCTGCCATGGAGTCTGTGGGGGACAGCACCAGGACTGCATGTGGCCACACCAGTGGCACTGGGACCCCCACATGGCCACACACTGGTGGCACTGGGACGCCCATGTGGCCACACCACCAATGCCAGCAGGGGCAGCAGCCACCAGCTGGCACTGAGCCCGTGAGGGCACATGTGTCACCCACAGTGCTGGGACCCCACACCTCACCCCCAGCACTGGGACCCTGCGCAGCCACCCCAGTGTCCCTGCCCACCTGCGGGCACACTGCGGGGCGGGCAGCACGGCATCGGGCAGTGTCACCTTGGTGTGCTCGGGGACGTGGCTCTGGTTGAGGGGGTGGGTGGCGAACAGGACGTCGTAGTCGACACAGCACAGCAGGAACGTGCTGAAGGTGACGACGAAGAGGAACTGCCTGGGGGGCAGGAGGAGTCAGTGCGATCCTCATGTCACATCCACGTGGCACAGTGTGGTGACAACGTGGTGTCACTTACACCAGCTCGAGGACATCTGAGAGCACAACGCAGGCGAAGCCGTTCCTCTGATGGAAGTGGTAGATGTAGGGGGGGGTTAAGGAACTTGTGAGGGTGTGATGGACCCTCCTGTGCCATCCCCCCATCCTCGGGGTTCTCCCATGTACCCCTGTGTTCCCCCACAGAGCCTCCAGGGGCCATGCCAGGATATCTTGGTGAAGAAACTGTCCAGGTCCTTAATGTGGTGCCACGAGTCTGGGGGGGAAACACATGGGGGGTCAGGCGGGAATGAGGTATGGACTCCCCTTCCGGCTGGGACTCCAAATCCCCACTTGGGACCACAAACCCCCTCACCTGGAAGTCATAAACCCTCCCACCTGGGACCCCCAGGACCCCTGCTAGGTAAGACCCCAGTACCCGTCGGCCCCTCGGTGACGTGCAGCAGCAGCTCCTCCTCATCCTCGCCGGGCGGTGAGTCCTCCTCGCAGTCCTCCAGCCGCTGGTATTCCTGGTATTGCCGGTACTCCGGGTCCTTCTCTCCCTGCTCTGCCATCACCTGCCAGGGACACCTGTCGGCACCTGCTGCCGCGATGGGGCAGCCGTGGGGCGGGACGGGCAGGTTTGGGGCACCGGAAATGCCGCTCAGGTCCCGCCGCGTCACCTGCATGCCCCAAATTCGGGTGGCCTGAGCTGGCCCCGGCCTCGGGCAGGTGACACTACGGTGACACTGCAGGTGCCACCAGCCCATCCTGTCCCACCGGCCTGGCCAGTGCCAGTGCCCGCCGTGACCCTGCGGGGCTCCCCGGGTCAGACCCTCCTGCCCGGCCTCAGGGACCCCAACTGACACCCCCCCCCGCAGCTTCCCCCGGGCCATGCTGTGCTTCCCCCCGGTCCGAGTGTGGGGACTGCTCTCCCTATGGAGCCCCGTACCCACAGCCCCCCACATCCCTCCGCTCCACAAATGCCCTCGCCACGGACTCCTGTACCCACAGGCCCCCACCCCACAGAACCCCCACGCAGAGCGAAGGGGCAGCCGCCGGGAGCGGGACCAACTCTGTGCCCCGGTGGCCTCTCAGTGCCCTGGGGATCCCCTGCCTGGAGGAGGACGAGAGACTCCACGCTGGGGCAGGGTAGGGCCCCAAACCCTCGGGACAGGACCAACCCTCAGGGCAGGGGGACGCCCACCCTCCCAGGGGAGGATGGGACCCCAAACCCTCGGACGGGACCGTCACCCCCTGGGGCAGGATGGGACCTCCTCCCTTCGGCACAGGATGGGACTCCCACCCCTGGAGCAGGACAGGACCCCCAACCCCAGAGCACCACAGGCCCCCCCGCGCCCCCGCCCTCCTTTTACCGCCGCCGGCCGGTGCCCCCGCAGCCCTGCGCGACACCTGCGTCCCTCGCGGTGGCCGCAGCCGGTGTCCGGCAGGGCCGGTGGCCGCAGGTGACACCGTCCGGCCCCTCCTGTCCGGGGATGACTCACGGCGCGCGGCCCCGGGCCTGATGCGACAGCAGGAGGGACGCGACCCCTACTCGTGCAAGTCCTCGTTGGGGACAGCGGCCGCGTCCCCCCGGATCGAGTGTCCCGGCGGGTGGCACCGGCCCGGCCCGGCCCCCAAGCTGCCCCGCACGGGACGGCCAAAAATACCCGCGGGGCCCGAAAATAGCCCGAGAGGGTAAACAGCGGGGGGGCCGGGGGGACCCTCGGGCCGGGCAACTGGGACCCTCCCGGGGCGAGGGGACAGAGCCCAGGGGACCCGCGGGACACAGCGGCCTCAGGCAATGCCCCGGTGACCCTGCCAGGACACGGGTGTGTCCCCGCAGCGGCACCTGCGTCACACGGGGAGCCCCGCGACCCCGCGGAGGGACTCAGCAGGGTCACTGCCCCACGCTGCCACCCCCGTGGTGACACGTGACCCAATGGTGACACGCGGCTGCCCCGTGGGGACACGGGCTGTGCACGTCGGTGACCCCTCGGGAGTGACCCAGACCCCCCGGCGTCACACGTGGGGACACGGGCCCGCCCCGACCGCCGGGGGACACATGTGCTGTGGTGTCCCCGTGTCCCCGGCGTGGGGGTCCCGGGCAGCAGCCGGGCTGGGGGGCCCGGGAAGGAGGGGGAGACCCCGCAGCGGGGACAGCAGAGCTCTGCGACCCCCGGCACCCCCATCGCTGGCCGGGTGTCCCCGGCCCGGCTCACCTGGCCGCTCAGTGCTGGCTCTGTCCCCGCTGTCCCCGCCGGTGCCGGGCGCTCACGGGGCCCCGGGTCCCACCACCGGCCATGGCAGCGGCCCCGGGGGGCAGCGGGGCTTCCCGGTGCGGGGTCCCGGTGCGGGTGCGGGGGGTCCAGAGGCGGCCCCGGGGAGGGCGGGGGTGCGGAGACCAAGGGGTTCGAGGGGTCGGGGTGCGGAGCTCGGGGAGGGGCCCGAGGCGCCGGTGCGGGGCCGGTGCGGGTCGGGGCCCGGGCCGCGGTGTTTGGGGCTCCGCCCGGCCGGGACCGCCCCTCCCGCCCTCGGTCCCTCCCCGGTCCCTCCCCGATCCCTCCCCGTACCGCCCCCGGGACAGCCCCCTTCCCTCCTGCCACCCTTCCCTCCGGTGCTGCCCCTGCTCTCGGTCCCTCCCCGGTGCCGCCTCCTGTTCGGTGCCGCTCGCCGCCCGGTCCCTCCCCTATATCCCCAGTCCCTCCTCGGTCCTTCCCAGGCACCTCCCCGGTCCCTCCCCGGTGCCCCCACCCGCCCGGTCCCTCCCCGGTGCCCTCCCCGTTCCCGCCCCATTCCCGCCCCCGGTGCCGCCCCCGGTCCCTCCCCGGTCCCTCCCCGGTCCCTCCCCGGTCCCGCCCCGGGCCCTCCCCGGTCCCGCCCGGTCCCGCCCGGTCCCGCCCGGTCCCGCCCCGGTCCCGCCCCGGTCCCGCCCTGGTCCCTCCCCGGTCCCGCCCGGTGCCGCCATGCCGCTGCCGGTGCTGCTGCTGCGGGCGGCGGGCGCTTGGACCCGGCTCCGCCCGCCCTCCGCCGCGGGGCGCAGGTACCGGGGCGGTGCGGGGGGACCGCGGGGGTCCTGGACTGTCGCGTCCCTTGAGTGGCAGGGGAAGTAACCTCAAACTCTGGGTGGAGAAGTCTGGACTGCGGGGTCCCGGGTGGTCCCGGGGGAGTGTGGGGGGCTCGGGGAATCTCGGGTGGTCCGGGGGAGTGTGGGGGACTCGGGGGCCCGGACTCTTGGGTCCCTCGGGTGGGGGAGGAACCCCAACTGTTGCTGGGGGGCGTCCGGACTTTGAGGTCCCGGGGAGCAGGAGGGCTGCGGGGTGGTCGGGGCTCCGGGGGGCCCAGGGGTGGGTGGGTGGGTGGGTGTCCCAGGGAGCAGGAAGGCTGCGGGGTGGTCGGGGCTCCCGGGGGGCTCAGGGGTGGGTGGGTGTCCTGGGGCAGTGGGGCGCGGCTCGCGGTGGGGGCGATACAGAGCCGGGTACTGGGGAGCCCTAGAGACGTCCCGGACCCGCGGTGGGGTGCGGTGGGGTGGGGTGGGAGGACCCCCGACTCTGCAGTCCTGGGGTGTCCTGGGGCCTCCCAGGCTCAGGTTCCTCGGGTGGTGGGGGAAGTAGCGAGGGGACCCTGACAGTTGGTGTGGATATGGTGGGAGGAATTGGGACCCTGGGATCTTGGGGGGACCCTGAGGATCCCCGAGGGGCCCGGTGGGGGCCCAGACTCCTGCATCCCTTGAGGAGGGAACCCCAGCTTTTGGTGGGGTGTGGTGGGAGGGCATTTGGGCTCGGGTTCCAGAGGGTCCCAGGGAAGTCCTGGACTCCTGGGTTCCTTGGCAGGTGGGGGGAGCTGGGACTCTGGTGTCTCAGGGGGTCTCTGGTGGGCTGTGGGGGCTGTGGGGAGGTCGGGGCTCCCAGGGCACCAGGAGTGGGGACAGGGGGAGCAGCAGGACAAGGGTGGGGGTCTCCCTGTGCCGGACAGCCCTGGGCGGTTGGGGGCTGCTGGCTCTGCCGGGGGTCCCTGGGCTCCCCCCAAGCTCACTCCTCTCCCCAGTTTCAGGTATGAGTGGGGGCGCCTGGATCTGGCCAAGCCCCCCCGTCTGCCCCCTGCGCCCCCTGCCCCCGTGGCCACCCGGCGCCTGCTCCTGGCTGGCTCAGCCACGGGCTGTGTGGTGCTGGGGCTGCTGGGCACGGCCACGCGCTGCCAGGAGGCCACTGTCCCCCCTGTCCCCACGGTCCCCTCCGGTGTCCCCGAGGCTGCGGAGCCCCCCCTGGAGCCCCCCTTCAACTGGCCACTATTCTGGACCTTCCTGCGCCCACAGCTCCTGGCGCTCTCGGCCGCCGTCCTGGTGAGCAGGGGTGGGCAGGTGGCCACGGTCCCCTCATCCCCACTGTCCCCGTGTCACACCTGCTCTGTGGGGTGACACGTGCTGTCCCTGTGCCACAGCACAACAGCCACTGCCTTGGTGCTGGGGCATGATGGCCACTGTCCCGTTGCCATGGCGTGACACCTGCTGTCCCAGTGTCATGGCATGACAGTCACTGTCCCACTGCCACATCATGACAGCCAGGGTCCTCGTGTAGTGGCACTGCACCTGCTGTCCCCATGCCATGGTGTGACAGCCACTGTCCCAAGTGCCTTGGAATGACACCCAGTGTCCCCATGCCATGCTGTGGCACCCTCTGTCCTGGTGCCGTGCTGTGATGCTACCTGCTGTCCCAGAGCCATGGCCTGACACCCACTGTCCCCATCCATGTCCCCACAGCTGGCACTGGGTGCAGCCCTGCTCAACGTGCGCATCCCGGTGCTGCTGGGGCAGCTGGTGAATGTGGTGGCCCAGTGTGCCCGTGGCCACGTCCCCACGTACCTGCGGGAGGTGCGGCGCCCGGCCCTGCGCCTCCTTGCCGTCTACTGCCTGCAGGTGGGTGCTGACCTCCCTAAAGGGCAGGTGCTGGGGGGTCCCTGGGGTGCCCCCGCCCCTCCTGACCCCCCCTCCAACAGGGGCTGCTGACCTTCGGGTACATCGCGCTGCTGGCGCGTGTCGGTGAGCAGGTGGCCGGCAACATGCGCAAGGCGCTCTTCACCACCCTGCTCAGGTAACCCGGGGGCGACAGGGGCACGGGTGGAACGGGGGCAGCAGGGACCCCCACCCACTGCTGCCCTGGCAGGCAGGACGTGGCCTTCTTTGACGCCACACGCACGGGGCAGCTGGTGACGCGGCTGACGGCCGACATCCAGGAGTTCAAGTCCTCCTTCAAGCTGGCAATCTCTCAGGTGAGGCCAGGCATGTCCTGGGTGAGCCTGGCGGCCCCCCCGGCCCACAACACCCCCATCCACTGTGCCCGCCACCCCAGGGCCTGCGCAGTGGCACCCAGACCGCCGGCTGCTTCGTGTCGCTGTACCTGCTCTCGCCCAAGCTCACGGGGCTCCTGCTCGTGGCGCTGCCGGCGCTGGTGGGCGCCGGAGCCTTCATCGGCGCCTTCCTCCGCAGCCTCTCCCGCCAGGCACAGGAGCAGGTAACCTGCCCCCACCACTTCAGCCCTGCCACCCCCCGGAGCCACGCCCCGGGGTGTTCCCGTTGTCTCCCCTCTCCCTGCAGGTGGCCAAGGCCACTGTGGTGGCCGATGAGGCGCTGGGGAATGTGAGGACCGTGCGCGCCTTTGCCATGGAGGAGCAGCAAGCGAGGTAAGGGTGAGGGTGGGGGGCTCAGGAGTGGTGGGGGGCAGTGGGGGCAGTGGGGACCCCAGCCTGTCCCTGCCCCAGGTTGTTCTGTGCTGAGGTGGACCACTCTGGCCAGCTGAGTGAGCGGCTGGGGCTCGGCATCGCTGCCTTCCAGGGACTCTCCAACCTGGCACTCAATGGTGAGTGTGATCTGTGGGGTGGGACCCCACGGGGCTGTGGAGCAGAACCCCTTCCAAACGCCACCTCTGCCCCCATCCCACAGGCATTGTCCTGGGAACCATTTTCGTCGGTGGCTCCCTGATGGCTGGGGATGAGCTCTCACCAGGTGACCTCATGTCCTTCCTGGTGGCCTCACAGACAGTGCAAAGGTCAGGGCAGGGCCTGGTTTTACCCCTGGGTCCCCTGGGACCCTCGGTACCCTCCTCAGTCTCCCACAGCCTGCCCTGGCACAACCCTGAGTGTGGCCTCTCCCCTTGTGCACCTCAGGTCCTTGGCCAACATCTCCATCCTGATGGGGCAGGTAGGTGGGGCAGAGAGAACTGGCATCCCCAGGGATGGGGGTCTGGGGATGGGGATGCCACTGCCCACTGGGAGTCCATGGGGTGCTTCTACCGCTCTCCCCAAAGGTGGTGCAGGGTCTGAGTGCTGGTGCAAGCAGGGGCTGGGGTCCAGAGCTGGGGGTCTGAGGCTGCTCCTGCTGCTCCCAGGGTCAAGGTCTGAGGGCACTCCTGCCACACTTCTTACAGGTGGTACAGGGTCTGAGAGTCAGGGAGGCAGAGTCTGGAGGTCTGGGGTCCAGAGGTGCTCCTGCTGCCCCCACAGTTGCAGGTCTCGGTCTGGGGGGTCTGAGGGTGCTGGTGCTGTCCCCCTGCAGGTGGTGCGGGGTCTGAGTGCCGGTGCCCGTGTCTTTGAGCTGCTGACACTGGAGCCCCTTGTGCCTCTGCAGGGGGGGGGCTCCATTCCCGCCCACTCCCTGCGCGGCCGCATCTGCTTCCACCACGTCTCCTTCAGGTGAGCCCCCCCAGCCCCCTGCTCGGCCCCGTGTGGCCCCTGGGCCACCCTGCAGGCTAGAGGGCTGGCACTGTGTCCCCACAGCCTCCCTCTCCTCTCCCTGCAGTTATCCCACCCGGCCTGGCTACCCTGTTCTGCAGGATTTCAGCCTCACCCTGCACCCCTGCCAGACTGTGGCCATCGTGGGGCCCTCTGGAGGAGGTACCAGCCCTCCTGGGACCCTCGACTCCCATGTCACAGCCCCGTGGGACCTTAGTGTCCCAGGCCTTTGCCTCTCCCTGGGCATGTCCTCCCGCACCCCAGTCCCCTGCCCAGTGCACCCAGTGGGTGCCAGGGACTGGGACCCCTGCATTGCTGCTGCAGTGGGGGCTGAGCAGTTCCCTCTGTAGGGAAGTCGACGGTGGCGGCGCTGCTGGAGCGGTTCTATGAGCCCACAGCAGGAACCATCACCCTGGATGGGCACGATATCGCCAGCCTGGACCCCTCCTGGCTGCGGGGGCAGGTCATTGGCTTCATCAGCCAGGTGGGGACAGGAGGGACAGGTGAGGGGGTGGCTGTCCCCGAGGCTCAGTGCTGAGGGCCTGGATGCTGCCACAGGAGCCCGTGCTGTTTGCAACGACTATCATGGAGAACATCCGTTTTGGGAAGCCGGGAGCCTCCGACGCTGAGGTGTACGAGGCAGCCCGGCTGGCCAACGCTGACGGCTTCATCCGCAGCTTCCCCGAGGGCTACGACACTGTCGTGGGTATGGCTGGGGCGGGAGGGGAATGGGCAGGTGTGGGACGCTGGCAGGGGTGACCCCAGTCCCGTGGGGACACCATCTGCTTGTTGGTCACTGCCGGTGCTCAGCTGTACCAGAGGGAGCCAGGCTCTGGACAGGAGGGATGGGATTTGGGTGCAGTGGGTCCCTGGCTCTGTGTTGGAGGGTCTCCCCCTGATTGATGTGACACTGGCATTCCTGGGCATTCCCTGGCTCTGGGTTGGGGGTTCTCCCAGGATGGTGCAGCAGCAGCTGTCCCCTGTCCTCATGGGTGTCTCCCCCCACCCCCACAGTTGTCCCCCCATCCCGTGCTGTCTCCCCCACACCTGAGGTGTCCCCATGGTTGTACCCCCATCCTA
>JAWWEV010000083.1:277013-290158 GCA_035583235.1 Hafferia zeledoni | reverse complement strand
CCCCATCCTGCACTGTCCCCTCATGCCCATGCTGTTCCCCCCTCTTGCAGTGTCCCCCCGGTGTCCCCGCAGTGTTCCCCATGCCTGTGTTGTCCCCATGTGTCCCCATTCCCCCGGTGTCCCCGCAGTGTGCCCCATGCCTGTGTTGTCCCCATGTGTCCCCATTCCCGCGGTGTCCCCGCGGTGTCCCGCAGGCGAGCGTGGCGCGGCGCTGTCGGGGGGACAGAAGCAGCGCATCGCGATAGCCCGGGCGCTGCTCAAGGACCCCGCCGTGCTCATCCTGGACGAGGCCACGAGCGCGCTGGACGCTCAGGCGGAGCGGGCGGTGCAGGAGGCGCTGGACCGGGCGGCCTCGGGCCGCACCGTGCTGCTCATCGCCCACCGCCTCAGCACCATCCGCGCCGCGAACCTCATCGCAGTGCTGGCCCGCGGCCGCGTGGCCGAGGTGAGACCCCGCCGGGGCGGGCACCGGGGCGGGCACCGGGGCGGGCACCGGGGGGTGACGCCGTCCCTGCTGTCCCCGCAGGCTGGGACCCACGAGGAGCTGCTGCGACGAGGGGGACTCTACGCCGAGCTCATCCGACAGCAGACCAAGGAGGAGTCCTAAGGGGGTCCCCCCGCTGTTCCCCAATAAACAGGGATGGAAGGCGGATGGGGGGGCTCTGCTCTGCTCGGCCCTGCCCTGCTGGGCCGCCGCAAAGGGTCCTCCGGGCCGCTCGGGAGCGCCCTTGGCACCGGGAGGGGACGGGATAGCGGAGGGGTGGGGTCTGTACTGAGTGACGTTTGGTTTGTGGGCGCGGCCGGCTCTGGTGGCACTGCCCTCTCCCCCCGCCGCGCTGCCCATGGGGCTGGGTGGTCCCCTGTGTCACCCCGTCCTTCCCGTGAGCCTCCAACCGAGATTGGGGGGGCCCTGTGTGGCCCTCCTGCAGTGGGGCACCCCCTGCACCACCCCTGGGATGGGGGGACCCCTGCGTGACCCCCCACGTAGGGGAGAGGGGGGACCCCCGCTGTCACCCTCGGAGTGAGGGCATCCCCCTCCAGCGGGGGAGCTCCTGTGTCACCCCTGAGATGAGGAGCGTCTGTGTCACCCTCTGGGCTGGGCGGTCCCATGTATCACCTCCGGAGTGAAGGACCCCTGGGTGACCTCTGGGGTGGAGAGAGCCCTCCCTGTGTGACCCGCGCTGGGGTGGGACAGTCACCTGTGTCACTCCAGGGTGGAGGACCCTGTACCATCCCTGGCGTGGAGGGACCTTGTGTCGTCTTCCTGGGGTAGCAAACCCTGGTGGAGGAACCCCTGCATGACGCCGGGGTTGGGGACCCCTGGAATAGAGGTTGCCCCTGTGTGGCCCAAGGGGCTGCAGGATCCCCTGTGGCGCCCCTCAGGGTAGGGGACCCCTGTGTCACCCCTCAGGCTCGGGGAACCCCTGTGACCCTCTGGGGTAGGATCAGCCCTGCGTGACCCTCCCGGGGTGGGGGTGTCTCCTGTGTCAGCCTTGGGATGTGGGACCCCTGTGTCACCCCCGGACTGGGGGTCCCCTTGACGTCCCTCTGGGGTGAAGGGACCGCTGCATCACCCCCCGGCGTGCGGGAACCTCTCCGTGACCCCGGGATGGAGGGGACCCGTGTGTGACCCGCGGGGTGTGTGCCCCCGGGCCGCCCGATGAGGGGGCGCTGCTGACCCCTCCTTGCCGGGGGGGTCTCAGCCCACCCCCTGCCCCAGCGCCGCGGCCGCCGGCGGGGGCGGCGGGTGGAGCCGAGCGGGAGGGGCGGGGGCGGCGGGACCGGCGGCGGCGGCGACTGCGCCGCGGCGGGAGCGGAGCTGGGACCGGGACGGGGGCCGGGGCTTGGATCGGGGCTGGGACCGGGGTCGGGATCGGGATCGGGGCTGGAACCAGGATCGGATCCGAGACCGGAGCTGAGACCGGGACCGGGGCTGAGGCTGGGACCGGGACCGGGACTGGGACCGGGGCTGCGCTGCCGGCGGCTCCGCGGCACCGCTCGGGCGGCACCGGCACCGGCAGCGCGGGGAAGCGGATCGGCCGGTCCTGCCCTCCCATTCCCTGCTTTCCTCTGCCCTGCCCACCCTCCTCCTCCCCGGTGCCCTCCCCGCCGGCAGCGCCCTGAGCCCGGCGCGGCGATGGGCTGAGGGTGCCGGGCACGGCGGGGGCCCGGCGGCGGCAGGATGAGGAGGGGCTCGGAGGGCAGCGGGGAGGGCGAGGGGCTCTCGAGCCTGCGGGCCTTCGCCCACAGCTCCTCGCTGCACGGCATCAGCCACGTCTTCGCCTACGGGGCCGTGTCCCTGCGCCGCGTGCTCTGGGGCGGCTTCTTCCTGGGCTCGCTGGGGCTGCTGCTGCTCGTGTGCGCCGAGCGCGTCGCCTACTTCCTCACCTACCCCCACGTCACCAAGCTGGACGAGGTGGCCGCCCGCAACCTCACCTTCCCGGCCATCACCATCTGCAACCTCAACGAGTTCCGCTTCTCCAAAATCACCCGCAACGACATGTACCACGTGGGCGAGCTGCTGGCGCTGCTCAACGAGCGCTACGAGATCAGCAACCCGCAGCTGGCCGAGCCCCACGTCCTGGCCGCGCTGCGCGACAAGGCCAACTTCAAGAACTTCAAGGCGAAGCCCTTCAGCATGGCCGAGTTCTACAACCGCACGGGCCACGACCTGGCCGAAATGCTGCTGCAGTGCTCCTTCCGCGGCACCGGCTGCACTGCCCGCAACTTCACCGTGGTGAGTACCCAGAGGGCGGGGACGGGCCCCGTGTGCTCCCGGGGCTGTGCAGGGACACAGGTGTCCTGCCAGGGTCGGCCACCCATGGGTGAGCCTCTTCTCCCATCCTACTGCCCATGGGCACGGTGAGGACCGGGAGGGGACTCGCTGTGTGTCCCCGGGGCCATGCAGGGACACAGGTGTCCTGCCAGGGTTGGGCCCTGGCAGGTGAGTCCCTTCTGCCATCCCACTTCTGCCTCTCATCACCCACAGTACCATGAGCCCTTGCCTGCCTTCCTGGACGCTGCAGAGGGACCTGCGTGTCCTGCCAGGGTCGGCCATCTGTGGGCAAGCCCCTTCTCTGGCTGACCAGTGCATCCCACCACCCACACCAGCATCAGCCTCTGCCCACCCCTCTGGGCACAGCGGCTGCCAGCCAGAGGTGTCCCCGCCCTGCACACCACGGGGGTGTCAGGTGGCTGGGAACTGTGCCCAGGCTGGAGCAGGGCTCTGTGCTGGGCTGGGGACTCTGTGCTGGGCCGGGGGCTCTGCTGGCATGCAGGCACTGGGATGGGGTGGTGGTGGGCACGAAATGCGCATTGGTATGGAGGGCTCACAGGTGTGGGATGCTCACAGGTGTGGGGTGCTCACAGGTGTGGGATGCTCACCTGTACAGGGTGCTCACAGGTACAGCCCTCAGCTCCACTCCCCCATGCCAGCTCCAGGTGCCACCTGGGCATTGTCAGTGGCAGCTGCTGCCCTGGCTGTTGGCACAGAGGTTCCCAGGGGCAGCTCCTCCACATCTGGTGTGGGTGGGGGTCCCTGTGCCAGCACTGGCTCCCCTGGGCCATGGGCACCTGGCCCCACCACTGCCCCCAGAACAGAGCAGGGACGGTGGTACTAGCAGGGATCATGGCACGTGTATGACAGACAGGGATGGCTGACACAGGCAGGGATGGTGGCACAGACAGGACGGGCAGTGATGGTGGCATGGGCAGGATGAGCACGTCCCTCATGCTGCAAGAGCATGCTGCAGGTGCTGAGCAGCCAGTGCCTGCTGTGCCAGCTCTGCCCAGTCCAAATCTCTGTCCCCAGCAATTACCGTCACCTTAATGCTCTTAGAGCATTAATTAATTCTCTGTGGAGCTCAGGGATGAGCCCTCCCTGTGGCTCACTGTGCCCCCTGTGCCCCCATGCCCTTGCCCAAACCACTCTGCTGGTGTCCCTGCAGCAGGACCAGGCTATGGCAGTGGCCCCTGGGCTCAAGGGCCAGGATGTGTGGTGGGAGGGCTGAGTGTCCCCAGAACAGGACTTGGGGTGGCACTTGTATGGCTGAGCCACAGTGTCCTGTCTCTGCATGCCCATCTGGGCTCAGTTCTGGTTTGGGATCCTCTGCCCTGGGCTGTGGCATTGAGCTCTGGCACTGCCTCCTTGCACATTGTCCCAGCCCTGTCTTCAGGGTCCCTGAGGTCCCTGGGCACGTGGTGACGGCCCAAGGGCCACTGGGGCGGACTGTGCCCACTTCTTGCCTCCCCCAGGGCTGTTGGGATAGGGCAGGACAGCACTGTGGGCACATGGGTCCAGGGCTGGAAGAGCAGAGAGTGGGAACAGCATGTCCCCAGGGTGCAGGGCTGGGGGACCCTGGGTGACCCAGCTGTGGGAAGCAGGAGGGCTGGCAGTGCTGCGGTCATGTCCCCATCCCTGTCCCCATCCATGCCCCACCCAGGCATCCCCATGCTGGGCAGCCGTTGCCATGACTCCCGCCCCCCCCCCTTTCCTCCTTGGGCACCGTGTTGCCATGGCAACGGGTCCCCACTTTGGGAGCAGCTCGTTGCCACAGCAACGCCCCCCCCCCATGGGACACCACCCCCGAGGGGGGCACCCATAGCAGATGGGGCTGTGACCCCATGGGGCTGCATGGCAGGACTAGGGGGCCACAGGGCCAGTCCTGGGGGCTCTGGGTCACCCCAGGAGCCCTCGCTGTGGGTGGGGCTCAAGGTCACCCTGGGCTCCCTGGCTGGCGATGCAGTCCCCAGGCTCTCAGGTTTTGAGGGGACACGGTGGCCTCTGCCACTGTGACTAGGATGTCCCAGTCCCCATCACTGTTTTGGCTTGTGCCCTCCCTGCTCAAGTGTCCCCACGTGTCCTCTGGAGCCTCGCTGAAACCCAATATCCCTGCAGAGCCACGGCAGCCCAGGCACTGTCCTGGCCTTGTTCTGGGCGCTGGGGGGCTCTGGGATCGTGCCCCAAGACACTGAGATCTGGCACTGGATCCTGGGGGACACTGGGAACCTGTCGCAGGGCACTGGGATCCTGCACTGGGTCCTGTGGGGTGCTGGGATGCTGCTCTGGGGGCACTAAGATCTCCATTCCTGTGTCCCCCATCTGTGACCCTGTGTCCCCACAGGGTCCCTGCAGTGTCACTGAGGGCCCTATCCCCATGTCCTGTGTGTCCCCCGTGTCCCCCCAGATCTTCACACGCCTGGGGAAGTGCTACACATTCAACCCTGGGGGGCCGGGGCGTGAGGTCCTGACCACGCTACAGGGGGGCTCCGGCAACGGCCTCGAGCTCATGCTCAACGTGCAGCAGGAAGAGTATCTGCCTGTCTGGGGGGACACAGGTGAGACCCCTGCCTGTCTGGGGACACAGGTGAGCCCCCCTGCCTGTCTGGGGACACAGGTGAGCCCCCTTGCCCAGCACCTGACCCCTGCCCCCCTGCCCTGCAGACGAGACATCATTTGAGGTGGGGGTGAAAGTGCAGATCCACAGCCAGGAGGAGCCACCCTTCATCGACCAGTTGGGCTTCGGTGTCGCCCCTGGCTTCCAGACCTTTGTCTCCTGCCAGCAGCAGAGGGTATCCAGCATGGCACCTGGGGCTGGGCATGGACCCTCAGGGGATCAGGATGTACCCCCAAAGAGATTGGGATGGGCCTCCAAAGGGCTTGAGACAGCCTGGTGTGAACATGCTGGGACATCCCAAGCCATAGGGGCATCCCAAACCCTGCCGTGGGTACCACAGCCATCCCTGCAGAGACATCCCATGCCAAGCCGTGCCGTGGGCATAGTGCCACTGTGCTGTCTGGGAGCAGCACACGGTGTGGGGCAGCCCCACACCACAACCACGAGGCCTCTCCACAGGCACCAGCTCCGGCAGCGACCCCCTGGCTCCTGCAGAACAGCCGCCGGGGGGGTGGCAGCACCCGGCCCCCGCAGCCAGACACCTAAATTTAGGTGCCTCGGGTGGGTGTCACCACGTGTGCCAGTGCGCGTGGCGCAGGCGGCAGGAGCACGGCAGCAGCAGGAGCGTGGCCCTGGCACCCACGGGTGGGGGTGCTGGGTCCCTCGCCAGGCACGATCCCTGCACACCCGGCTCCCGTGTGCTCTCAGGTGCCATGTGCCAACCCTCACCGGCTCCTGCCCTCCCGCTGTGGCATCTGCTGCAGGTGACACTGCCTGCAACACCTGTCCTGTGCCCAGCAGGGAGGGACAGTGTGGGATGAGGGCACTGGGAGTGCAGGACTGGGACCCCTCCCAGCACTGGCTGCACCACACACCGAGGGGAGCGTGGGGGTCTGTGCCAACCCCCCCACCTGGCACGTCTGGCTCCTGTGTGCTCCCAGGTGGCACATGCCAGCCCTCACTGTGGCACCTGGTAGATGTGACACTGCCTACACCTGTCCCCATGCCCAGAAAGGAGGGGACAGAGTGGAACAGGGGCTCTGGGGTGGTGGGCACTGGCTGTGCAGAACGAGCACTGCCTGGGGTGGGCTGGGAGGTGACAGCGTGCCCAGGGATGACACCAGGGATGACACGGGGGACCCCAGAATGCCGCGTTTTCCTTAGCGGGTGCCCGGCAGCTGGTGTACCTGCCCCCCCCGTGGGGGGACTGCAAGGCCACCCCCATCGAGTCCGACTTCTTCACCAACTACAGCCTGACCGCGTGCCGCCTGGACTGCGAGACGCGCTACCTGGCCGAGAACTGCAACTGCCGCATGGTGCACATGCCGGGTGAGCGGGGGGGCGGCCGGGGGGCTGTGGGGGCTGCCGGGACCCCCCCCCACCCCTGCGACCGCCGCCTCCCCCGCAGGCAACGCCAACGTCTGCACCCCGGAGCAGTACAAGGAGTGTGCTGACCCCGCGCTGGGTACGTACCCCCGGCCCCACAATGGCCCCAGACACCCCTGGGACCCCTCGCCCCCACCATGCCCCTACTGCGGCGAGCATGGCTCTTGTGTCCCTGTGCCCTCTGTGCCCCTGTCACTGTGAGTGCAGCTCTGGCGTCCCTGTGCCCCCCTCAGTGCAACCACGGCTTCATGTCCCCATGCCCTCACCAGGGTGGGGGTCACCACTGTCCCCAGACAGGCAGGGCTGGGTTCTCCCCATGCGCCACCAGCTCTGTCCCCGAGCATCCCCCTCATGGGCAGGGGTCCTTGGGGTCCCCATCCCACCCGCGCCCCCCTAGACTTCCTGGTGACGAAGGACAGCGAGTACTGTGCGTGCCGCACGCCCTGTGCCATGGTACGCTACGGCAAAGAGCTCTCCATGGTGAAGATCCCCAGCAAGGCCTCGGCAAAGTACCTGGCCAAGAAGTTCAACAAGACAGAGCAGTACATCGCGTGAGTGACACTGCTGCCCCTGCCACTGTGGTGTCACCCTCTGCCTGCCAGTACACTGCGCGGCACAGCGTGATGGTGTGACATGGCACAGCACAGCCACGTGGCATTCTCAGCATGTGAACTGGTGTGACATGGCATGGCCTGACAGTGTGACATGGCACAGCCACATGGCATCCCCAGCATGCGAACTGGTGTGACATGACAGGGCATGATATGTGACACGGCACGGCCACACAGCATGACACGGCATGGTGAGATACAGCATCCTCACCAGCCATGGACTGGCACAGCCACAGGGTGTCCCCCAGCACACACGAACTGGCAAAGCACGATGTGACAGTGTGGCCACACAGTGTCCCCCAGCACACGTGCACTGGTGTGACATGGCACAGCCACATGGCCTTCCCAGCACTGTAAACTGGCACAGCGTGGTGTCATGAGGGGACACAGCATGGCTCGGCCACATGGCATTGCCAGGATCCCTGAACTGGCATGGTGTGATGGTGTGACAAGACACAGCCACATGTCCCCAGCACACATGAACTGGCACAGCACAGCCTCCCCTACGCAAATCTGCCCCAGCAAAGGGAAAAGGATGCGGCCCTGCATGGCACAGCCCAACATACCATGGCACAGATCGCACAGCCCAGTATGGCTCAGCATGGCACAGCACCCCAGAGTACAGCTCAGCACATCCTTGTCTCGACCAGCACCAGGCAGACCCCTCTGCCCATCCCCATGTACCCCATGGCATTGCCCAGCCCACCTGGCATGGTCTCCTATGCCTGGCATGGCCCCCCATGCCTGGCACGGCCCCCCATGCCTGATGCTGTCCCCTCATCTCCTGTGTCCCCCGTGTGCCCCCAGGGACAATGTGCTGGTCCTGGACATCTTCTTCGAGGCGCTGAACTATGAGATGATCGAGCAGAAGAAGGCATACGAGGTGGCAGGGCTGCTGGGTGAGGGCCGGGAAGGGCTGGAGGGGACTGGGTGGGTGCCGGGGGGTCGGAGTGGGCCAGTGGGTTCCGAGGGGTGTGCCCTCTTTGACACCGCCCCCCATCCAGGTGACATCGGGGGGCAGATGGGGCTTTTCATCGGCGCCAGCCTCCTCACCATTCTGGAGATCTTCGATTACCTGTACGAGGTGAGGCCCGGCTGGCCCCTCCAACGCTCACCCCTGCCCGGGGGTCTCGGGGGCGGGGGGGACTCTGACCTGCACCCCCCAGGTGTTCCGGGACAAACTCCTGAGCCTGTATAAGGAGAAGAAGCGGAGCCCCCGGAGCGACAGCAGCACCCTGGTAACCCCCCCGCACCCCTCGCCCCCAGACCCCGCCCGGGGGTGTCCCATCTCATCCCCGCCCACCCCGCTCACCGCTCTCTGGTCCCTCCATGTACCCATCCAGGAGCACCCGGCGGTCCCGGGCAGCCCTGCGGCCCCGCGCCCACCCAGGTACACGCGGGGAGGCAGCCGGAGCCCCCCGGGGCTGGTACTGGTTGGGGAGGACTATTCCCTGCAGAACCCCCGTTCCCTGCAGAACCCCCATTCCTTGCAGAAGTCCCTCCCCGCATCCCGCCCCGTCCTCACGATCTCCAGCACCCTGTCCCGGAGTCGCCCCTGCCCCGAGACCACCCCCAGCCAGGCTGGGATCCCCCAGCCTCCCTCCCGGGACGGGGTGGGGCAGAAGGGGACTGCTTGGGCACGGAGGGCCAGCCTGGCTCCACAACGGCTGCACGGGGGTCCCTCAAAGCTGGGGGACTCCCGGGGCGCCCTGGAGGGCACTTGGGTTGAGTCCCCCAGCACAGCGGGGCGCAGGGGGAGAGGGACAGCAAGGGGAGCCGACCCCCCGACTCTGCCTGACACCTCAACCCTCTCGCAGAGCGCCCGGTCCCCCCTGCGTGGCCCCGCGCCCCGTCTCAGCGTCGCCCCGAACCTGCTACCTCGTCACCCGGCTCTAGGGCCCCCCGCACCCGTCCGCGGGGCCCAGCCCACCCCCCCGCTGGCCGGGGGCGTGGGGGGCACCCCCGGCCCACGGGGCAGCCTCCGGGCCCCCCCGCCCCCTGAGGGGGTATCGGGAGACTGGGGGGCGAGGGCCCCCCCCAGCCCCACTCCCTTAACCCTGCATGCACTGCCTGTGCCCCCCCCGCCCTGGACATGCGACCCCCCCGCAGCGCCCCCGAATAAAGAGGTGCCCCAGACCCGGCTCTGGGCTGCTGGGGGAACACGGCTGCTCCAGCAAGGACAGGGCAACGCTGGGGGCTCACGGGGGTGGGCTGGGGGCAAGGGGTGCTGTGGGGGTTGTCTATCACGTGGTGGGGGGCGAGTCCCTGACACCCCAGGAAGGAGAAGGCAGCACAGGGTGGGGGGGAAGCTCTTTATGGGGTACCAAACGCACATTGTTCACGTACAGTGGCGCCCTAGAAAAGAAATGGGGTCCTCCCCTGCCCCCCACAGGGGGGCTGCACCCAGAACTCCCCCTCGGCAGGGAAGGGGCTGGGGGGGAGCAGGGACAGAGGGGGTGGGGGGGTCCCACCCCCCCAGGGTCCCCATGCCTGGTCCCAGAGGGTTCTGTCCCTCCACCAGCACCGTGGCCCCATGTCCTGGGGGGTCTCATGCCCTGGAAGGGTCCCTTGCCCCCAGGGCAGGTCCTGTGCCCCCAGGAGGACTGTGAGTCCCCTCAGCCCCCTCCAGGGCTAGGGGTTCCAGGGGGACCGTGCCAGCCTCCCACAGCTGGGGCAGAACCTAATAAATACCGGGGGGGAGGGCTGTGTTTTGGGGGGCTGGCACAAGCTGGCACCTGGCTGAGGGGGTCTGGGGGCTGCCCTCCCTTAGGGGTGGCCCACAGGAGGTTGGGGGCCCTAGGGGGGACAGAAGTCGGTGAAGTAGGGGTGCTGCAGGGCCTCCTCTGCCGAGATCCGCTGCACCGGGTTGCACTTGAGAAGGTTCTGGAGGGGGGACAGGAGGGCTGAGGCGGGAGAGCACAGACCCCTCCCCATCCCACAGCCCTCCCATCCCACTGCCCATCTCAAACGGGCAGGGGGCTGCAAGGGGAGAGGGCAACCATCCCTGGGAGCCAGAGCCCCTGTGGTGTGGGCTGGGGGACAGGTAGGAGGGACACAGGCCAGGGGGGACACAGGTTGGAGGGGGGCATGGGTGGGGTCTTACCTGCAGCAGGTCCCGGCCAGTTGCGTTCAGCTTGGGCACCACGTTGACCAGGGAGGTGGTGGCCGGGTACATGGGGTAGGGCTGGGGACACACAGGTGACCCACGGCCCCCCCAACAGCCCCTCCAGCCCCCACCCCAGCGCCCCACTCACCTTGTAGTCCGGCAGCTTGGCCATGGCCGGCCACTGCTCCTCCGTGGGGGTCCCCAGCAGCGTGGGGATGGTCAAGGGCCACCACGGGGGCACCTGGCACCCGACTCCCCCAGTTCCCTGCCCAGCCAAGGGGGTCCCCATGCCCAGGGGTCTCCATTACCACAGGGTTTCCCATCCACCAGGCTCCCCATTCCCAGGGGTCCACATTCCGGGGAGCTCCCTGTTCCTGGGGATTGCTCATTCCCAGGGGTTCCCATTCCTTGGGTTTCTTATTCCCACGAGTCCCTGTTCTGCAGGGCTCCACATTCCCAGGAGGTTCCCCATTCCCCACTGGGACGCCCATTCCCAAGCGGGATTCCCTATTCCAAGGGGATCCCCTGTGCTGGATCTCCCTGTTTTCCCCTTCCCAAGGATATCGGAAGATCCTCTTCAGCTGGTCATCCACATCATTCCCTGGGAAGAGGGGCCGCCCCGCATTGGCCAGCTCTGGGGAGACAGGGGGTGAGTGCCGGAGCCCCCCGGCCCCCCCGGCCCTGGCCCCCCAGCGCACCTGCGAAGATGCACCCGGCTGACCACATGTCGATGGAGGTGGAGTAGAGTTTGGCACCAAAGAGAACGTCGGGGGGCCGGTACCAGAGAGTGACCACCTGGGAGGGACAGGACCCTCAGACAGGGACAGGGACACTCAGAGCACAGGGCGGGCAGGACCCCGAGCCCCTCACCTCAGCTGAGTAGCAGCGCACGGGGATGCCGAAGGCCCGGGCCAGCCCAAAATCTGCCAGTTTGAGCTCCCCATTCTGGGGGGACAGGTGGAGTCAGTGTGGGGGGCCCCACCTGTGCCCCCCACACCCCGGGGCGGGTTGTTCTGGTACCCCACCCACCCCAGGGCTGGCGGTGGCCGCTGCTCTGGCCCCATCAGTCTTTCCCATCACCGGGAACACAGGAGAGATGGAGCTGCAGTCACCGTTGGACTGGCCCCAGATGTGAACCCCCAGAGAGACAGATGGACAACTCCCAGCTGTGGTTCCCCCCAAGGCAGACAGACAGACAGCCCCCAGCTCCCAGATGTGGTCCCCCCCCAGAGACAGACAGCCCCCAGGTGCAACAACTGACAGACAGACAGATGGACAGACAGCCCCCGGCTTCCAGTCGTGGTCCCCTCCAGAGAGACAGATGGACAGCCCCCAAGTGTGACAACCAACAGACAGACAGACATCCCCCAGCTCCCAGGTGTGACTCACCCAGAACAGCACCCCACTCCCAGGTCTGCCCCACTGTGCCCCACCCTGTTGATGAGCAGGTTCTGGGGTTTCAGGTCCCCCCGTGTCCCTCCGTGTGCCCCCTGTAGCCCACCCTGTTGATGAGCAGGTTCTGGGGTTTCAGGTCCCGGTGCAGGACGTTGCGGCTGTGGCAGAACGCGAGGCCCTTCAGGAGCTGGTACATGAAGGACTGTGGGGACACACGGGGGTCTGTCAGCCACCTGACACCAGAGCTCCCTGTGGGGCCAAGCTGGGACCTCAGGGGGCTCCCGAGGACCCCCAGACCCACCTTGACAATCTCAGGGTCCAGGTCCCCATTGCAGCTGTCAAAGTATTTCTTCAGGTCCTGGGGGGGGAGCAAGAGGGGGCTGCATTGAGGGGGGCTGGGAGTGGGGACCCCCAGGGACCCCCGTGCTCCCGGCACTCACCTGGTCACAGAACTCAAAGACCAGGGTCAGCTTCTTGTCACTGTGCAAGACGTCGTGGAGCCTGTGGGGGGTGGTCCCTGAGCCCCCCGGGCCCTGCCCAGCCCATGGCACCCGGCAGGGGACCCTGTGTCCCCCGGGCAGGGGGCCCTGAGCCCCCCCCCCCCCCCCGGGCAGGGGTCCCTGAGCCCCCCCCCAGGCAGGGGTCCCTGTGTCCCCCGGGCAGGGGTCCCTGTGTCCCCCCGGGCAGGGGTCCCTGTGTCCCCCGGGCAGGGGTCCCTCAGCACCCCCCGGGCAGGGGTCCCTGAGCTCCCCCCGGCAGGGGTCCCTGATCTCGCTCCCCCGGCAGGGGTCCCTGAGCCCCCCCTCCGGTGCCACAGCCCCCCCGGCTCGGGAGCAGCCCGGCCCCGCAGCCCGTCCTGCCGCGGCCGCGCCGGTACCTGACGATGTTCTTGTGCTTGAGCTCCTTGAGCAGGCAGATCTCGCGCAGCGCCGAGCTCGGCACCCCCTGCGGGACACGGCGGGTTGGGCGGGCCGGGGGCGCCCGGGGGGCCCGGGGGGGCCCGGCCCCGCCTCACCTCATCGTCGTCGTCCAGCCGGACCCGCTTCAGCGCCACGATCTCGTGCGTCTCCCGGTTCTTGGCCTTGAACACGGTCCCGTAGGTGCCTGCGGGGCGCGGGGAGGGTGTCACGGCGGGGGCCCCGGTACCGACCCCCACAGCCCCCTGGCACGGCACGGCACGGCACGGCACGGCCAGGCCCAGCCGCACCTTCCCCGATCTTCTCCAGCTTCTCATATTTCTGCATCGCGCCG
>JAWWEV010000083.1:248387-268707 GCA_035583235.1 Hafferia zeledoni | reverse complement strand
CCCCCGCGCCCCCCCCCGCATCCCCCAGTCCTGCACTTCCCCACATCCCCCCCAGCCCCGCATTCCCCCCCACATTTCTCCCTGCATCCCCCCAGCCCTACCCCCCAGCCCCGCCCCCCTGCACCCGCAGCCCCTCCCCCCCGAGCCCACCCCTTGCCCCCCAGCACCCGCGGCTCGGGGGGGACACAGGGCCGGGGCTTTGCGGGTGCAGGGCGTGAGGGACAGGTGTGGCACGGCACAGGGTACAGCACCAGGGCACAGCACCGGCTGCCGAGGGGCTTGTACAGGGCCACAGCACCGGCTGCTGAGGGGGTTGTGCAGGGGCACAGCACGGGCTGCCGAGGGGGTTGTACAGAGGTTGTACAGGGGCACAGCACCAGGGCACAGCACCGGCTGCTGAGGGGGTTGTACAGGGGCACAGCACCAGGGCACAGCACTGGAGGTGCGAGGGGTCTCGACACGGGATGTTGAGTCCCAGGTGACTGGGGGGCGTGGCACTGGAGGTGCCGGGGCGTGTGGGGGGAGTGCAGCCTCGGGGGCACCCCGGGGGTACAATACTGTGCCATGGTGCAGGGGGTGCACAGGCAGGCACAGCCTGGGGGTGCTCAGTTCTGGCTGACAGGCAAGCAGGTGCTGGGGGTGCACAGGGGTGTGCGTGGCACCGGGACACGGCACTGGCAGTGCCAGGGCACATGGGGTGGAGGCAGCACTGGAGTGTAGCGCTGAGGCTGGGGGTGTGGGGTGTGCAGGGGATGTGTGGGGTGTATGGGGTGTTGATGAGGGTGTGTGGGGTGTGCAGGGGATGTGTGGGGTGTGTGGGGGATGTGTGGGGTGTATGGGGTGTTGATGAGGGTGCGTGGGGTGTGCGGGGTGCCAGTGATGCAGTGGGCGCTCAGCCCAGGGGCCCAGGAGGTGCACAGCCCCTGGGTGCCTTTAGGGACCCCTGACAGCCCCTGGGTGCCTTTGGGTGCCCATCCTGCGTGGGGCTGTGTGCCTGGGGCGTGCTGCGGGCTGGTGGTGTGGCGGTGGCAGTGCCAGCGGTGCCGGTGCCCGCTCAGCCCCAGTGCTGGCCTGCAGCCTGAGCAGGAGGCGCTGGGCGCCGGCTCACCTGTCTTCGGGGAGGAGGAGGAGGAGAAGGACCTGAACAAGGCCCTGGGCGTGGAGCGCTTCGAGGAGATCCTGAGCGACACACACCCCCGAAATGCTGAGGAGGCCGGACGCAGCTACGGCGAGGAGGATTTCGAATGTGAGCTGGGCTGAGAGCGGGCACGGAGCAGGGAGTGGGAAGGGAATGGGCAGAGAACAGGGCACCAACCTCCCCATTCATCCAGACCACCGCCAGTCGTCCCTCCACATCCACCACCCACTCTCCACGCACCTGCCCCCCGACGCCCGCCGCAAGAAGGCAGCCCCGAAAAAGGGCAAGAAGAAGGCCCGTCGTGCCTCTGTGCCTGGAGAGACCCCCACCATTGAGGAGGCTGAAGAGGATGAGGATGACGTGTGTGACACGGAGGCAGAGCGGCTGGTGGAGGAGCTGCCGCAGCCTGGGCCGGCTGAGGCAGTGCAGGTGAGGGTGGGACTGGGGTGAGGCTGTGCCCCCGTGGCTCGGGATGTCTGGGCATGGCCAGGGCACAGTGGAGCTGGAGTCAGTGGTGCCCACAGCCAGGGGACATGGCTCCCCAGCAGCTGGCTCACCCCTTGCCCCCCAGTTCTTCCTGCAGGAGGACGAGGTGACTGACCGCCAGGCAGAGGAACCCGGGGCCCCCTCAGCACTACCCAGCTCCCCTGTGGAGCCTCGGGGTGCCACGACCCCTAAGGATGCCCGGGCGGGCAGGTGAGCCAGGGTTGGGCGACTCTGAGGCGCTCTGGGGGTGGGCAACCTCATCTGGCCACCTCATGGCAGAGCTGGGGGGCAGCAGCCCCCTCCAGTCCCCCACAGCAGGGCTGGGGTGCAGAGCAGGGCTCAGTGCTGAGCTGGGCTCCTGCCTTGCAGCCCTGATGTGGAGCAGGGGGCTCCAGGAGAGGCCCTGGCCACCGAGGCCGGGTCCCCAGGTCGCCCCACAGCCAAGTCCCAGCCGGGGCACCGGAGCTACAACCTGCACGAGCGGCGGTGCATCGGCAGCATGACGGCTGCCGAGCAGGACCGGTACCAGAAGATGCCCACAGACGAGTCAGAGGCACAGACGTTGGCCTCAGCTGACCTGGACTACATGAAGAGTGAGTGGGGGGCTCCCTGTGCCCAGGGTTACACTGGGGGTGACCGTGGGCTGTGTGAGTGGGGCTGGGACAGTGGGTTGGGCTGTGCTATGGGAGCACAGCTGGAGGTGGTGGATCTGGGATGGTGGGTCTTGCAGTGCAGGATGAGGCCCTCTGAGATGGTGGGTCTGGGACACAGGGTCTGGCAGTGTTAGGTTGCCTCATGGCTGCAGCCAAGCTGGGCTGGGCACAGGTGCTGACCCCACTCCCAGCACTGGGCACGGCAACAGGGGACCCATCCCAGGTGCCAGAGCTAGGTCAGGTCCCTGTGGAGCACTGCCAGGAGCTGTGCCCAGGGTGGCTAGAGCCAGTGACAGTGGTGGCAGTGACAGTGGCTCCCTTGGGTGCTTGCCAGCCCCTGGGATTTGCAGCTCAGGTTCTCCCAGGGTGGCGGGTGACACTTTTCCTTGGAGCTTCCAGCATAGTGTGGCCATGGCAGAGCTCTGTGCCAGCAGGCACATGCCGGCCTTGGCAGTGGTGACACCCTTGGTGCTGCAACACTTGCCCCCACCACTGGGATGGTCCTTCTGCCCTGAGATGTCCTGGGCAGGATGTTACAGCTCCATGGCCCCCTGTGCCCCGCATGCCAGGGCTCAGTGCTCTGCAAACTGGAGCTGTGCCCTCGTGCTGGGGCTCAGGGTGCAGGGCTGTGAGCCCCAAAGGTCGCCCATGCCCCACCGTCACTGACCCGCCCACCAGGTCACCGCTTTGAGGATGTGCCGGGGGTGCGCCGGCACCTGGTGCGGAAGAGCGCCAAGGCACAGGTGGTCCATGTCAGCAAGGACCACAAGGAGCCCAGCACGCGGCAGCGCAAGCAGGACCGGCAGCCCCATGAGGTGAGGGGCCCAGGGGTGGGGGCAGGCAGGGCCAGGGGGCCTGGGGGTCCTGGTTCTGACCCGGCTGTCCTGCAGGTGTTCGTGGAGCTGAACGAGCTGGTGGTGGACAAGAACCAGGAGCTGCAGTGGAAGGAGACGGCACGCTGGATCAAGTTCGAGGAGGATGTGGAGGAGGAGACGGATCGCTGGGGCAAACCACACGTGGCCTCCCTCTCTTTCCGCAGCCTCCTGGAGCTCCGCAAAACCCTGGCCCATGGTAGGGAGGCAGCGACCACCCCATGGGGCCCACAGTCAGGGGGGTCCCGTCCCCGCTGGCCTCAGCCCCCCGTCCCTTGCCAGGGGCCGTGCTCCTGGATCTGGACCAGAAGACGCTGCCGGGTGTGGCTCACCAGGTGGTGGAGCAGATGGTCATCACGGACCAGATCCGGGCTGAGGACCGTGCCAACGTGTTGCGGGCGCTGCTGCTCAAGCACAGGTGGGCACAGGACACAGGAATGCAGCCCCTCTCCCCTGGGCTCTGCCCCCCAGGCCCCAGGGCCAGCGCTGCCCCCAGGATCCTGGTGATGGCTGTACCATCGGGCCACCACGGACACACCTGGCTCTGTCCCACAGCCACCCCAGCGATGAAAAGGAGTTCTCCTTCCCACGGAACATCTCGGCAGGTAGCCTGGGCTCCCTGCTCGTGCATCACCACAGCACCAACCACGTGGCTGAGGGCACCGAGCCAGCTGTCACTGAGCCCCTCATCGCCGGCCATGCTGCTGAGCACGAAACACGCGTCGATGTGGAGCGAGAGGTGGGTGCCATGGCCCCCCAGTCCTGCCTGTGCCCTCGGGAGGAGCCTGACCCCAGCCCCTCACTCTGTCCCTACAGAGGGAGGTCCTCACCCCCACACCCCCGTCTGGCATCACTCGCTCCAAGTCCAAGCATGAGCTGAAGCTGCTGGAGAAGATCCCGGACAACGCTGAGGCAACGGTGGTGCTTGTGGGTATGGAGGGGTGGGCAGGGCAGGGGGGTGGGGACAGTGTGCAGGGCCTTCTGCTGATCCCCATGCCCCCTGTGCCCCCCAGGCTGTGTGGAGTTCCTGGACCAGCCCACCATGGCCTTTGTGCGGCTGCAGGAGGCTGTGGAGCTGGACGCGGTGCTGGAGGTGCCCGTGCCCGTGCGGTTCCTCTTCGTGCTGCTGGGACCCAGCAGCACCCACATGGACTACCATGAGATAGGGCGCTCCATCTCCACCCTCATGTCTGACAAGGTCTGTGGGGTGTTGGGGTGGGGTCTCGGGACAAGGATGGGATGGGTTGGGGGGCTCAGGTTGTGCCAGGGCCAGGGTTTCGGAGCCATTCCTGGTTCAGGGCTGGGTGTCCTGTTGGGATGAGAGCTTAGGGCTGTCAGAGTGGGGGTCTCAGAGATGTGCTGGTGGGGGGCACTCAGAGCCGTGCCAAGGGCCTGGGACTGTGCTGGCTGTGCCAGAATGGGGATTCAGGGCTGCACCAGGGCTGGGGGCTTGGGACTCTGCCAGCTGGGATTCTCAAGGCTATTCTGGGGTTGGGGGATCAGGGCCATGCTGGGGCCATGGGCTTGGGCCTGTGCCGTGCCAGGGGTCTTGGGACACTGCAGTGCTGTGGGGTGGGCCCTGATGCAGCCATCACCCCCCAGCAATTCCACGAGGCCGCGTACCTGGCCGACGACCGGCACGACCTGCTGAATGCCATCAACGAGTTCCTGGACTGCAGCGTGGTGCTGCCACCGAGCGAGGTGCAGGGCGAGGAGCTGCTGCGCAGCGTCGCCCACTTCCAGCGAGAGATGCTGAAGAAGAGGATGGAGCAGGAGCGGAGGCTGCTGCTGGAGCCCAAGTCCCCTGAGGAGAAAGGTACCGGGAGCAGGGCTGGGGCAGGGTTTGCATGGGGGGGACTCAGCTGTTGGGGTCTCACTGTCCATCCATCTCTGTCCTCCCCCAGCGCTGCTGAAGCTGAAGGTGGTGGAGGACGAGGCGGAAGAGGACGACGACCCCCTCAGGCGCACGGGGCGACCCTTCGGGGGGCTGATCCGGGACGTGCGTCGGAGGTACCCCCACTACCTGAGCGACTTCCGTGACGCGCTGGACCCCCAGTGCATCGCCGCCGTCATCTTCATCTACTTCGCTGCGCTGTCACCAGCCATCACCTTTGGGGGGCTGCTGGGTGAGCGCAGCGGGGTGCTGGTGGAGGTGGCGGGCTGCGAGGGGTGGTGGGGTCACGGGGGGCTGCAGGGGTGCTGAGTGCTGCCCAGTGTGTGCTGCAGGAGGGAGCAGTTGGGGTGCTGGGGCGGGGCCCAGGGGCCAGTCCTGCCGGTGTGCCTGAGCCTGTCCTGCCACAGGGGAGAAGACAAAGGACCTGATCGGGGTGTCAGAGCTGATCATCTCCACATCGCTGCAGGGCGTCCTCTTTTGCCTGTTGGGTGCTCAGCCCCTTCTTGTCATCGGCTTCTCAGGGCCACTGCTTGTCTTCGAAGAGGCTTTCTTCACGGTGAGGGGCTGTAGGGGCTGCCTGGGGTCCAGGGGGGAGCATCACCCCTGGCCCCACTGCCTGTGGCAGACATCCCACCCAGTCCCACTGCTGGGGCTCTGCCCAGCCCCGTGGCCATCCTGACACCTGTCTGTTCGTCTGTCTGTCCCCACGACTGGGCAGTTCTGCACATCCAATGAGCTGGAGTACCTGGTGGGGCGTGTCTGGATCGGTTTCTGGCTCATCCTCATCGTGCTGGTCATGGTGGCCTTTGAGGGCAGCTTCCTGGTGCGCTTTGTCTCCCGCTTCACCCAGGAGATATTTGCCTTCCTTATTTCCCTCATCTTCATCTATGAGACCTTCTCCAAGCTGGCCAAGGTGAGCTGGGGGGGCCGGGGGGCTGGGCAGGATGTGGTGCTGAGTGTCCCATCCCATCCTCCTGCTGCAGATCTTCCAGGAGCACCCACTTCATGGCTGCCTGCCCACCAACGGCTCGGCCGAGGCCTGGGGCAATGGCAGCGTAACCACCACCAATGGCACCGCTCTGGCCACCCACACGGCCTCGCCCACTGGCCCGGCTGCCCATGGCGCTGCCAAGGTCACAGGGCAGCCCAACACGGCGCTGCTCTCACTGGTGCTCATGGCCGGCACCTTCTTCATCGCCTTCTTCCTGCGCAAGTTCAAGAACAGCCGCTTCTTCCCTGGACGGGTGCGTGAGGCTGGTGGGGTGGCCATGGGGCTGGTGGGGGGTGGCCGTGGGGCTGCTGGGGTGGCCATGGTGCTGGGGGCATGGCCATGGGGCTGGTGGGGTGGCTGTGGGGCTGCTGTAGTGGCTGTGGGGCTGGTGGGGTGGCTGTGGGGCTGCTCTAGTGGCTGTGGGGCTGGTGGGGTGGCTGTGGGGCTGCTCTAGTGGCTGTGGGGCTGGTGGGGTGTCTGTGGGGCTGCTGTAGTGGCTGTGGGGCTAGGGGCATGACTGTGGGGCTGGCAGGAGTGGCTGTGGGGATGCTGGGGTGGTGGTGGGTCTGGTGGGGTGGCCATGGGGATTGAGATGAACCAGGGGGAGCCAGGCAGGAGGCTGAGGCTGGGCTGCTCCCTCAGATCCGGCGGCTCATCGGGGACTTTGGGGTGCCCATTGCCATCCTGGTGATGGTGCTAGTGGACTACAGCATCCAGGACACCTACACACAGGTCAGCACCCACCCACCCCTCGGGCAGGACCACCCCTTCCCTTCCACTCTCCTGCAGGGTCCCTGTACCCTCTCCCACTGTCCTGAGTGTGGGTCGGTGGCTTTATCTGTCCCCCCGGCTGCACCCACTTGAGCTGCCTCCAGCTCCCGGCATCTCCCCTGCCCTCTCTCTTCAAGTACAGCTGCTGTGGGTGGTGACTCTGTAGCCCCCTCGCTTTGGGGGGCACAGCCAGCACCCCCACCCAGTGTCTCTCTCCCTGCCCCACAGAAGCTGAGCGTGCCCAGCGGGTTCTCGGTAACGGCCCCAGACAAGCGGGGCTGGGTGATCAATCCCCTAGGGGAGAAGAGTGACTTCCCTGTGTGGATGATGGTGGCCAGCGGCCTCCCTGCCGTCCTTGTCTTCATCCTCATCTTCATGGAGACTCAGATCACCACGTGAGTGCAGCGGGGCCAGGCAGGGCATCAGTGTGGTTAGGGAGGCTGTGCCAACTGTCTGCCCTTGTGCCCAGGCTGATCATCAGCAAGAAGGAACGGATGCTGCAGAAGGGCTCTGGGTTCCACCTCGACCTCCTGCTCATCGTGGCCATGGGTGGCTTCTTTGCACTCTTTGGGCTACCCTGGCTCGCCGCGGCTACCGTGCGCTCGGTGACCCACGCCAATGCTCTCACCGTCATGAGCAAGGCCGTGGCACCCGGGGACAAGCCCAAGATCCAGGAGGTGAAGGAGCAGCGGGTCACTGGGCTGCTGGTGGCTGTGCTCGTTGGTAGGTCTGGCCCTGGCAGGGGGCTGGGGCGCTGTGGTGGTGTGAGGGCAGTGTGGGCAGTGGAGCTAAGGCACCCTGAGCCCTGGCCAAATTGTCATGGCCATCCTATTCCCTGTGGGCACAGGAATGTGGGACCCTCTCCACGTGATGGGGGTGAGCAGGGAGGGGGGAGCGGGACTGGGGGGCTGTGCTGAACCCCCTCCCCACGCTGACCCTGCTCTGGCCCAGGGCTGTCCATCGTCATCGGGGACCTGCTGCGGCAGATCCCTCTGGCCGTGCTCTTCGGCATCTTCCTCTACATGGGCGTCACCTCCCTCAACGGCATCCAGTTCTATGAGCGCCTGCAGCTGCTGCTGATGCCCCCCAAGCACCACCCTGATGTCACCTATGTCAAAAAGGTGGGGAGGGGGCCTGGGTAGACCTGTTGGGGGCAAGACCCTTGGCTGGGGCAGCAGCCAGCCTGGGGCACCCTTGGGCGGGGGCACTGGGCATCTGCAAGGCAGGCTCTGGCAGAGCCTTGCTTAGGGGGCAGAGGGTGCAGGGCAGTTCCGTGAGGGGCAGCCAAACCGTGGCAGGGCTCGGGGGCCGTGTTTGGGGGTGCGGGTACCCCTGGGCCAGGCTGTTCCCACGGTGGGAGGAGGATGCGGAGCCTGGGCGGTGCCACCGGCACTGACACCTGTCTGTGCCCGTGCCCAGGTGCGCACACTGCGCATGCACTTGTTCACCGGGCTGCAGTTGGCCTGCCTGGCTGTGCTCTGGGCCGTCATGTCCACCGTGGCCTCCCTGGCCTTCCCCTTCATCCTCATCCTCACCGTGCCACTCCGCATGTGCCTGCTGAGCCGCATCTTCACTGACCGGGAGATGAAGTGTGTAAGTGGCCGCATCCCTCGTCCCTGGGGGCAGTGGGGGCTGGACCCCTGGGATTGGAGGGCTGGGGAGGCCCCTGCTGCTCCTCAGCCGCCGTGTCTCGCAGCTGGACGCAGCGGAGGCCGAGCCCATCCTGGACGAGCGGGAAGGTGTGGATGAGTACAACGAGATGCCGATGCCAGTGTGATGGTGCCAGTGGTGAGCGGCCCAGGGTGGGGGCCCGGCCTGGCCAGACCCCCGTGCCATGGGACCAGGACCAGCGGCTGCGTGGCCGTGCCCCTGGGGGACGAACCCCAACGCCCCCTGGGCCCTCGGGGGGCACCTGCCAAAGAGACACCAGCCCCAGACCTGCCCTGCCAGGGCCCCTGACCCCTCTTGCGGTACAGCCCCCTTGGGCACCCCCTGCCCACACCATGGGGCAGAGGCCCCTGGCCCCCCAGCAGTGTTGCAGGTCCCCCTGCAGCCCCTCACAGCCCCCCAGCTCCCAACCAACACCCAGGTGATCCCTGAGCCCCCTCGGGGCTTACAGAACAGAAATTCAAAGGCAATAAACAGCTTTATCCCCAGCACAGGGCTAAGGCTGGAACTGGAGGGGGTGACCCTGTGCCCCCCAGCCCCGGGATCCTGCTCTGGGTGGTCCCCAGGTGGCTGCCCCGTGTTGGGCCCAGCCTGGGGGGCCCGGGACCCCCTGCTGCCTTCAACTAATAAAGAGACCGGACTTTGCACATTTTTTCACCAGTTTTATTGGAAAGTTCCCCCTTCCCGAGCACCCTCCTCCTCCTGGCCCCGGCCCTGGGAACAGCCCCCTGTGCACACCCGCTCCTAGCCCTGCGTGGACTCTGGTGCGAGGGGTCGGGCCCAAAGCCCCTCCCATCCCAGCAGCCCTGTTGGGGGCACAAGGGCACCCCCAGCGTCAAGAGGAGCCCCAGCTTGGCCCCTGAAGTGGCAGGTAGGGCTGGGGTAGCAGAGCCAGGGCACGGGAGCCACGTGGGACCTTCTGCCCCCCACCCCCAGACCAAACCCCATCCCCACACCCCTCAAGTCACACCCTGGCCCCCCATAACGGCAATAAATAATCTCACACTCCCCCAGCCCCGCAGTGGGAACAGGTGCCCACGGCCTGGGCCCACAGCCCGGCCCCCCAGGACGGGAGGCAGCTTCATATCCCCCTGGCCCCCCAGGACGGGGGCCAGCTCCATATCCCCCTGCCCCGGGGAAGGGGCTGGCAGCACCCACCTGGCCCCCACAGCCCACCCCCAGTCCGTCCCTCAGAAGCGCAGCTCCCTCAGCTTCTGCCGCAGGTAGTGCTTGGCCTCCTCGATGCCACTCACCTTCTCCAGCTCCGTGTAGGGCAGCTGTGAGGGGACAGGGACAATGTCAGAGCAGCGACACCACCTCCAGCACCACCTGAACCTGCAGTACCACCAGCCCCCAGCCCACTTCAGCTGTCGGGGATGGTAGGAAAATAACCCGGATGCAGGACCCTCCCCCTGGAAGAGGCCAGTGCTGCTCCCGCCAAGGGCATGGAGGGCACAGGAAGCATGGACAAGCCCCAGCTCAAGTTTGTCCAGCCTCAGCTCAGCCCTGGACAGGGTGCAGGGAGGGGGAGGCCCAGGGAGTACCCAGAGCCTCAGTTCCATGGCTGGGACAAGCCTGGCACACACGGGGAGGAATCTCAAGCCTCACCCCCTTGAGATCTGGTCTCCAGCCTCCATGAGGGGTGATGGTGTATTGGGAGGACTGGAAGCTCTGCTGGCCCAACAGCCCTGAGGGCACCACCAGTGCTCATGGAGCAGGAATGAGAGGTGCTGGGACTTGCACTCCAGCAACCAGCAACACAGAGGAGGGATAGGGACACAGCATCAGGAAGGCTTGGAGGGCTGGAGCCCTTCAAACCACAGATGAGAGCTAGGGGTGTTCATCTGGAGAAGAGAAGGCTCCAGGGAGACCTGAGAGCCCCTTCCAGTGCCTAAAGGGGCTCCAGGAGAGCTGGAGAGGGACTTGGGACGTGGGATGGAGAGACAGGCCAAGGGGGAATGGCTTTCCACTGCCAGAGGGGAGGGATAGATGGGGTATTGGGAAGAAATTCTCAGCTGTGAGGGTGTGGGCAGGCCCTGGCACAGGTTAGGCAGAGCAGCTGTGAGTGCCTCATCCCTGGAAGTCTCCAAGGCTGAGTTGGACGGGGCTTGGAGCAACCTGGGCTAGTGGGAAGTGTCCCTGCCCATGGCAGGGGGTTGAACAAGATGAGCTTTAAGGTCCCTTAAGGTGGGTCCCTGCTGTGCTTTCCACAGCCAAGGGTGTCCTGGAGAGCCTGTGGAATTGGCTGGAAGTGACAGTGGGCACTGAGAATCCTCCTTGGTGTGAGAGGGGCTTGGCCCCACTGCTGCTCCAGGGCCATGGCCAGCCAGGCCCAAATGCTGGCCCAGGGGAGAGCTGGCCCTGCTCCCCTCCCAGGCAATGCCTCAGTGGAATCACAGCACTCCAGAGAGCTGCACAAACAAGGGGCTCTGGGCTGCTGAGCTGTGCAATGAGGAGCTGGTGTTGGCACGGCCTGGCAGCGGTGTGGGGTGATGGGCTTTGGGAACGGCTGTGGGACAGCTTTTGGGAATGGCTGTAACTCCAGTCACCTCTGCAGTGCAGGAGTGAACAGGACTGAGAGCTCACTTCTGAGCCATTTTCCTCACGAAGATCCATCCTCAGGCTAAAACCACCCACAAACAAGTGTGTGGGAAGCTGTACACCCTAAACCAACACCTGGAGTTTCCTGAGGGACCTGCACACACCTGTGAGGGCTGCACTGGAGCCCGAGGGCTTCTCTAGTCCCAGTGCTCTGCACAGAGCAGCTGGGGCTGGAACCAGGGTGGGCAGCAGGGTGGGCAGCGCCCAACCTCCCTCTCTTTACCAGCACATGGATTGCAAGTCACAGCAGAGACACTCCTGTGTTCCCACCTGGTTTCACCCTGAGGTCCTGCAGCCAAAGCTGCCACTGCATCTGCTGGCTCAGGCTGAACCCCCTTCCCTTCCCCTTCCCGTTCTCCCCCCTTGGGTCCGATCTCGCCTCCCAGGACGGACCGTCCCTTGTCCCTGCTTTTCATCAGGTTGGTGTCACCAGCCAGCCATGGAAAAAGTCCTGGGTGGGTTGGGGGAGGGTGAGGATGAGTCATTCCTGCTTCCCCTCACAGGGACCTGAGTGTTTACAGTAGGGATGCCAGCTCTGACCCAGGCCATCCACGGGGATGGCAGCTCCAGGGCCCGCCTTCCATAAGGTGCCAGCTCTCAGGTCCAGGACCATCAGATGCCAGCTCTGAGCTCTCAGCCCAACACCCACTGCACCCCCTGGCCCCAGCACTTACCTGCACCAGACAGTACCCCAGCAGCCGCAGGTGCCGGTCCCTCATGGCCCGGGAGCCCACCAGGATGTCAGAGTTCTGGCAGTAGTGCCACTTGTCATTGACTGACAGCACCACCCTGCACGGGGGACAGTAGGAATGGCACTGTCACCCCGCAGCATCACTCCACGTCACAGTGTCACCCCATGCCCCAGTGCCACCCCACCCCACAGACCCTCTCCCCAGAACCAAGACAGATGAAGGGCAGCACTCCAAGCCCCCCAGACCCCCCTGGTGGCAGGGGCAGCTGTTCCCATCACCCTGGGGCAGTGCGGACAGGAGGCTGTGCATGCCCCACAGCGCTGAGCAGGAGGGAGCTGAGGCCGAGTGGTGCAGAAGGCAGGAGCCAAAGGCAGTGCCAGAAGGGACCGGGGACAGGGCCCTGCTCTGTACCTCTGGATGTCCTCGGTGCCCTGTGGCCCCTCGCCCGGCCCCCGCTTGGGGCTGGGCCGGCACGGGGAGGGCGGGGGGCCAGCGTCGTCGCTGCCGGGGGGGCTCCGCTCCTCGGGCTCCTCCGGGGCCTGCTCCCCCTGGAAGCAGCCGCGGTCGTGGCCAGGGCAGCCGGCAGCCTCCTCCTCCTCCTCCAGGATCTTGCCGATGGGGAACTGGAAGAGGGAGGCAGCAGAGGCGCGGGGGGAGCAGTCCGGGGTGCCCGGCTGCACCGCCGAGAGGCACTCGGAGGGGCTGCTGAGCGTGGAGCTGCCCGGGCTGCCCAGGGACGGCTCCTTGCTCAGCCCGCAGTAATAGTCCGAGGGGGGCTGGAAGCAGGGCCCCCCCGGGGCCGGGCACAGCGCGGGCAGGAACCGCCCGGCCCGGCCGCTCTCCCGCGGGCCCGGGGGGCTGCTGGGCGTCTCTGCAGCAAACGGGGCAAAGTCCTGCAAGTCCGCCGTGAGGGCCAGGACGCTGGAGCGCAGGGACAGCGGGGCTGGGGATGTGGCCAGGGGTGCCTTGGAAGCCGCTGGAACACGGGAGAGGGGCAGCACCGTGCCGGAGCGGTTGATCCACAGCAGGAAATCTGTGGAGAGGGAACAGGGATCAGCAAGGCCTTGGAACTCCCCGACTAATGGGACACGGGCTCAGGGCTCCTGTGGCCCAGCTGGGACTCTTCCAGCAGACAGGCACAGGAGAACCCTCCTTCCTGCGCCAGAGGGGCTCAGGAAGCTCTGTCCCAAAGCGCCGGGGAAGGCACCAATATAGGGAAGGGGGTGATAAAAACAGCCTGAACTTGTTCTGCACTAAATAACCTCCCAGATCGGGCCCACCTCCCACAGCCCCAGCCCTCAGCTGGCAGCCCCCTCCCCAGAGCCCAGGAGGTTACCTGTGCAGTACCCCGGGGGCAGCACCTCGTCCTGTCGGTAGCACTCCTCCCCCACCAGCTGCCGCAGCGCCTCAGCCACCAGCCCCTTGTAGCTGTGGGGAGAGGGGACAGTCAGGGGACCCTGTGGGGGCCAGCATGTCCCCCAGCACAGCCGGCACATCTTCCTGCCGAGCACACCCACGTGGAGACAGGAATCCCCAAGAGCAGAAAGAGAAGAGCTGGAGCTTTGGGCTCTGCTCTTGCAGGGCAAGAGGGGACAGGCTCTGACAGCTTAAGCAAAAAAGCTCCTCCTGATATCAGGACACCAACAGCCCCTCAAAAGAGCTGCCCAGCCCTGGCACCACTACCCAGGGCAGGGGAGAGTCCCAGCTCTGGAGGGATTTAACAGCTGTCTGGATGTTGCGCTTGGGGACGTGGTCAGTGGTGGCCTTGCCAGTGCTGGCATATGGGTGGGCTGAGGGTTCTGAGACGCCTCTTCCAACCCAAACAACTCTGCAATTCCAAAAGATTCCGTGACTCTACACTGCTCCCCTCCAGGCTGCGGAGCGGCCGCAGGGTCCTTTACCCCAGCACCACCCGTGATCCTGCCAGGACAGGTGACAGACCCCAGGCCCCTCGTGAGGGACAGCGGAGGGCACTCCTCCCCTGGTCACCTGTACTTCCTGTTGGCCTCGTCGGCGGTCAGGGCGTGCTCGAACATGAGGACCCGGTAGCGCGGGTCGAGCCGGGGGCCGCTGTACTCGCGGAACTCCAGCTCCACCGCCGCATCCAGCAGAGACAGGTACCGGCGCACGATCAGCGCGTAGGGGCTGCCTGGGGGGGAGCAGGATGGAGCCCACCGGGATGGGAGGCCTCACCCACCCCCCAGCCCAGCCCAGCCCAGGCTTGGCTGGCTGGGAGCCGCTAGAGAAGGCCCCACATACTCATGACGTTGGTGATGAAGGCTGGGGAGAAGACCTGGTGCAGGATGGTCTGGGGGAAGTGACTGAGCTGGAACATGGACATGAGGATGTTGACGGTGGCCAGCGGTGAGCTGCCAGCTTTCTGCTCCAGGATGGCCTCCAGCTTGGGGAAGAGCTCCCCATGGTTGGAGGGGCGGTAGTTCATCCGGCTGAAGGGGAACACCAGTTTCTGGATCACCTGTGGCAGCAGGACAGAGAGCAGGGACAGGGCACTGGTCAGGGCCACCTGCCCAGCACTGGACTGAGACAGGAACTCAGAGCCCACCAGCATCAGGGCACAGCCCCTGATCCCCTGGGACGCCCCACTGTGCTGGGAGAGCAGGGCCATGGCTCCCCCAGCCCAGGTGTGCCCCCAGTGCAGAGCTCACCTTGCTGTCCAGCTGCTCTCCACGCTTCAGGAGGAAGTTGGCGATGGTGTCGAGCAGACGCGGCTCACGCAGCCGGTGCCGCGCCACGTACTTGGCAATGAGGGCCATGGTGTAGGGGGTGAGGTTCTCTGCCTTCCGGGGCAGCCACTCTGCAGAGCCAACACAGCGCGGGCACCATCACGGGGCTGGCTCTGTCCTCACCATAGGTCCAGGGCAGACAAGAGGAACAGGACCTGACAGCAGCACCAGCCCTCCCAAAACCCAGGCAGCTCCCCAAACCCCTCAGGTGTGGGCTGGGTGAGAGGCTCTGGCAGACTCCTGTTGCACACAGCCAGAGCACAGCTGGAGCACAGCCGAAAAATGCACAGGGTGGGGCCCTTCTGTAAAACCTCACTGAAATTGCACTGTTCCCAGCCTGGAGGCATGGTGGGAAACCAGCCCCTGGAGGAACTGGGGGTCCCAGTGCCTGGAAGGGCTTGTTTGGGCAGTTGATGACAGGGTGGCCATGACACAGAGCTCTTCCTCCTCCACCCCTGGGGCTCAGCAGGGCCTCAGCTGGGGCTGTCACCACTCCAACATCCCGAGGGCCTGGGAAGGTGGCTGCAAGGCTGCAGAGCCCAGCCAGAGCCCTCCATGCTCCCCACCCAGCCAGAGCCCCGTGCCCCCTGCACACACAGCAATGCTGGGAGCCCACCTGGGCACCCCTCACCTGCCATGCTGCGGATGAAGCGCTCCTGCCGGTTCTCGTAGAAGAGCTGGGAGCTGAAGATGGCTTCCAGGGCCTTGTTGTTGGCCTCCTGGGCACACAGGGCCAGCATCTCATCCAGCAGCGCCAGCTCGTGTTCCCGCATGGCGCTCACCTGGCCCAGCGTGTGCCGCACCAGCCGCAGGATCTTGCGGTTGTTGATGAGCTGCTGGTCGGAGGCCGCGTGGCCCTGCAGCGCCTGCGCCCGCAGCCGATAGTAGGAGAGGAGCAGGAAGAGGGTCTGGGGGTGCCGCTCCTTCTCCAGGTGCCGCTCCAGGCTGCTGAGGCAGGACTCCACCAGGGGGTGCGGGCTGGACGGGTGCAGCCGCATCACACTGCTGAACACCATCGACACGTCCTTCTGGTTGAAGCGGCCCAGGCGGCTGCGCGACTCGTCCTCCAGCACCCGCACGAGCGGCGACTCCCCGGGCAGCCCTGCAGGGACACGGGCACGGGTCAGATCCCGGGCACAGCTCAGCGCCGCAGACACAGCTCAGTCCACACCTCAGCCCCACAGCACAACTGCCTCCAGAGCTCAGGCACGAGGCCACTGCAGGGGCAGGATCGATGTGCCAAGTCAGTGCCCAAAGAGAGGAGGAGCAGGGGAAGGCAGGCAAAGCCTGGCCGGAGTATCAGTGCCATCTGCAACATGGAAAATGCCATGTGGAGCTGTGGGATCATTCCCACCCACTTCACCAGAACAGGAGCCCTGCAACTCATATGCAGGAGCAAGGTTCATTTCCTAAGTCTCAAACATCTTCAAGACAAATAATTCATAGAATCCCAGACTGGTTTGGGTTGGAACTCAAATCCCATCCAGTTCCACTCCCTGCCATGGGCAAGGACACCTTTCACAAGGCGAGGTTGCTTCAAGTCCTGTCCAACACAACCTTGAACAATTCCAGGGATGAGGCAGCCACAGCTGGTCTGGGCAACCAAAAAACTCACCTCAGAAAGCTCTTAGAAAAAGTTGTGGTTGGAAGAAAATGACACTTCCCATGTGACTAAATTAAACCCTGTTTGTTCCAGCAGGGACTAATCCTTTGGCTTTTCTGACCTTCTCCCATTTCCCAGCTCAGCTTTAGCCTGTCCAACCTGGCTGCCAGGGAAACACTTCCCTGCAGCTCAGGATGTGTTATCCAGCCCTCGGCTGTCAGAAGGGATCTCCTCAGCAGAGGCACAGAGTGCTGGGGGGCCCGGAGTTCCTGGGGCTGGGCTGGCACGGGGCAGTCACTGTGGGTTATGGTTAATCACAGCGCAGGAGGGGGACGTGCAGAGCAGCCGCTTTGTTCTGTAGAAAGGCCTCAAAAGGCAGTTGAGGTTTGTGTTAATGAGTGGGGAGGAGGCAGAACGAAGTGGGGGGCACAGCAGCCCTCGGGGCCCAGCACTGGGGCTCTGGCGAGGGCAGCCCCGACTCGGCGTCAACAAACAGCCGGCGCCGCCCCCCGGCAGGGGCTCGAGTTACTGCGGCGACCGCGGCGGGGCCGGGAACGAGAACGGGCTGGGGGAACCCGGATGGGAGGGCAGACACCCGGCAGAGCATGGAATCCTGGAATCGTGTGGGCTGGAAGGGCCCTTGAAGCTCATCCTATTCCATCCCCCGTCAAGGGCAGGGACACCTCCCACCAGCCCGGGTTGCTCCAAGCCCCGTCCAGCCTGGCCTTGGACACTCCCAGGGACGGGGCAGCCACAGCTTCTCTGGGCACCCGTGCCAGGGCCTGCCCACCCTCACAGTTAATAATTTCTTCCCAATATCCATCTATCTCTGCCCTCTGTGTCTGCATCCTGTTCCTCCCTCCCTTGTCCCCAGTCCCTCTCCAGCTCTCCTGGAGCCCCTTCAGGCCCTGCCAGGGGCTCTCAGGTGTCCCTGGAGCCTTCTCTTCTCCAGGTGACCCCCCCAGCTCTCCCAGCCTGGCTCCAGCCCAGAAGGGCTCCAGCCCTGGGGCATCTCCAGGGCCTCCTCTGGACTCTCCAGCAGCTCCACGTCCTTGTGCTGTTGTCCCCCAAAGCTGGAGGCAGCTCTGCAAGTAGGGGCTCACCTCAGTGGGGCAGAATACCCCCTTGCCCTGCTGCCCACTCCTCTTTTATGCAGACCCCAGTCCCCTCCTTGTGGCAGGAGAACCTGCAGGGTCTCCTGGGTGCAGTGAAGGGGGAGCCCCTGGGACATGGCCCTGCTGTGTAGTGTCCAGAGGCAGCCCACAGGAACCCAAACACCTCAGACATTCTGCCCTGCAGGGTAACACCTGGTTATGTGGGGCTTGGGCCCTCCAAGGGCTCAGCCAAGGTCTCAGTCCCCCCTGTCAGGGCTCAGGTGTTCCCTGGTTTTCAGGGCCTGGACTCGGCTCCTGGGGCAGCTGATCTGCACCGGGCAGGTGGCAGTGACAGCACTGCCCAGTGCCACAGCTCCCACTGGCTCCAGGCCCTGGGGCAGCCGTGGGCACCCAGCCCTCCTGCCCCACAAGCAGAATCCTCAGAGCAGAGCAGTCCTGACCCATGAGCAGAGTCTGCCCCAGCCCTCCTGCTCCCGAACAGAGCAGAATTTGTCAGAGCGGTCTGTGCCCCTCAAAGGGCAGAGCTCCACGTGCCACGACCGCACAGGGCCCGGCCGGTTCCCGCTGCGGTGCCTCCCCCGTCCCGCCCCCGGGGCGGCTCACCCAGCGCGGCCGCCGCGTACAGGCAGTTGACGATGCTGAAGTTGTCGAACTTGGCGCAGCCGCTGACGATGGCCTGGCAGAGCGCGTGGAACTCGGGCTGCTCCAGCACCTGCCCCGCGGGCCCGCGCCCCTCCCCGGCCCCCGCGGGCGGCCCCGGCTGCTGCTGCAGGAGCTGCCCCAGCTTGTGCAGCGCGATGGGGTAGTGGCTGGCCGACACCTTGCCCGGGTTCTGCGTGACCCAGCGCAGCACCTCGCCCACGCTGCGGGAGCGCTCGATCAGCCGCTTCATGGTGAAGAACGTGTCGTAGCTCATCTTCTCGTGGATGAAGTTCCAGCTCCTCCTCTTGCCGTGGGCCCGGCCCCGGCCGCCGTCCGGGGGCACGGGGGGCAGCAGCCCATGGCCGTACGGGTCCAGCGGCAGCAGCAGCCGCGGCCTGGCCTTGCCGGCGCAGCAGCAGGCGGGGAACATCGCGGCGCCGCGGCGCTCACGGGCGGCCGGGCCCCGCGGGCCTGCCCGGGTCAGAGCGCGCAGCCATGGGCACAGCAGCGGGCACAGCATGGCGGGGGCGGCGCGGCGCGGGGGGCTGCGCGGCTCCGGGGGACCCTGCGCGACACACCGGGGCTGCGGGGCGGCCGCGGGCACACGGGGCTGCCCGACCGGCCAGGGCCCCCCAGCTCCCAATCCACAGGGACCCCAATTTACAGGGACCCTCCCATCCACAGGAACCCCCCCATCCACAGGGACCCCCCCATCCACAGGGACCCCCATCCACAGGGACCCCCCCATCCTCAGGGATCCCCGCCCCTCTCAGCCTCGCTTCCAGGTCCCCCTGCCCGCACGACCCCCCGGAACCGGGGCCGCCGCTCTGCCCGGGTCCCCATCCCGCCCAGCTCCGTGGTCCCGGGATCCCCGCCCCGCCCCGTGTCCCCTAACCCACAGCCCCCTCCCCTCTCCCGGGCACACCCCCGGCCGGTAACGGCCCCGCCTGGGCCCTCCGGCGGAATGCCCCGTTCCCTTGCAGGCCCGTCCCGGCCGTACATGGCGCTGACGGCCGCTCGGTCCCGCCGCCGCCGCTCAGCGCCGCCGGGACCCGAGCAGGGACCGGGACCTCGGCCCCGCCGCCATCTTCCGCGGCCCCGCCCCGCGCGCGGCACTTCCGGGGCGGGGCCGGCGCGCGCCGTATGCAAATCACCCCCTGCGCCTCCGCCAATGAGGAAGCGCCTCACAGAAGGGGCGGGGCGGGGCTGCCGACGCAGGCGCACTGCGGGGCGCGCGGCTGGGGGCGCAGGCTCCGCCCCCCGGTCCCGGCTCTCCCATTCCCCCCATTCCCGGTCCCCCCGTCACCCTCTTCCCGCCCGTTCCCTCCCCGCTCCCCGGCGGCGCAGCAGAGCCGGGACGTCGCGGCCGGTCACAGTCCTTTGCTTTAATCGTAACGGCGGCGAGGGGCGGGATCCCCCGCAGAGCACCGGGAACAGCGGGGCGCACATCCCGCCCGGCACCGAGACCCCCGGGGGCGCGCCCTCCGCCCAAGCATAGGGACCCTGGCACGCCGGGAGCGCACTCCGCCTGGCACCAGCACGCTGGGGGTCTCCGGAGCGCGCCCCACCGCCACCAGGACCTCCAGCACCGGAACGGCGAGAGCAGCCCCGGGGAGGGGGCGGGCCGTACCCCGCGGGGAGGAGCGCTGGGGGCACGGCCACCCGTGGAGTGGCCGTGGGGTGCTCCATGCAGGGCCGGGAGGCACCGGGACCCCCCCGAGGTAGCTGAGCCTCTGCTCCGGTAACAGCCCCAGCCCCGGTGCCCCGGCACGCGGGCAGGGCCGGGCGGGCACCTACCGGGACCCCCGGGCCTGCACCCTGGGGGACACGGCCCAGGGCCTGGCCCCGCTGGCTCAGAAGTGTTGGGTGAGCTGACCCGGAGCTCCCGCTGTCCCTGCGGGCCGGGGGTGCCCCCCGCGTGTCCGGGGCGGGCCGGGGGGGCTCCCCGCGTGTCCGGGGCGGGGCCGTGCCCGGAGCGGCCCGGGCCGCGCTATCTGCGGTACATGGCAAAGGCCACGAAGGTGACGAGCAGCGTGAGGCCGGCCAGGCAGGTGGTGGCGGTGGCGGTGAAGACGTGGCGGTGCTGCAGCTGCAGGTACCAGAGCAGGGCCAGCAGCAGCACGAAGAGCGGCAGCGCCAGGCTGCCCACGCCCAGCGCGGCGGGCCCGGGGCTGCGGGGGCCGGGGGGCCCGGCGGCGGCCGGGGCGGCGCTGGGCGGGGACAGGTGGCAGTGCAGGACGCTCAGGTGGCCCAGGTGTAGCCCCGCCAGGCTCTGGGCATCGTCGCGCAGCAGCTGCCCCTGGTAGATGAGCCGCACCTGCTGCTCCTGCCCGGGGAAGTAGGTCCTGGAGAGGACAGGGGTGACACCGCTGACAGGGCAGGCCCCGCCACCCCCCCTGCCCCCGGGGCCCCCCCCCCCCGCCCCCCCCCCCCCCCCCCCCCCCCCCCCG
>JAWWEV010000083.1:210579-240263 GCA_035583235.1 Hafferia zeledoni | reverse complement strand
CAGCCGCCCCCGCCCCGGGCCGGCCCCGCCGTCGTGGTGGTCGCGGCCGGGCCTGCGCAGCACCGGGGGCTCCGCCCGCGGCCTCTGCCGGGAGCGGCGCGCGGGGCCGGGCGGGGGTCCCGCACCGAGCGGGCTCCGGCCCCGAGGGGGCTCCGGCCGCGGCGTCGGCGGCGAACGGGATGTGCCCAAGGCCGTTAGCGTTAGAAATGTAGAGAACTGCAGCCTGGGAACCGCCAGCGAGGGGAGGGGACGGGGCCGAGATACTGCAGTGGGGCTGCAATCGAACCGGGGGGCCAGGATGGGTGAGGGACTGCAGTGGGGCCAAGGGCCTGAGATGGAGCCGAGGCTACGGGATGGAGCTGGGGGACCAGAATGGGTGAGGGGTTGCAGCGGAGCCGAGGGGAAGGTTTACCGTGCTGTGCCGAGGCCCACAGTGGACCAGGAGGCTCTTGCAGCTCCCCACGTGAAAGGTCCCTGTGCCCTCGGTGTGCCCAAAGCTCCAGGTGTCCGCGGCCGGCACTGCCCCGGCACAGAAAGCCGCAGGGCTGCGGGTGCCGCGGGTCTCCGCCAGCAGCTCCGCTCTGGCTCGGTGCTCGCCAGGCACTGCCGTTTTCCTGCCGTGGGTTTTGTTGTCTCTGCAGAGTGTGGGCAGCATGCTCAGCTCTGCTCTGCTGCCTCGCACCAGGGATGTCACCGCAGGGGCACCCCGGTGGTTTGGGGAGTGGTGCCCCTGCTGTGGAGGTTCTGGCAGGAGCAGTGGTGCTGCACGGGGGAACAGCCTGGGCACCTCTCCAGAGGCTTGCACCCTATTTCAGTCCTTGGGGGTTTCTGTGGAAAGGACAGAAAGGAGAAGGACCTTAACAAAGGTCTGAAAGGTTGCGTGGTCCAGGGAACATAAATCCCAGAATTTCTTTCATCGGCCTGGTGGTGCAAGGACAAAGGACACTCGGTGGGGTCAGGACAGGACTGATGTAAAACTCATCAGAGGAGGGGGCTTTGGCACCTCCGTGGGGTTCTCCAGGCAGGGAAAGCTGTTGAACTGATGTAATTTAAGGAGAGGAGGGAAGGGACTTGGCTAGAGATGGTGGGAGTGCAGGCCTGGCACAGGCCACGGCAGTGGCTCTGCTGGCATGGCTGATCCTCACAGTCCCTCTGGGGGTTCGGGGTGGGCTGGTGGGGGAGGACCATTCTTGGTCCATTTCCCTGGGGCTCCGGCAGCTCTCCCTTGTTTGTGCCTGTGGTGGCTGCCGTGGTGGGAGCCCTGAGGTCACTGGTGACCCCCACTGGTGATTCCCACACCGTGAGGCAGAGGAGCTGCCAGTGGGGCCCCACTTGAGATGCTCACGGGGTCACTCGGTGGGCAGAGCCCTCCCAGACACGGTGTTCGTGCTCGTTGTCCCCCTGTGGGGACGCTGAGCCGCCCCGGTGCTGGCGCGTCCCTGCCCGCGCCCCCGGCTGCGGGAGGAGGTGCTGGGCACGTTGGCGGGAGGCAAGTGCGTCTCTTAGCAACTCCTCTGGTGCGTGGATGCTCCTGCTGCTGGGGAAGGTGTGAACACACACACGGCTCTCGTCACTGCTCAGGCACTCGGGGCTCCCCAGAGCACGCAGAGGGCCCGAAGGGGGTGCCCAGTGCCCAGCCATGGCACGGCTTGTTCGGTGTCCACAGGGCCATAGGATGAGGCCGGAGGCTGTGTGTCCTTGGGGGCTTTGCTTGCTCCAGCCACAGCCCTGTCTTGTCTCCTTTGGGCTTTCTCTGTGGATTTGGAGCAGGAATCCCACAGATTATCTGGGCTGCATTCCCCGATTACCCCCCAGCACTGGGATAAATCCTGATCCCGGTGAAACGTGTGCTGTGATTACACAGTTACCTGCAACCTGTTACCAGGTGTGTGTGAGTGAGTTAGCGGGATAATTAACAGCTGGAAGAGCCTTACTGGAGATATTATCATTCCCTGGAGCACCTGGGTCTGGAGGAGAATTTCCTTCTAAACTGTGGGTTTGGGGCTTGACACAGAAATGTCTGTATGAGGGATTTGTTTGTTGATGTTCCAGATCTGAAGATCAGACTCAGTGACCGGAACGATGGCTCATGGTCCAAAAATCTGTGACGGAAGTGGCCAGTGAAATCTCAAATTCAGCTTCCTAAAACTGAGCACTGGGTCTTGCAGGACTTGCTCATGTCCTCATGCCAGATTGTTTTCCTGGAGGCAATTCCTTCATTTTTGAAAGGCAAAAGGCATGGCAGTGCTGTGCTGCAGTGGGGATGGTGGGAATGAGCTGCCCACCCCTTGCCAGGGCTGGGACTGCTGGTGTCACCGTGGGGGTGTGACTGGGGGTGTGACTGTGGGGTGTCAGCGGGGAGGTGTCACCGTCACAGCCATGCCGGCAGTGGAGCCGGAGGCATTGGCAGAGCTGTAGAGAGCCGAGGGGGGCTGTGGCTGTGTCTGTGTCTGTGTGGTGCTGCCAGGGAGGGAGGTGGAGCGGGTGTTGAGGGACTGCCAGCCCCCTGGGCTTGGGGGACTGAGCCTTTTGTGAGGAGTTTGGAGCCCAAGATGGGTCAAGAGCCATCTGTGACTGCTCACGGGTTGGTCTTGGTGGTGTTGCCATGGGAGGAGAGGGAAAAGGGAAACCTGCTCAGTTTTGGTCTCCTCCTTGAGCTGGAGCTTTGTTTGGAGGTGATGGAAGCAGAGGGGCTGTGGTGAGCTGGGGCTGGGAGATGCAGTGGGAACAGCGGCACTGTGGGAAATGGGGAGTGGGGGAGGCACTGGGGGCAGAGTAGCTGTGGGGCACTGGGGCTGGATGTGGTGATGGGGTCACTGGGGCTGGATGTGGTGATGGGGCACTGGGGCTGGATGTGGTGATGGGGCAGAGGGGCTGGATGTGGTGATGGGGTCACTGGGGCTGGATGTGGTGGTGGGGCAGAGGGGCTGGAGGTGGTGATGGGGCATCAGGGCTGGATGTGGGGATGGGCCAGAGGGGCTGGATGTGGGGATGGGCCAGAGGGTCTGTGGGGCATCAGGGCTGGGGGCGGTGGGTCAGGCCGGTCACCAGCGTCAGCATCAGCTGCATCGCCGGCAGTACCTGGAGGTTTTCAGTATTTCTAACCACCAAATTTGGACAGATTTTCAGGGGGTTTGCAAAAAGCCATTCCCTCATCCCAGGCTGCTTCCTTTGCCAAATCTCAGAGACTGCTGCAAGCTGCTGAGCTCCGTCAAAGATTTCATATCTGCATAAAGCAAAACGATACCATCCCGGGGCTGGTGCAGGCCCTGCTCACAATAAATGTGACCTCAAACACTGCGACTCTGTGACAGGCTACAGCAGAACCGCATTAATAGAGTTTGTAATTAGCACAGTAATTGCACAGTGCTTAATTTCATAACTAGAAGTGAACTTTGAGCAGTGAGCAGAACATGGGTTCGAGGAGGGCGAGCGATGCCCCCATGCAGGGCGTTATCTGAGGGACACACAGGACAGGCTGCAAGTGGCATGGGGCTGCAGGAGCCAGCACAAGGCGATGGACAGACAGGGAAGAGAGCACTGGGAAGGTGGAACAGGGAAAGAGGATCATGGTGCAGTGCTGAGAAGGTGGTTTTACAGAAATCTTCTGGATATGTGAAGCAGTGAAAGCAGGAGGGAGAGGTGGAAGGGAGATGATGAGAAGTTGGTGAGGTTCCCTCAACAGACCTTTTGCCAGGTCACGGGAATTGTTTCCTGATGGTTATGGTTGTGCACATTCCTTGCAGCCCACCTAAAGCTCAGCTCCCCTGGGAGATCTTGGAGAGAGCTTGAGCCATGCAGAGGACTTGGTAGCCAGGGAGTAGGAATCTCTGTAGTCAGAGTTTTACCCAGTGTGTTTTTCTCTTCATTGTCCTTCCACACTCCTCCCACACGCCTCTAAACCCGTGTGGGTTCCTTTCTGCAGTGGAAGCAGGGTTACTTTGGGAAAGCATTCCTCTACAGTTTCCAGCTGTTGCTGCTCTGGCAGAGGCTGGGGCTGAGGGAAACCCTGGAGAACGTCTGTGGTAGCTGGGAGCAGCCTGGCTATCCAAGAGCTCCACATCTGGCCTGCTGGGCAGGGGCTGTACCAGTGCTGGCTCTGCATCGCTCCAGGGCCTGGCACTGGCTGGGTGTGAGACCAGTGTGGGCTGTTGGGTCACTTGGTGTAAAGTCCATCCCAGGATTTTGGTGTGAACACTTCATGTCAGGGTTTTAGCCTTAAACATAAGGCCTCTCTGAGGTACAGGCACAGCCCTGGGCCTGCTGCCTCAGGAGTTTTTTTCCATCATTACTCATCCTGCTGTCAATAAGTGGCGTCACTCTTCCAATTGGCATCTCCAACATCTTGGCTATTTTTTGTGTTTCTCTCTGAGGAAGGACTCCTTTAATACTTGGCATTTTTATGTTTAAAGCTGCTTGTACCAGTTAATGAGGTCACTTTGCTGTCTCTCTTTCTGATGTTACACTACCTGAACCTCAACACTCTGTTCAGTTCTGGCATGGGTCTTTCAGCTCCATGCTCCATCCTTTCTCACCATCTTTTGAAACTGGCTCCTGTTGTGCTGATTCACAAAGCAAACTTGTAGGCAGGAGTTGCCACTGATGCAGGATCCTCTGGAAGAAGGTGAGGAGCACCCTCCTGGCTGGAGCCCCCCACATTCCCGGCCACACGCAGGGCTGGCCATGTCCTCGCGCCGCTGAATCAGCCTGGAGTAAATTACACCCTTTGGGGAGGAGAGCGTTCTGCTTAGCCAGCTTTTTCCTGCTAATTCCATGACCTCTGCAGAATTGCCCTGTTTATGTGTTCCTGTGAGTTCCCCAGGGCTGGGAAACTGCAGGGCACAGTGCTGGGGTGCTGTGGGGGGGAGCTGTGAACTCCAGAGCCTTGGGCACATCCCTACTCCACAGCTGGGCATTCTGGGCAGCTGCACAGCTCTGATGGTGCTGCCCTTCTGTATGCAGGGCAGGGCAGGGCTGCTCTGGCACTGGGGTCTCCAGATTTGATGGAAATTAAGTGCTGTGGTGGTTAAAAGAACACAAAAGTAGATTAGGGAATTGTAAGAACCACAGAATGGTTTGGGTTACAGATCATCTCGTTCCAACCCGCTGCCATGGTCAGGGGCACCCTCCACTATCTCAGGTTGCTTCAAGCCCTGTCAACCTGGCCTTGGACACTTCCAGGGACTGGGCAGCCACAGCTGCTCTGGGAAACCTGTGGCAGGGCCTGCCCACTCTCACAGCCAAGCATTTCTTCCCAATATCCCATCTACCCCTGCCCTCTGGCAATGGGAAGCCATTCCCCCTTGTCCTGTCCATGCAGGTCCTCGTCCAAAGTCCCTCTCCAGCTCTCCTGGAGCCCCTTTAGGCACTGGAAGGGGCTTCTCTTTGCCAGGTGAACACTTCCAGCTCTCCAGAGTAGAGGGGCTCCAGCCCTTGGAGCATCTCCTGTTCTGGTCACATCTTCTCTGTTGCTTGGGTGGGGGGTGCTACAGTCCTGAGGCAAAGACTCCACGGAGAAATTCCTGAGGGCAGTGGGAAATGCTTTCTGAGCTGCCTTACCTGCTGGCAAGGGAGAGCCCTGGGTCCTGCACTGCTGTGTGTGTCCTTGCCTGGCTGAGTTGTTGGCAGGGCTGGCACTGCTTGGTGTGAGTGGCATAAGCAGAAGGATCTTCCTGGGGAGAGTCCTGGAGCTGGTACTAGTGTGAGGGGAGACCTTGGCCCCCTGGGAGTGATGGACAGAGCCAAAGCTGGCTGGAGTAGCACAGTTGCACAAATACATCCCCTGTTTTTATGGAGTTTTATGTTGTGGCCCAGTTCATCTGGAGGTACCTTTGCCAGGGGCAGCTCTCATCTCACTGGGCTTACAGCTGGAGAACCTGTTTTTTGGTAAGAGTCAGAATGCACCTGGGCTGTGCTGATCCGAGCTGTGTGGGAGCTGACAGCAAAGCTCCATGTGCTGGATCTCCTGACCATGGGAGCAGCACAGTCAGTGCCTGGGGAGGAGCTGGGACCTGGTGCCTGTTCCAGGGACACTCTCCGGGTGTTTGGCCAGACGTTGGCCGGTGTCCTTGCACAGTGTGATGTCAGTCCTTGGTGGCTCTCTGCCTCCCTTGTCCCACCATAAACTCCCAATTTCTCAGGAGTTTCACAGTTTGGTTGCAAACGCTCTGCACTGACGGGCGCTCTGGGCAGTGACATCCCACTGACATGGGCCTCTGCTGGACCAGGGACAGGGGTGTCCCTGTCCCCAGACTGCTTCTGCTTTGGGTGTGGGGTGATCCCCCATGCATTCCCGCAGTGCCTGGGCTGGAGTGGCTGGGCTCTGCCTGGGAGCACCCAGTGGGAGCAGTCTGAGTGGGGCCAGCTTTGGGCAGTCACTGATCTTCCATTGCTTCCAGGAGCTTTCCCCGAGCTCCTGACAGAGCATGCCTGCTTTCTGCACAGAGACCTTTGAGTATTTATATGGGTGGCCAAATTAGGTTTAAGTTATGTCTGATCTGGCCCTAAACTGTGTTTCCAACTAGGCTGGCTGACATGGGATGGTCTCATCTGGGGAATATTGGGTGCTCTCATGCCTAGGGCAGTGGGGTGCAGCCCTTGGGCTGAAATCCCCTCTTGGTTGGTGTGGATGTGAGAAGGATGTGGGCAGTGGCCAGGGGGTCCGGAGGACCAGCTAGCCATGAGCTGAAGGGCTGACACAAAAGTCTGGCTACTGGGAACTGGGAATTGAGAGCTGTCCCAGCTTGTGACCAGAGCTCTGCACCTTGATGGTCACCTTGGCAGTGGCATGATGCTCTGATTGCACACCTCCCTTTTCTCCTCTGATTCCACCTTCCTGCTTTGGCATCTGATTTTTTTTTAATCTTCCTCCAGGACTTCCTGCAAGTAATTTCCTCCAACGACTTGTTGTGTTCCTGCCTGCAGTGTCCTGCATGGAAGAGGCACCTGTGGTCTCACTCCTGCTGCCACCTGCAGCTTGGGGCAGCACTCGGAGCATAAAGCCTGTGGGTGCTCATTCAGTTGGATTTCCTGAAGTGTTTGTAGTGACAGCAAGGAATCTTCTGGGGCAGGAAAGCTAAAAATCAAGATTATTTTAGCTGCTTCCTTACTGGAAGGATGTTTGTGTGATTAAGACCTGTTGTGTATCTGCTTGCCTCTCCTGCCCCAGTGACTTTCAGACCTGCTGTCCAGTTCCAGCCAAACCCTGCTGCTTCTGAATTCCCACAAATCCCTAGGAAATAGATATCCAGACAGAACAGAGTGCCCCAGCTTGTGGCACATGGAGGGCAAGGGATGTTTCCATCTGTGCTGCGTGTCTGGCTGCTGTGGGGCTGCATCTCTGCTCTGGCAGTCTTGGCTGTGGTCGCTGGGGAATTCCTGCTTGGGCTCGTGTGTGACTTCTGGTTCTGGCCATGTGATCTGCAGTGATGAAATCCACTCTGGCCTTGGGGCTCTGCGCCTCACTCCCAGCTGCTGTGTCTGAAATCCTGGCTGGGTCCTGCTGCTGCTGCCGGAATCCTGGGGTTGGGAGCTGTCAAATCAAGACTTCCACGATGGCCAGCCCACTGTGGCCAGTGTGGGCTGTTTTTGGCCAGCGTGGGCTGTCTGCCCCACACTTGCTCTCACACCAGGCTTGGTGTGCATTGGCTCCTGCCCTTGGTTTGGGGCAGCTTTGGGTATTTACCCCAGCAGTGACTCCGGTTGTAGGGAAAAGGGGTTTGGCCTTCAGTGAGGCATTTTGGACATGGGCCTGGAGTGACAGGAGAAGGGGGAATGGCTTCCCACTGCCAGTGGTGGGAAACTGGGGAGAAATCCGTCCCTGTGAGGGTGGGCAGGCCCTGGCACAGGTTGCCCAGAGCAGCTGTGGCTGCCCCATCCTTGGATGTGTCCAAGACCAAGTTGGATGGGACTTGAAGCAACCTGGTCTAGTGGAAGGTGTCCCTGCCCATGGCAGGGGGTGGAACTGGGTGAGTTTTAAGGTCCTTTCCCACGCAAACCATTCCATGACTCTGCAATCAGGCTCTGGCGAGTGTCGTCCCTGCCCGGTCTCCAGATGGATGGGCAGAGCTGGAGCAGCACACACGTCCATGCAGGATGCCGTGCTGGAGCAGCACACACGTCCATGCAGGATGCTGTGCTGGAGCAGCACACACGTCCATGCAGGATGCTGTGCTGGTGGTGGGTGCTGGTGGAACACACACATCCATGCACGATGCTGTGCTTCTGGTGGGTGCCTGAGGCTCCTGCTGTCCCTGGCAGGGGCTGCAGGGCTGGCAGTGCTGTGACCCTTCTGCTTGAGAGTGATTTGGTATCTGAGGTGCTGCTCCCGTTCCTGGTTTTTCACTGTGGTCGCCTCTTGGAGCCTCACCTGGTTGGGTCCCTCCTGCAGAAGGTGCTGTGGGAGCACAGGGCAGGGCCAGCCCTGCCATGGGGGCTTGGAGCTGATTTAAAGGTGAGAGGCAGTTGCTGATGAGCACGTGGGGAGCACAGAGATCATGGGGCTGTGTTGGGACATGGTCCTCCCAGGGCAGCCACCTCATCTGGGGTGGTGTGGGTGTTCTAGTGGGCACAGAGCTTGGGAGAGCTTTGAAGAGCTCTTTGGAAGAGGAGAATAAAGTGGTTTCAGTGGTTTACAGAGAGCTTTTCCAACATGAAACACTAATGGGAGGAAGCAGGGAGGTGTTTGCTGGAATTCAGCAGCTGGGAATTGGAGCTTCTGCCAGGTTTGGGAGGGAGAGAGTGGAGGAAGGACGGTTGTTATGGAATGAGGCATTTGGGAGGGGGAAGACATGCAGCTCATGGTTGACGTGACAGGAGAGGAGGACCTGGAGGGGGATTCAGAGAGAGTGTTGGCCTGCTGAAGAGAGAGGTTGGGAAATAATTCCAGCAGCATCAGTGTTCTGGCTGAGTAGGGATGAGACAGTATTGTCTGGTTTATAGGCAAATTTTGGGCAAAGGGGTGACAATGGTCAATGCAGAGTGGACGCTGGGGGCCTTTGGCTGCATGGCCAGGGGACAAGGCATGTTCCAGGGTACTGGAGCTTGTGGTGCTCTGCAGGGGTTTAGGGACAGCCAGCATGAGGAGAACAGAGGAGAGAGAGGAAGATCCGTGACCTCTTACTGTCTGAGTCATGTCCTCAAGTCCCAGACAGGATCTGAGCGATGTCCCCAGGCCCTGAGCAGCGAGGGCCTGAGGGGAGAGGGGACAAAGCTCTCTTTAATCATGTGTACCTCGGGCTTGTGGGTGCACACTTGAAATGCTGGAGGGGAAAAGAAGCTGAGACTTCATTTTGGACAGGAGACAGTCCAGGAATAGAAAGGCAGAACTATGAATCATCACCCAGAGCTGAGGGCTGGTGTTAAATGAAAGCATGAGGCTGGCTGGAGGAAGTGTGGAGGGAGAAGGGAAGGTGCTATGGGCACAGCCATGTGAGACTCCCGAAAAACAGCAACACTGAAGGCGGACAGTGAGGATGGTCTGTCTGAGGCTGGTGAAAAAAGCTGTAGAGAACCAGGAGGAGAACAAGGAGGATAAAAGAGTTGCTGGGATCAACGAGTACAAGGCATTGTGGGCAGTTTGGTTCCTGAGGGAGGAGCTAGCAGGGTCCAGAAGAGCCCAGAATCTGCAAGTGGGGCAGGAGCAACCTTGTGCAGTCCACTGGTGAGATGGGAAAGGGCAGTGGGAGATGCTGGGATTGGGGTGTCTGTCCTGGGAAATGAAGGACCAGCTTTTAAAGGCCTGTCAGTGACATTGGACACCTTCCCAGGATACTGCAGAGAACTTGGAGAAAGGTGGATTTGGTTGGTGCACTGTTGGGTGGGTGAGAAATTGGCTGGATACATCCAAAGGGTTATGGTCAGTGGTCAAATGGAAACCAGTAATGAGTCCTGTCCCTCTTGGGTCCATACTGAGACCAGTGTTGGTTAATACTTTGATTAATGACACAGACAGTGGCACTGAGTGCACCCTTGGCATGTTTGCAGGTGACAGCAGTTTGAGGGGTGCAGGTGACAGGCTGGAGGGCAGGGATAGCATCCAGAGGGACCCTGACAGGCTGGAGGAGAAGGCCTGTGGGACCCTCATGAAGTGCAGCAAGGCCAAGTGCAAGGTCTTGCACCTGATTCGGGGCAATTGCTTGCCCCAGTACAGGACCAGGTTGCCCAAAACCCTGTCCAGTCTGGCCTTGGACACTTCTAGGGATGGGACAACAACAGCTGCTCTGGGCAACCTGTGCCAGGGCCTCACCACCCTCACAGGGAGCAATTTCATCCTATTATCTAACCAAAATCTTGCCATTTTGTTTAAACCATCACCTCTTTCCTGGTCCCACCTACCCATGTAAAACCCCTGACACTGTATTTTTTACTGGAAACTTCGGTGTGTTCTTTGGGCTCTGCCTCTACTGGCCTCCTATTTGCTCTTTGTGGTGGAGACTTGGACAAAAAGGTTTAAACCTCCCAGTCCTTCGTGTCCTCTCTCAGTGGCTTCTCTGTTCCCTATGGAACAGGCTGAGCTTTCCTGTGCTCTTCCATTTGTCCCTGGTGTACCCAGGAGTCACCTCTGGTCTTCGCTGTTTGTTGCTGGTCACCTCTCACTCCATGTGTAGCTGCTCTGGGCTCAGGCTGGGCTGCCACTCCTTTGTCTCTATCATTATTAATCTGACCTCAATTCCAGTTTCCCTGTGTGTGCCTTCCCATGCCAAGCCCAGTACGGAGCTGAGTGAGCCAAGTTGGTTTCCTGCCCCATTGGTTACCTCTGCACTGGGGTGATTTCAGTGTGTGCCACCAGCACTGCTGCTTTGGGGGCACAACACCTTTCTGTAGTCTCCTTTTGTTTTCTCTTTGTCCTTTTTCCCTGTGGATTTGCCTCCAATATGGAGTTTGATAAGCATAGAATCATTGAATGGTTTGAGTTGGAAGGGACCTTAAAGCCCATCCAGTCCCACCCCTGCCGTGGGCAGGGACAGCTCCCACTGTCCCAGGTCGATCCAAGCCGCGTCCAACCTGGCCTTGGACACTTCCAGGGCTGGGAAATCCACAGCCCCTCTGGGCAGTGCCTGCCTTGGTGGAGTTTCTGCAATATGCTGTCCTTCCTCCCAGACATCCTAAGAAGGTCACTCTTCCTGCTCTTCCTCCTCATGACAGCTTCTCTCAGAGGATTGGCTGAAGGATGCTTTGGCCGACTGTGAGATGTGGAAGTTGAATTGGAGAAAGTCTGAGAGAAAATTGAGGACAATATGGCACATGACCTGGTGCAAGGGAGAAATGGGCATGGGAGGAGGTGCCCAACCCCTTCTCGTGGCTGGAAGGGGTTGTTGGGGAAGGGATTGCACAAGGCAGTGAGGCAAGGGGGAAGACCAAAATATTCCTCTTGGAGGAGAAAATGAACTAGTAAATAGTGTCATCACCCTTCTATTCAGCTTAACAGATTGTTTGGATGAAGCATTTCTTGGACAAATGTGTAGTTCAGCCTGGAAACCATCAGGAGTGGGAGAAGAGCTGACCCTTCCTGGTGAAGGGACCATGGGAGGTCTCAGTGCAACGTCCTGCTCCCATGAGGTCAGCATTGCCATCCAGGGAGGTTGGGAAGGACTTTGTCTGTCTGGAAAGGTCTTGGATCCTGCATTTCTGGATGTCTTTACACCCTTCCTGGGCAATACATTGAACAGAGCCCAACCACTGCTTCTTCTGTCAGTTGTTCCAGTCATTTATTCCTCCAGCTGCTGAGATTTCCCCTTTAATTCCCAATTTGCATTCATCTGGTTTAAAGTGCCATTTTCTCACTTGTTTCTTTAGATTGGACTAAAGAAGACTTTGTTACCTGAATGTTATTCCCTGAGAAGTTTACTGTCACTTTATCGTCACTTTTCTTTTGATGTTCTTTTTGGGAAGTTTATCGCATAATGGTCGTTGAAAGTCTCTTTGGGATTTCATTTCCTGTGGTCTTCAAAGAATTTTTATGGCTCTTCCTTACCCACTGTTCTTAAAATGAAAAACATCAGGTTATAGGCAGTGTGCTCCCACTTGACCCAGCCACAGTTCTGTGGACTGTAAATCCAGCTCCTTCCTCCTGACTGCTCTTTTTCATGGAATCCCAGAATGGTTTGGGCTGGGAGGGATCTCAAAGGTCATCTTGTCCCACCCCCATGGTCTGTGTATATTAGAGCTCTGTTGTCTGGCACACCCAGCTGCCCCTCCTGATGGTGGTGAATCCACGCCAGTGGTTCCTGGTCATGCCCTTGTTGGTCCTGTGCTGGGAATGGCCCCAAGAGGGTGTAGGTGTAGTCTGGGGCTGGGAGATCTGGCTGTCCCGGTGTTCCCGACATTGCCACTTTGCCTGTCTCAGACCTTGCATAGCAAGAGCGTTTTGCCAGTTTTGTGGAGCTTCCCACCATCACTGGGATGGCTCCAGGTGTCACTGAACTCCTCTTGCATGTTGGCCTGGATCTCTGGCTGTTCTGAGCCTCGTCCTGTAGCCAGTTCCTACTGTGTTTATTGTTAATGACTTTGCAAAGTGTTGATTTATAGAGGGAATGTTGTATGGGAATGAGTCACGTGGTTATGGAAACATGAATAGAGTTGTCTGTGTCATGGAACCATGGAGCATTTTGGGCTGCAGGGACCTTCAAGGTCACTCAGCCCAAACCCGTGTCAGCAACACCTGGACCACCTGGAGGAGTGGGATCAGCTGTAACATGAATTGTTGTTTAAAACATCCAGTTCCATTGACTCTGACTCCTTGCCAGGGGCTGGTGTTGGCTGCTGTTCACCCTGGGGATGAGTGGAATATGAGGTCACTTTGCTCTGTTCCAGCCATTCCTGAAGATCTCAATTATTTCAATATTTATTAAAAATTAGCATGAGCAGGAGCGTGAACTTGCCCTTCCTCGCACCGTTGCATTCAGGTTGTTTGAGCCCTTAAATTCAAGTAACATTGTTTTAGTGACATTTTTAAAATTGTCTTTTCTAATGGTTTTGCCATTCAGTGTTAGTCTGTTTTTGCTCTTCCCCAGTGTTGGTGTGAGTCCTGGCAGGCCCCAGACCCCGGAGGGAGCTGTGCCCCCCTGTGGGGTCCGTGCTCAGCTCAGCCGCTTCCTGCTGCTCTCAGCATTGTTACAGGCTCATTTTCCTGAAGGCTTCGGCTTCCTACACCGTTTTTGATACTTCCTGCCTTCAAGATCACATTGACATCTGTTTCCTCCTCTTTCTTCCCACTTCTTACCCTTTTTTGGACAGATTGGATGTCACTCACCTCTAACCTTGTTCAAGGCTTTTAGCAGAATTACTGCCCTGCTGTTTTTATGGAGCATTGGGATTTGGGCTGTCTGATAAATTTTTGTAGAAATGTATAAAACCAAACCACAACAAAAGCCCCAGATCCCATTTTAGAATCATGGAAGGGACTTTAAATCCCATCCTCTTCCACCCCCTGCCATGGGCCGGGACACCTTCCACCAGCCCAGGTTGCTCCAACCTGGCCCTGGACACTTCCAGGGATGGGGTAGCCACAGCTGCTCTGGGAAAACCCAGGTTGTCCCTGCTTTCCTCCCTGGGTGCGGGGTCCTGCTGCTGCTCCTGTGTTGTCCCTGGCTCTCACCAGGCTCTCGGTGCTGGCCCAGCCCCACGTCCCCTCCTCTCCTTGAGCTGATTCTGCCGGTCCCAGAGCACATCGGTGCTGCCAGATTTAGGTGTCACACTAAAATAAGTGCAGTCAGTGAGAATTTGGGTTACTTTATTGCTGAAGTAGGTGGTGGGCAGCTTCCTCCAGGTGAGGAGGGCACAGTGGTCAGAGGGGCCAGGCAGGTCAAGTCTCCTTGATGCCCCTGCACTGAGGAGCACATCCCTGTCCCTGGCTCTGCCAGCTCCCTGCACCAGGGAATATGCTGTGGACAGGAGGAAACGGCCTCCAGTTGCACCAGGGGAGGTTTAGTTTGGATATTGGGAAAATTTCTTCATTGAAAGGGCTGTCCAGCCCTGGCACAGGTTGTCCAGGGCAGTGGCAGAGTTCCCATTCTTGGAGGGATTTAAAAGCTGTGTGGATATGGCATGTGGGGACATTGGCACCACAGTGGGTGGTCTTGGCAGTGCTGGGGGAGCAGTTGGACTCCATTGTCTCTGAAGGCTCTTCCAACCTTAATGACTCTGTGATTCCACAGTTCCATGACAGGCCATGCTCCTGGCACATCCTGGCCATCGTTTGCCCCGTGCCCAGGGCAGGGGGCGTTGGGGCTGAGGAGCAGGTGGGTGTGTGGGGCACAGGCTGAACCCCAGGCGGGGACCTGGAGGCAGCAGGTGTGGTCAGGCTGAGAGATCACCTGCTCTGCCATGGCGAGGGATCCTCAGCAGGGCCAGGCACGGTCTGGGGACAGGCACAGTGCCCTGGTTCGGTGTGTCTGGAGCACCGCTGGCAGCCCGGGAGACCCCTGCCCATGGCACTGTGGGGTCAGTGCTCTGCCTGATGCCGGGGCCCTCTGGGAGCCACTGGCAGCAGCACGGCCAGGAGCAAACCTGCACCTGGAGCTGCCACAGCCTCATGTGCTGCTGCTTGGCCATGTTTGTCGGCTCTGCAACGCAGTGTCCGAGGTGAGTCACCGCCACTGGCCACGCTGTGACTCAGCTGGAGACTCCCCCGAGCTGCTGGCTCTGGTGCCCGAGTCACTGCACTGCCAGGAGGGCTGAGTGCCCGCTGCTGCCCCGGCCCTGGGGAGGGGTGTGAGCCCCGGCCAAAAGGGTGTGAGCCCCAGCCCTGGCCAAGGGGTGTGAGCCCCGGCCAAAAGGGTATGAGCCCCAGCCCTGGCCAAGAGGTGTGAGCCCTGGCCCTGGGGAGGGGTGTGAACCCTGGCCAAGGGGTGTGAGCCCCGGCCAAGGGGTGTGAGCCCCGGTCAAAAGGGTATGAGCCCCAGCCCTGGCCAAGGGGTGTGAGCCCTGGCCAAGAGGTGTGAGCCCTGGCCCTGGGGAGGGGTATGAGCCCCGGCCCTGGGGAGGGGTCAGCCCTCCTTCCTGGACAAGCAGGCTGCAGGCAGGTTTGGGGAGGATGGAGGAGGAGCCCAGCCTTGCCCCAGCTGCTGGAGCTGTGGAGTAGGGAGTCCCAGTGTGGGCATGGGGTGAGCCCTGGATCGGTGTGATCTTGCAGGGTGTCCTGGCCGTGTGTCCTGACAGCATGTCCCCTCTGCAGCAACTCCCCTGTCCCCCCATGTGTGGTGTGGTGGGGCCGCCTGTGTAACACAAGGATCCTGGGGCGGGGAGTGCAGGACTTGAGGTGCTCACGGGCTTCATGTGCGGAGCAGCAGGATGTACCGGAGGTCACAGCGGTGCTTCCCTGCCTGTGTGTGTCTGTGCAGGCAGTCTGGGTGGGCAGGTGTGCAGCTGTGCCCTGGGGAGTTCTCTCCAGGGGCTGGAGGATAGTCTGGCCTGGAGCACACCCAGCTTTCACGGGAAATCAGCTGTAGACATAGTTTTAGCCCTGGAGCTTTGCCAGCCCGAGGGTGGAGATGGCTCCACACGAGCTCCTGCTGGAGCAGGCCCTTGCTGTGTCCCACAGCCTCCAGCGTAGAAGATTTCCCTGCAGCTTCACCAGGTCTGAACTCTCAGGGCAGGGCTGCAATTTCTGTGGGTGGAAAGTGGCTCTTTTCGAGGATGGACATTAGTGTCCTGATCCCCAGGAAGGACTTCAGGAGTGTGGCTCATACACAGGTCTCCAGTGTCTCCCAGGCACGGGCGAGGCAGCGGAATGCACATGCCATAGAAAACTCCTCTCAATCAGCATGTCGCCGGTTGGTTGGTGTGGTGGTACATGATCAGAGCTGGGATGAGCAATTTCAGTCCTTGAATTGGGTGTAATGTCTGGGAGAGGCTCCTTGTGTGGGACTGCCTGGCCCTGTCAGCTGAAGGTCCTTCTGACCACAGCAGGGCCAAGGCGTGGAGCACCTAGAGCGGATTTTGGGGAAGTGATGTCTCAAAGTGGTTTCCTGGCTGGGCAGAAGGCAGAGGGGCAGCTCTTCTGCTCTATTCTGGGAGATGTGTTCATGTTACCCTAGAGCTTCCTGGGCACAGGGAGCTCCCCATATCTGCCTCAACATCCTTGGTGATGCTCCCCTCACGGCAGCTTTCGTCGTGGTGTTCTGCAGACCCAAGATGTATGTCTTGGGAGGCTTGTGGTGCTGCCAGGTCCTTCCCAGATTGGCCTTCAGGAATGGCTCATGGCTGCATGGTGGAGTGATGACAGTGGGGTGGAACAGGGTACCCTGTGCCAGTGATGGTAATTATCACCTCAGCTCTGCACTGTCGTTGGGCTGACCAGAACCACTGCGGTGCTTCGCTGTGTCAGTGGAAGGGGAAGCCCTGGCTGGTGATTTCCATAGTGCCTGGAGCCATCCCATAACTCCCTGGGTGACTCAGGAGCACATAAAGCCTTTTCCTGCTGCTGAGACACCAGGGAAGCCTTGGTCAGCAGGATTGCTGTGCGTCCTCCAGGATCAGCTGCCGACGGACAAGCCAGCACTCGACTGAGCCACCATCAGTTGGGAGCTTCCATCTCCTGATGCACTGACATGGGAGACTCTGGAAGCCCAAGTGGCTGGTGAGGGAAGCAAACGCCTGAGTGTGACTGGGAGCAGGGTGGTGGTGTGGGCAAGCACCGTCTCCTCTCCTGGCACTGGGGATGGGAGTATGATGGGTTTAACAGTTAAATTCCTGATGTGGGTAATTGTCATTACACTGAAGTCTCTAATTCTGCTGTTTCCATGGAAATAGAACGATCTTGTGATTAAGATGTGAGGCTGAGGTGGCAGCACTCTGGTCCTTCAGAGCTGCAGGCCCTTGTTCACTCCCAGGATCGTGTCTGTCTGTGAGGGGAGACACACGCCTGCATTTACACAGGAATCTGGGTACCTGCCCTCAGAAAGGCATCCAGAACCCCCTGCGTAACCTCAAGGATCCTGGCAGAACCCACTCAGGTGCCCTGAGGGATGGCATTGGTTGTGCCGTGTCAGCTGAGCAGGCAGTCACCAGCAGGAGCTGTGGGATCCATAAGTTGGAGAAGTTGGCTATCACAGTGTCAGGTGGCTGGGGTGGAGGTGACGCCACCCAAGTCAGCTCCCCCTGGATCCTCGTCATCGGTCTCAGGCTGAAGTAGGAGTGAGAAGTAGGTTGGGTGACTTGGGCACTGAAAGTGCTGATTTCTCTCCATGCTGTGGGAGGGCCGAGGGTACTGGATCAGATGCAGAGCTGTTAAACCACAGATGGTTGGAGTTCAGCTCAAGAGGAGGAGGAGGAAGAGTTGTTAGGGGACCCACTTTAATTCCAGCAGCCTCCTGCCTGGGGTGGTTGTGCCGAGGGGACACAGGGCTGGTGGGGCTCAGCAGAGCCTCTTCCTGCAGAGCTGCCCAGGGAAACCAGCTTGTGCAGAGCAGATCCATTCTTGAGGGGCTGAGGGAGCAGGGACCTGTTTGTCCATATTTCTGCCTTTCCTGGCTTTCCTGTCAGGGGAAGGTGCATTTGATTTCGGTGGTTTCAGGTTGCACAGCATCCCAGTTCGGACTGGGCAGCACTCCAGTTCAGAGGTTGAAGACTGATGGTGAACTGTGGGGCAGAGTCCACAACTCCATCGGTTCATCTTGGAAGGGCTCATTTCTGGTGGAGGGACCTTGCTATGGAAGTGCCAGGGCTGGAGATGCAGGAAACGCTTGCTGGGCCCTGAGCAGAGCCCGCTGTGGCTGGGCAGATCAAAGTGTGGAACGCTGGGCTCCAGCCCAGAGCTGGGAGGTCGATCAGCTCTTCAGTCCCTCGCTCAAAGCTGGAAAAATGTACAGCTTTGGCCAAGCTGCCGTGTTTTTCCCTAACCTCGTTTTGGAAGTGTCTGAATTGCTTTTGCTGGAACTTCTATAAATACCAACCCAATGCAGCGGGAGAGCATGGAAAATGTCGGTGGGAATGTGGATTTGGCAGGGTTTGGCAGGGATGGTGTGACAGCCCCAACCACGGCACTGCTGATGGCTTGATGTTTGCACATGGGGGGTGCGGGAAGAAGGGGCAGGGGGGGGCCCCTCCTCTGCCACTGCTGAAGGGGCTCCAGGGACTCCTCTGCCCCCAGCCCGGCCTCTGCTGCTGTCCCACTGCCCCTGGGCTGGGCTGAGCCTTTCCTGCTCCCAGCACAGAACTGTTCCCAAGCCCAAAGCCGCATCTTGTGTTTCTGTAGCCTTGCACGGAGCTTTTGTCCTTGGCTTTGGCCAGTCGTCCTCTGAGTGCCGCCACAGCCCTGCCAAGGTGTTTCACAGCAATGCTTTATGTGGAGAAACCTCCTGTTTTGGACCTGCCTAGTTGGCTGTGATGTCCCCAGGTTTCTCCTTTGGAAGGAACAGTGAACAAATTGTTCCCTGGTGGCCCCTTCCTTTCTTCTCCTGGCATGAAAGGCTTCACTCCCCCTCTGCCATCTTCCTTTCCAGGCTCCCTGTGCAGAAGCTATTCCATCCTGTCAGTCATCTCCAGCCCCGGTCAGCACTTTTTCAAGTTTGCTCCCGCATGTTTTGGAGACTCAGGTCATAAGTACCAGGGAGGGTGAAAACTGTGGGTCAAGGTGAGAGCATCAGAGTATTCCCTGTCGTTTTCTCCATCCTTTCCCTAATCATGGCTGGTCCCCCCTTTGCTCTTTGATTGTTGCTGAGCAGTGAACCAGCACTCCCAGAATTGTGGAGCCATGGAAGGTTTTGGGCTGGAAGGAACCTTAAAACCCATCCAGTCCCACCCTCTGCCATGGGCAGACACATCTTCCACTAGACCGGATTGCTCCAAGTGCTGTCCAGCCAGGCCTTGAACATTGAACATCCCAGGCCCCCTGGGATGGGGCAGCCACAGCTGCTCTGGAAAATGTTTTCATGGAGTTGTAGAGAATAACTGCAGGATTTCTTCTGACTGGTGAGAAATTGCAGCTTGTTCTTGCAGATATAAAATCAGAATTGTTTGTTTCTGATGTTCCCACTTCTCATTTGTCATCTGCTGCTCTGTCACCTGGACGCTCAGGATTTTAAGGTCCTTTTGCAAAGGCTCTGTACCTTCCTCCCCTGCAGCTCTGGGGCCAGGGGTGCCGGTGAGAGGGGTCACTGGCCACGGGCTACTGGCCCTGCTGCCGGCGAGAGCTGTGCACCCAGCCAGCAGGCAGAGCTCCCCGTGAGCCCAGGCCTTGGTCTGAGCCCTGCTGGATCTGTCCCTTCTCCCAAGCTCCTTCCAGCCAACCGGCTGTTCCCTGAGTGTCCCCGGCCCGGGCAGGTTTCCTGTTTGCTGATCTTCTGGCAGTGCAGCAGAGTTGTGCAGGTGCCTCTGCTCAGGACAGTGCTCTCCCAGGGAGGGAGGCCATGGTCCTGTGCCCCTGGGGAGCCCAGTGTGGTCTTGGGGAACACAATGTGGTCTTGGGGAACACAATGTGGTCTTGGGGAGCACAATGTGGTCTTGGGGAGCACAGTGCGGTTGTGGGACGCACGGAGTGGTCCTGGGGAGCACAGGGTAGTTCTGAGGTGCACACCGTGGTCCTGGGGAGCACAGGGTGGTCCTGAGGTGCACACCGTGGTCCTGGGATGCATGTTATGCTCCCTGGTAGCCCTCCCTCTGTGGTGGCCACACTCCCTCCCTGGTAGCCCTCACTTGGTGCCTCAGTGTCATTTATTCCCACCTTCTCTCCAACACAGCACAGAAGCAGCTGTGTCTAAGGAGCCCTGGTGAGGTGTGAACCCCACAGCCCTGCCTGGGGCTCGCCCAGGCACTGCTCGGGTGCCCTGACTGTGCTGCGGATTTTGAGGTGAGCAGCATCACACAGTGAATGCCAGAGTTACTGGGACTGGTGTCGTGGTGTTACCAGTGGTACCAGTCTGGTGCCAGCCCTGGGCATCCCCAGGGAAGTTCCCAGCAACATTACACTCTCACCAAGGTGATCTCTTGGGAGCCATGCCAGCCCCTTCCTCAGCACTGGATCAGCTGCGCATGGGCGAGGAGGGCAGGATGTTCCCTGTCCCTCATAGCCCCTGTAGCACCTCTGCTCTCTCCTGGAAAGCTGGAGCAGCAATGCTGTTCCTGGGGACAGTGTTTGGGTGACACTCATCTGTTGCTGTTCCATTTTGGAGGTTGGTGTCACGAAAGCCAAAAGACCAATAACATGATGAGCTGCAAGACTTGGGAGAGAGAACACAAATAGCAAATGCAGTAATTTCAAGGAATGTTGTGTTTGTGCCCAAACCGCCCAAGCCCTGTTAATGAGGGAGGCTGTGCCAACAGCCAGCCTGGAACATGGTGGGGGTGGTGCGTCCAAACAGTGGGACTGGCACAGGATTGATCCTGAACAGGGGAAGAGTTGGTGTTACAGAACACAGATCAAGAGTGGAAGTGAGCAAAGGGAAGGGCCGGGACACGAGTAACTGTTGGCATCCAGCTGGACATCGGCAACTGGGAGGTTTATTTAGAACAGGGATGGTTTTAGCTATGATGTTCGTCTGTGCTGGCTGAAACACAGAATGTGGGTTGCTCTGCAGCATGAGCATCTCCATCCCTGCTTGGGGAGATGGAATTGTTTGTCAGGGCTGAGCAGCAGCTGCCAAAAGCAGGTGTTTTCAGATTCCCGGCTTTGGGCAGCTGGCACCCGGAGCCCTGGGAGCTGGCTGTGAGAGGATGAGCAAGGCTGGAGTGGGCTGACTCTGTGCCAACCTTCAACAGGATCCGTGGATGACTCAGGTATTTAGGATATAGTTAGGCTGATATTGATCCCTGGGAAAGCAGTGGAGTGCTTGACATAATCCGAATTAGTGGAGAGTTAGAGAAGAGAAGTGAGTGCTGAGTGACGTGGTTTGATGGGATCTGCTTTCCATGACACTGAGAACAGCTTCTGAGCAGAGGGATTAGTGAGAGGTATTAATGATTAAATAACATTTTGAGGCAGCTTTGTGGTATTTGGGTTGGGCCAAAGTGACCTGAGGAAGAAACTGGAAGAGTCAATGGTCAACATGAGACGTGTGAAGTGAAGTGAGAGTTGAGGCCTCACTATGTAGTTGTGAACACAAACTGCACTGAGGCAGGTTTGGGTGAGTTCTGGGAATCTGTCCTCACCCAAGAGCATTTAGTGTTTGTATTGGTTCCTGGAAAAATCATCAAGAATAATTCTCTCTGCTGGATCCAGGGTGGTGTGAGGTGACCCAAACCATCCCCTTCTGTCCCAACCACATGGGAAGTTGGTGTTGGTGCTGGTGGGGAGCTGAAGTTTCCCTCGGTGCTCTCTGGGGTCACACCAGGCAGGGGCACTGCTGGGACTCAGTCAGGGGGTGGGATCCCTTGGGCCTTACTGGGACTGAGTCAGGCAGCTGGGACCCCTCAGGTCCTGTTGGGACTCGGGGTTGGTGGGGACACACAAAGTGAGGGTCAGCGAGGCCAAGGGTGTGGGCTGGGCAGAGCAACGTGGGGACTGGTCCCTCCTGGGTCCCTGGGGTGGGACATGGCACCCATTCCCATTCAGGGGGATGAGCCCACTCAGGCTGAGGCACATGTGGCAGCAGCAGGAGCCTCGAGGATGGTGAGAACTGAGAGCCAGGTGTGAGACCAGCATCTTCCGTCCCACCTTCCGGCTGTGGCTTGTGGCTTTCGGTTTCTGGGTTTTTCTGCTGCCTGTAGTTGACAGTTGGTTTCTGTGCAGAGGCCTCGGGGAGGAACCCAAAATGCCCAGGTTTGCCAGAGCTCGGCTCACGAGTGCTGGGGTCTGCAAAGGTGAGCACTGCTGGAGATGGCACAGGGAGGCTGCTCTGGGGCTCAGAGCTGGAACCCTCAGGCTGAGGTGGAAGCAGGAGCAGGAGGAAACACCAAACCCTCAGCCAACCTGGAGCAGGGGCTGTGGCTCAGGACTCACATGGACTGGGGCTGGCTCCAGCTCCCCCCAGACCCTGGGCCACCACCTGCTGTGTGGGTGGGTTCATTGAAATGGATGTTCTCACCCACAGTGTTTGTTGTGAAGGTCAGTTTCTCGAGTCAGGTGACATTTGCATTCTTTAACATCCCAAGAAGGATATTTCCTTCTCTTAATCCATTATTCGTGAGCATTGAAGATCTGCCATGGCGTCTGGGGTCTGTCTGCAGAGAGGAAGCTGGTTTGGGTTTCCTGGAGAAGGTTGTCAGTGGCTGGAGTGCTGCAATCCCCCTTCTCCAGGTGGGATACACAGGGATTGCTAATGCTGTTCTCACTGCTGACTCCCATTGTTTGTGGCAAAACAATCTCTGCCCGTGTGTGGATGCTGTGAGTCACCACGCTCGCCTCAGAGGATGGCGGGGTGGGAGCAGCACTAACACAGCATTTGTTGGGGTGCTCAGGTCCATGTGAACATCTCGTGGTGTTGTCACTCTTGGTAGTTATTTAGCTGGTGTTTGGAAAATACTTCCTTTGCCTTCTCTCTGTTGTTTCTGAGCAGATGCCTGAGGGAATGGGGTGGAAGGACAGGACCTTTTTGTGGCTTTGGTTGTTTTGCATGTTTTCCAGGGAGGGAGAAGTGACCTCAGAGAGTTTTGGGAAGCACTGTTGAGAACATCCCTTTGCGCCCCTGGGCTTCTCCCCTTTCTATGAGCTCAATGCTTCTCCAGTCCTACCTTTTCCTGGGGGTCTGCTCTTCCCAAAATTCTTGTGCGTGTCGTTGGTGTCTGTGATGCCACATGCGCAGGGCCAGAAGGACCCAAGGACAGATGATCTGTCTGGTCAGTGCAGACTTGATTTGGGGGGCCCGGGCTCCATGCACTGCTGGGGTGGGTCAGAGGGTTTGCTCATGGGTGCAGGAATGTCCTGTGTGCTCTGGGTGTGTGAATGTGAGCGTGTTGTGGTCACATCTGAAGGAGCTCCACAGCCATGTGTGAAGGACAGCTCCGTGACCATCTTTCGCAGGCTGTTGTGGGGTATCTGCCTTCCTGTCGAGTTAGAAGAGATTTTTCAGCCTCCTCCATCTCCTGCGCAGGAGACTGTGTTCTCCTTCCAGCCTGCCTTTTCCTCTGAGTTCCATTGCTACACCATTCATCTCCCAGTCTCACTGCATTGCTGGGGTTTTTTGATCATTTCTCCTTTCCTCCCCTGCTTTTGGAATAAGCTAGAAGATTTTCACTGTTTAAATGGTCATTCTGGGAGGGATTTTAAAGCCAAGGTGAGTCTCAAGGACCAGAGGAGGTCTCCCTTAGTCCTCTGACCAAACTTTCACATGGCCTTTTGTCTTTGGATTTCAGAATACCGAGATTTCACAATGTCTGGCCTAATCATACTGAGGCTGCTGTACCTGCAGCCACTGCTGAAGTATCACTGGTGAGGAGTTTGGGAATTGGGAACATCCTGGTGCCTGGGGACAGACCGGTTCCATGGGAATGTCCCTGTACCTGAAAACAGCCCAGTGCCTGGGGGTAACTGGTGCCTGGGGACAGCCAAGTGCCTGGGAACATCCTGGTTCCTATGAACATTCTGGTGCCTGGAGCATTCTGGTGCCGGGGACAGCCCAGTGCATGGCCGACAGCATGGCAGGGCTGCCCATGCCCCAGAGTGCAGGTACCAGACTACCTGCAGATTTAGTTAGGGTACTTGTCTGAATGGTCCTGTGCACAGAAGGGCCTGGAGGTGGCTTAAGGAGCAGAAGTGATCGTTGCTGCCTTGATCTTGTATTACATGCCATAGGTGACACCCCAAAGCATTACCTTCCAGGGCTTCCCTGTGACACTGGGGGTCTGGAATGGCTTAGGAAACATCATCCCTACATGTGTCTTGCAGTGCACAGGTGCAGGATCTGCAGCACGGCTGCCCTCACAGGATTTGTGGCACAGCTGCCCTCACAAGGTCCATGGCACAGCTGCCCTCACAGGGTCCATGGCACAGCTGCCCTCACAGGATTTGTGACACAGCTGCCCTCACAGGGTCCATGGCACAGCTGCCCTCACAAGGTCCATGGCACAGCTGCCCTCACAGGGTCCATGGCACAGCTGCCCTCACTGGGTCCATGGCACAGCTGCCAATGCCACAGGGCTGGCAGTGATTTGGTCCTCGATTTGTGTCCTTGGTGGGCAAGGATGTGGCCACCCATGCCACGAGGCATTGGGTGACATGGGCTTAACCCCATGTGTGGGAGGGAGGCGTTTGCTCCAGCGTTGCATCCCTGGGTGGGGAAAAGGTGGCAATTTCCTCGTCAGCAGCTCGAGGTTTGCAGCAGGACCCGAGCTGGGGGTGCACAGTGTGGGAGGAGGGAGGGAGCTGGTGCTGGAATCGGGCTCCTCTGTGCCTGCTGTTTGCTTCCTGGCTGGTGTTAACTCTCTGCTGGCTGGGCCTGTTCCTCCTCTCCATGGAAACTGTAGGAAACAGCCTGTTCTGAGGCATCTCTTGCCTTGGAAAGTCAGTCAGCCTGTCAGGTGTCAAACTGTGCTTTGCACTGAGAAAGGGCATGGGCAACGAGCAGGGCAGGGCATGGTGGCCCAGCTGGCCGTGAGGGCCTGTGCTGGAGCTCAGACTGGAGCTGTGCTGGCTGTGCTGGAGCTCGCACTGGACCTCCTGTCTCTGACCTGAGACCCTGGGGATGTACAGGACCTGCGGGATGGGTGGGGGTTTGTCAGTGGAGAGGGTTGAGGACATTGTCTCTTGAGAACAGGGTGGTTGGGGTGACCAGAAAGGGTTGTTGGGGTGGTTGGGGTGACTGGAAAGGGTTACCACAGCGGAACTGTATGGTGTGTGTGATGCTGCTGTGCTGGATGCTGAGCCCCATGGCAGTGCTGGCTGTGTGGGGTGCTGAGCCCCATGGCAGCGCCGTGCTGGATGCTGAGCCCCATAACTGAGCCCAGAGCCTGTGGTGGGACTCAGCGTGAACATGTCCCCCCGCTCAGGGTCAGGGGATGCCTCCGTCTCCTTCTCCCCCCTGCTGGGCCGAGGATGGCTCTGTCCTGGCCTCTCGGGGCAGCAGGCAGGGCCTGGCCCCGCCGCCGCCCCCGAGTGACGGTGCTGCTGACGCGGTGGCAGCGTGGGCTGTGACGTGGGACTGCGGGGGCTGCAGCGCTGCCCCCCATGGCCGGGCCGCCGAGTCTGCGCCCCCGGACGCTCTGCTTTGGCACAGCCTCATCTGTATTCCTGGTGCATGGCCTAGCCGGCTGGAGCTGGTCTGCGGAGCCCGGCAGCTCCGGCGCCATCCTGGCACAGCACTCGGGGTCCTCCTGCGGCTGCGGGGGCTCAGCCACCATCCGTGGCACTGTACGGGGCCCTCCTGCTCCAGCTGAATGGCCTGTGCTGGGGGTCCTGGGTGCCCCACAGCCTGCCCATGTGGTGTGTTCACCTGTCCTGCACCGTGCCCTCCCTGGTTTTGTCCCTGGCTGTGATGCTTAGCTTGGTCCCCTGTGCACAATCCCACCACTGGCACGTTCTACACAGGGCTCTCATCCTTGGGCACTCACAGTCCTGGTGGCACGTGGGGCCCAAGTGTGGCTGGTATCTGTCCTGTGCTCCTAGTCTGCTTCTGGCATCTGCCCACTGCTAGGGCACTGGGAACCCGTGGGGCCATCCATACTAGGAACCTCATCCCCCATCCCCAGATGCCAAGGCAGTGCCAGTCCCTTGTTCACACTGGATGTGTGGGGCTGCAGGGATTCTCTCAGACTTGGGCTCCCCTGCAGAGGGACAGAGGGACAACAGAGGGACAACACCTTCAAATCTAGGAGGGATGGTGAGTGCAGGTGTCCCATTTTCCCAGCTGAACATCTCCTGCTAACATAACCTCCATACCTGCAGACCTCTGAAGCAGCAATACCTCTTGGGTCTGTGGAAGCAGGGATACCAGTGCTGTGGGGTCTGGGAGAGCACAGGAACACCAGTGCTGTGGGGTCTGGGAGATCACAGGAACACCAGTGCTGTGGGGTCTGGGAGAGCACAGGAACACCAGTGCTGTGGGGTCTGGGAGAGCACAGGAACACCAGTGCTGTGGGGTCTGGGAGAGCACAGGAACACCAGTGCTGTGGGGTCTGGGAGAGCACAGGAATACCAGTGCTGTGGGGTCTGGGAAAGCCCAGTGGAGCTTTTGGTCATGGTTCAGACTCCTTTTCCCTTTTGAGGCTGCACCCTGAATGTCCCACCAGGGCCAGCCAGCACTGGAAAGTTCTCTGTCTCTTGGACTCTTCCTGTGCAGCTGTTGTTGAGCCTTTCATGGATTATGTTAATTTCAGCCAGGTGTTCATGGCCATAATATTTGTACCATGCTTGTAACTCACAGCAGTGCTGATAAGAGACCAACTTGCTTCGGTCCCCAGGCACCTACCATGGGTCAGATTGCCAAAGCCTGATGTCCCTGTTACTTCCTGGCTCTTGGAGATGCTTCTGAAGCCCTGTGTGATGCCAGGAACCACCGGGTGGGTGAGCTGTCACCTGCCATTTGCGTTACACACACACACAGCACCAGTCCAACCCAGTGTGGTCATGGTATGAACTGTGGCCAGAGAAGAGATGTGTAAAGGCGTGTGGGGCATTTTGGTGGTGGCTGTCCCAGACACTGGTGGCCTCTGGTCTCGTTATCAGTAGTTCCTCCATTGGTGGAGGGCTGGGACAGCCAGAGCCAAGACCTTGTGGGGTTTGAGCCCATCCGTGGGTGCAAGTGCCCTGCAGTCCTTGGCCTCAGATCTTCGAATGGGGCTCTGTTTTAGTCTATTTCAGATGTAGGAATAATGTCGAAGGAATCATATCAATGCACATATCAGTGTATGAAAACCTTTGCCTCAAAACAGCCTAGTTAGGTAAAGACACCATTATGCCATTACTGTGGTAAAGACCAGTGTCTTACTGGGATGCAGCAGGACAGCTGTTGTACCTGTATGTCTTCTTGGGATGCTGGAGGCCCCGGCTGTGTGTTGTGCCTGCATTCTGGCTCTGTGTTTAAGAAAGATGGTGACAAACTGCAGAGAATTGAGGGGCTGCATTAAAAACACAAATATGGTCCCTAGTGGGATAGGGAAGAGGACGTCATCAGCTGAGGGGAACTCTGTGTTTCTCAGTAGGTTTAAGGGAGATTTGGAGGAGGTCATTGGAGGAGGAAAAGCTGGAGCGGGAAGGAGGGCACAGGGCTGGAGAAGGGGGGCTTAGGGAGGCCGTAGGGGTGAGTCAGACAGACCCAGCACGCCCGGTCCCACCTCAGTGAGCAGTGTGTGCTGCATTGTCTCTCCAGCAGACAGTCTGTGCTTCAGCAACACCTCACAGCCAGAACCTGCCAGAATATTTAAAAAAGATGAGACTCATGTGGAAGGGGAACCATCTGGTGCTGTCGGAGCACACGTTAAATGCAGGATTTGGGAAGGGATGGATATAGACAGTTCTGTCTTCCTATAGGAACAACTTCGCATCCTTGGGAGCACAGAGCTGTGCCAGGCATGGTGTTAAGGAGCTCGGGAGGCTCCTGCCCTGGTTCCCTGCCCCGGGGCAGGTACATGTTCCTGAGGTTGGCCCTGACAGCCCAGTCCCTGTAGCCAGCCCTGTCTGGTGTTCAACTCTTTGGAAGACATTCCCTTGTAATTGCTTCCTGCAGAATTCCTCATCCTCGCTGCAGTGCGGCAGCTCCGGGAGACGGGACGGCAGATGCTGTGGATGCGGGTTGGATCCAGTCTGGCAGCTCATGTGTTCCTGTGACCTTGGCACAGATGGCAGAGACAGCTCTGGCGGGTTGTCAGGCGCCTTCTGCTCGGTCACGGGTACCGGTGCCCATTGGCTTGGGAGGGAGGGGAGCGGCGTGTGTGTCCATCGCCTGCCCACAGCATGGCCATGGCGTGGGGAGGGGCAGCACTGAGCTGCTGCTCCGTGTGGCTGGCAGTGGGTACTGGGGAGAGGAACTGCCGGGGTAGAGCTGGAACTGTCTGACAGGTGTGAACACCCAGGGGAAGAGCAGGATGTGCATCCTTTGGAGGAGTTCTGGGTGGGAACTCTGCTCTCATGCACCGGGATGGGGGTCTGCAGTACTGACAGGGGGGGAAGGCAGATGGTGGGAACTGTGGGCTGGGGAGAGGATAAAGAAGGGAGGGGAAGGGACTTGTCTGAGGCGCTGGCTGTGCTCGGGGAGGGGAAGGACTGAAGATGGGGTTTCGCTGTGTCCCGGAGCTGGGTGCCTCCAGAGAACTGGAGATGGGCCTGACTGTGGAGGAGGATGAGGGATCAAGGAGAGAGCAAAGTCCAACTGGGTGATGCGATTTCCAAAGAGTCGAGGCAGCAGAGTCAAAAATTCCTGTGTGAGGAGGGGGAAAAGGAGGTGCTGATGTTAAGGTGTTCCCTGAAGAGGCCTAGAGAGGCAGAGAACCTGGGTTGGGTCCGCAGCTGGGGTTTTCAGAAAGGTAAAAATAGTTTACGGGGGAGTGAAGCATCTTTTTTTCTCCCCAGAGAGAGCACAGATCATGCTGGAACAGCGAAGAAGGAAAGCCAGGGAGAGGAAAAAGTTGTTGGGAAAAAGGAGGAGGGCCCTGGGGCGGTGCTGGAGACGGTCTGCAGGCAGTAATGGGGGTTGCTGGGGAAGAGGTGGAGGAGGTGCTGCAGTGAGTACTCTGGAAGAAGCGGCCTGGAAGGAGGGTCAGAGTTTAGCGATGGTAGGTTTGATGAGGAAATGGACTTTGCTGTGGAAGGGGACAGGAGCTCTGTCGGCGGTGGTTACATTGGTCCCGGTGCCCTGTGCCCTGGCCACTCTCTGTGGGAGGCTGCGGATCGGGAGGGCTCTGCGGGTCGGTGTTCCAGGGTGCGGGCGCTCCGGGGTGCCAGTGCTCCCGGGGCTCCGTACTGAGGCTTCCCAGGTGTCCCTGAGCACTGCGCGGCTCTTGGGCATCGGGCAGCTGCTGGGGCGTTCGCTGGCACGGCACAAGGTTAGGAAGGGTGAGAAGGCGGCAGGCACGGCTGGGTCTGGGTGCAGGGACGGTGCGGACGGGTCGGGAGTCTGTGCGCCCGGAGCGGGGGGACCCGGCGGGGACATCGCGAGGGGTGGGCCGGGCCGGGCCGGGGCCGCCGCGGGGATGCGTGTGCGTGTGTGCCGGTGCGGGGATCACGGGGCTGCTCCCGGTGCCGGCCCTGCGGAGATCCCGGTGCCACTCCCGGTGTCGCTCCCAGTGCTGGCCCTGGTGGGATCCCGGGGCCGCTCCCGGGGCCGCTCCCAGTGCCGGTCATGCGGGGATCCCGGGGCCGCTCCCGGTGTCGCTCCCAGTGCCGGCCATGCGGGGATCCCGGGGCCGCTCCCGGTGTCGCTCCCAGTGCCGGCCAAGCGGAGATCCCGGGGCCGCTCCCAGTGCCGGCTATGCGGGGATCCCGGGGCCGCTCCCGGGGCAGCAGCGGCGAGCGGGAGCGCAGCGTCCCCTGGCGGACACAGCGGGCCCGTTCCCGTTCCTGATCCCGGAGCTCGGCGCTGCCCCGGCGGGGCTCGGGCCGTTCCTGATCCCGGGGCTCGGCGCTGCCCCGGCGGGTCTGAGCTGCCCTTGTCCCGGTGAGCGCCCCGCCCCTGCGGGTCTGGGCTGGCCGGCCAGCGCCGTCGCTCCCCGGTGCGGGCTGTCCCGCGGGCACCAGTGCGGCCGGGCGGTGACAGGGACCGGCCGTGCTCTGCCCCGGGGCCGCAGCCCTGGGACGGGTCCGCCGCCGCTGCCCGCTCCCCGCTCTCGGTGCCGTCGGGCCCCTCGGAGGGCGCGGCGGGCGGGGCGGCCCCGGCCCC